>JAOXOE010000720.1:1781324-1877983 GCA_028565055.1 Phoeniculus purpureus | reverse complement strand
AGTGTCTCACAGTGTTTGTGATTTCAGTTGTCATCTTTCACAGGAGCTTACTCAAGTACAGTAACTCATTTACTTTATCTCTGGATGGTTATTACCTGTAAAAGTTATTGTCTCAGTTGATATATTTTGCCTATGAAAACACACCTTGCTTTGAGCACATTTTAAGTTCACTGGATGGTGGAAATCAGTGTACACTCAGCGTTTCTTTCATTGTTTTTGTGTTCCTTGTGAGCGTAGCAATGTTCTGAAGGTCATCTAGAATGTGAGTATCCTGGAGAAAATTGTATCAGTAGAAGTGAGTTGGTTATCTCAATTTCATCTTGAAATCAAGATTAGAAAACTCTGTGTTATGTCACTTCTAGTGCTTGTGAGAACTGTTAACTTCTCAGCAGTACAATTGCTCAGAGCCACACAGCAGCACAGATGGGAGAGATGAAAACTTCCCATGCTGTACCTTTCCCTCATTTCTTCTGCTTTCTGAGGGGTAGCTCACAGGAGTGAGGCAGTTCATTCCTTGGTGCCTGTTAAATCCCTGAGGATGCCTGCAGGGATTCTAATTAGCGGTGACAGTTTCAGTGACATGGGTGCTTCCCTCTGTGAAGGAAGCTCGATCGCTGACTCATTTCACTCAGATCCAAGGTACAAACAACTCATATTCTTCTCTTGTTCTCACTTGCTTTTTGTCATACCCATTGTTGTAGCATGGAGACATCAGTCACTTGTACTGGCTTTACATGGTGCTCTGGCTTGAGCTTTGGCTGCTAACCAGGAGGTTGATAGACCAATTTCCAAACCACAAATGATTTCCATGTCCTATCTTTGCTACTCAGTCTTGAGCAAGGCTACATGCCAAAGGGCATGTCATTACTTGGAGGCAGTGACAAAATCAAGCCAGTCAGTCCCAGAATATGCTTCTGCAAACACATCGTCTCTGGCACATAGCTCAAGTTCAGCCCTTTGTTGGTGTCACAACATCTAAGATGATGTTAGAAAAGTCGTGGCTAACCTTGCCTCCAGTTACTGCTGGTCTCACCTTTGCGATGGCTTTTACTCTTGTCTTGTCTGAGTATAGAAGTCTGTGATTGCCTGGAACAAGGCTTGTTACTCTGTCAAGCCAGAGATTTCTTTCGCAAACCAATGCTTTCTAACCCAGGAAAAGAAAAAGAATTGCACAACTTTACCTTATTTTCAGGGGTTTTTTTCCCCCACTGTATTGTGGTAATACTAATTAGTTTGGAGTGTTTCCCACTAGCCTGATGTATTAGTGCTTACTAATAAGAGAATAGCTTCTAAGGAATATGTAGAACAAGATTCTGACTCTCAGAGGCTATGCAGATGGCAGTGAGCTGTGGGCAGTACAAATGGGGTGCTGAAGATGCTAGTATTTTCAAGTTTCTTTGTTTAGATGAGCCTAAATTAAAAAATACAGGTAAAGGTTAACGCTGATACCTTTAAAACTCTTCTAAGTTTCAGAGTGCTTACATTCTGATCTGTAGGAATTCAAATACACAGGTTTTTGAAACATATGTGGAAGTTAGGCCAAAGAGACCTTATTCACAATTCAAATTTCAGTAAAGTGAGCAAAGATAATCGAAGGATTGGATAGGAGAGAGAAAGATAGGCAACAGAACTAGATGTTTAATTAGTCTGAAATAAGGAAGATATGGACGATTGCAAGCATTTCTCTGGTTTTGAGTTTTTTTGTTTGTTTGGTTTGGTTTTCATTGCTGATGGTGCACTCTCAAAATAACAGCAGTGGTATATGGTAATAAGACAACATTCATCAGCATTGCTTCCTAGTTTATGTGACAGCCCTCACACTGTCACATGAACTGTAACTGTGTAAGAGATATCTTGTTCCTGAATTAAGTTTTGTTCAGAGGAGCACAAAGGATATGAAACAGCCACAGTGTATCCACGGCTGATGTTCCATTGAGGTAAATACTGTTCCAGATGCAACTGTTCCTTTAGCACGTCAATGTCCAGATAATCTTTCACATGTCTGTAGAAGAAGGGTTTGCTCACACTGAGTTGTAGTTCGTTGACGGTATGAGCTAACCTAGTTCACTCCACTCAGGGTGGCAAGTAACTACCAGTGTAACAGACTCACTCCTTACTCCATGGAGTATTGCTTGGTACAACTGTGTGGTTTGACTGTAAGCTTGGTGCTTGTAAGCATTTTCCTGAATTGGGGTAGTTTTGAGGGCCATTGGCAGCATGAACAACTCCTTGACACGCACAGTTTGTTCTTTGACAAAGCTGCAGTTGATCTTTAAGATTTATTGTAGTGATCATAGACACAATGAATTGTTTGGGTTGGGAGGGACTTTTAAAGGTGATCTAGTCCAACTCTCCTCCAAAAAGCAGGGACATTTTCAACTGGATCAGGTTGCCCAGAGCCCCATCCAAACTGAAAAATTTCCAGGGGTGGGGCATCTACCACCTCTGGACAACTTGTGCCAGTGTTTTACCACCCTCGTGGCAGAAACTTCCTTATATCTACTGTGAATCTCCCCTCTTAGTTTAAAACCAGAATCTCTTGTTCTGCCAAAGTGAATTGGTGTACTTTAACCTACATGCTGTAGTTGCTTTCTGATTGAATCTATTTTGCTTATAAATTTTATATTTTTTTAAAAAGTATAAGAAAAATAATTTCCATAATTTGCTTGATTTCCTTTGAAATAATAGTTATAATCTGTAGTTTAGTGCTGCAGTAAAACTAACTGCAATCTGTAAAAGAATTAGTATGTTACCACTTCTGTTTATTTAGGAACTGTTTCTTTTAGTGTTTGTTTTTCCTGTGGCCATTTGGTACATTGTAGATGTTAGTTTTAACATATGTTTTCTGGAAACAGGAGCTACTGGAAAGTAGCAGTATGGAAGTCTAGATCAGTAGTGCAGAGCACCTTTTCTATGCTGTAAGTTCTGCTGTGCTTAGGAGGTGTAATAATTCTGGATTTTGGACAACGGAGGAAATACTGCCATGTCTTGCAGTGCAACTTGCAGTGAGTTCCTCCCATGAATTCTTAGAAGAAAAGGCAGAAGTCAGTTTTAAGAAAAAGAGATCACAGATCAATCAAGTCTGACAGATTTCGTAGATGGGTAGGATGTTACCTTTCAGGTTAGGGCTGACCTGTCCAAAATGATTGTGAGGTCTTGGAGCACAGCCATGGGTCTTGCAGCTCCCTGCTTCATGGGGTTGGCTGCTCTTGTTCAAGGCCAGCTCTGACATGATGTAGCTGATGCTGGATCAGTTGTCACAAGCCTTGTCTGTGGCCTCTGCTCCATGTCTTAGGAGCTGCACTTAAGTTCAAGTCCATTCCTGAGCTTCCCTGCTTTACCTGGCCATATGCATCGCTGTCCTTGAACTTCCTTCTTGACCTGACTTTCTGCGTGACATGAGACCTGCTTCATCACTGCAAATCTGTCTGGTGACCACTGGACTGTTGGATGAAACAGATTTGTTGTATTTTGGGACCTGCTCTGCTCTTCTTGCTCAGTGCCAGTTAGGTCTCTGCCTGCCTTGCTGTCACCCTTTACTCTCATTTCACCTTTCCTTGCTGAGCACCTTGTCATTGCTGCTTTTTGGCAGTTAAATTCTGTGACTTCAGCAGCATTTATATAGAATATTCTCTACATCCCGACTCTTGATAACATAAACTGCTCTGCCTGGACACTGGACATAAAATTCAATCTGAGGGCTGAAACCACTCATCTGAAGTTGAAATATGCCCCAACAATCCCCACAACTCCAAAACAAAGAGAAATACCAGGAAAACCTTGTGCATTATTCTGAGCAATAAGAGGCTAGAGACCTGTATTCCTGAGTTACTCTTGTCTGAAGAAGTGATGATTATGCTCACATTTTTTGTAGCATTCAGATTTTTTCCCATTTAATTTAGTAGGATGCGATTTACTTATTCTTCACAGAAGCCTAATACTATTTTAACTTTTTACCCAGGGAATAGAAGGTAACATTTCTTAGACCACCATGCACGTGAACATTTCAACATAGAGCTAGCATTTAATTTGGGGAGGAGACATTATTATTCCATTAATGCTTGGGGAAAGGGCACGAAAGATTCCGTCTCTCTAATCCTCTGTCATCTCAAGCTCCTTTGACCTTACTTCATCCGTGGGCATTAGCTTTGTAATCCCCTGTCGTTGATTTTTTTTCTTATCAGAGGATTTGCTATGGGTGATGTTTGACATGTATTCCAAATACTTAACAGCAGCATCTTATATTTTAAGTGTGTTTGTCCTGTTTAAGTCAACATATAGAATGGAAATACAATTTTAGTGCTACATCTATTTTAAACTTCGGAAGTCATAATGTTTGGAAGCCAAGGGACATCAGTTTCAATTTTATCTGAGGCTTTGGGCTCTGGGTAACAATTTGTCTTTTATGGTTCTTATTACCTTTTTTATGAATTACAGCCATGTTAATAGTTACATGTCAAACTGGACTTAAGTTGATATCCTCATCTAATACCCAGCATAGGTGTTTCATTGAACTGCAATGGGTTTCATGCTATTGAGACAAAAGAAAGCCTATGCTCTATCTACATTCGTGACAACTGCAGGTGTTTACAGGTTTGGAGTGTTAGCTATTTGTGGTAGACAGAAATGACTGAGGAAGCTTTAGAGCACCATACTGGTATTTATTCAGTCTGAACCTTTTGATACTATTTACTGTTTGTTCCAGGCACTCAGATCAAAAATACTTTCCGGAGTCTCCTGGAACTTGAACACCAAAGCTGTTTAGATCTTCTGGCTCTTTATCATCTCAAACATTCAGTTTCTGCAAAAGAAATAAGTTTCGTTAGGTTTTTTTTTTCCTTTAGTTTAACTAAATTTCAGCAGTACTGTGTTATTGAAGAACATATGGTTAGGATCTTTCTCAAAGCTGTTTTATTGCATCTCCAGTTGGACATTGATCTCTGTATGTTATGGCAATTGTGTTATACTTCGTCTGATAATGAAGTAGTTTTACTTTGCTTTTTCCTAAACTCTCTTTTTTCAGTGAGTCTCAGAAAAGTTATGTTTGAATTTGTAGATAGATTAAACCTTTTTGGTATGTTTGACTTTGGATTTTAGAATAAAAGAAAGTCTGAGACTTGGCTTATCATAAACTTGCCTTTGACTTCTAAGTGTTTTGGTCTAAAGAGGGGACAAATCCCTAGTTCTACTATTTTCTTTCATATGATGGGCTACAGAGAAACAAAGCAGATTTCCCCCCAGAAATTCTAAGGAAAATGTCAAGAGGACTTCTCATCTTATACTTGTGTAGTAGCTACTATCTCCTTGGCTAAGTTAGCTCCTGATGATAATGCTTTTTGGTAATCAATTATAATTTATTAAGGCACATGTTTTGTTATTTAAGGATGTCTATTACAATTATTAATTTGTAGTCATTATTTAACATCTGGGCACACTTGGTTTTTCTGTCTGCCACTGTCAGCAGATGAGTATCACACTGGGAAGTCCCTGAAAACATGATTATCACTTTACTCTTCTAATTGATAATTTATAATAGGAACTGCTCTGCCACAAAAATTTATCTCCTCAGATGCTTTCTTTACTTCTGTCCTTTTTTTAATTTTTTTCTGGTTTGCTTGATCTTCTGTTTTGAAAACCGTATGAGGGCAAGGAAGAGAGATGTGACAGACTGTCATTATTGTATCTCGAAAAAGGATCAAGCGTATTAGGAGGGAATGTGAGTTGTCCACAGTTTGAGCCCATCAAAGTTACTTCTTTAGAAGGTTTATGTTTTATGAATGAGCAAACTACTATACTTAAAAGTAGCCCATCATATACTTCATGAATTTTCAGAAATGACAGTAGAGAAATGTTCCTGTGTAATTGTCCTATTTTTTTAAGGCTATACAGTAGGACTGGGTACAGTAACCAGTAGCTTTTGTCTGATGCTGTGTATCAAAATAGGAACAGAGATTTCTCCTGATTGCAGCTAAGACTTAGGACATTAAGATTTTTTTCTGGAAATGTGTCTTTCCAAACTTTAAGCTGGTAAATATTTTATATGAAGAAATAGTATTACTATTATTTCTTCATTGTAAATATAATAAAAATATAAAAATACATATAATAAGAAATATATATTACAGATATAGTAAGAAATATTATAGAGTGAGGTGTTAAAAGAGTTCAGAATGATATTTGCAAAGCCTCCTTAAAACAACCATGTCCTCTCAAACAAACCCAAAATGTTTTCATTGCAAACAAAGTAAATCAGTAACAAAAGCCAAGTTTAAAAAAACCACCCCACAATTACTTGTTTAAAGTAAAACTCTTGGACCAATTAAAAAATCACCAAAAAACCCCAGCCAAATAAAAAAACTTTAAGAAAAATACCAACTTGAATACTTAATTTGCTGATATCGACCAGAATGTAACAGTCCTGTTGGCTTAAATCTTGCAAAATTGTTAATGCTCATAATCTCCTTTTAAAAATAAATTGATATGACCTAAAAATGCCAGGAGCAACCTTGCTTCTCACCCATTATTGTTTAATCATAGTATTTGTCCACAATTGTAGAGACATGTTCAGTCATGTGCGTGCTCTGAATTGTCAGATTTTTAAAATCAGAATGTCTGGTATTGTCAGTTTCATCAGTTACAGTAATGCAGAGAAACCTTCATTTTTAATAAAATAGAAGCATTTTATTTCCAAGCTTCATCTTACAGAGGTATCCACCGGACTTCTGACACAAAAGACAGTCTCATAATCCTAATGACATCAGAAGTCTGAGAATATGATGGATTTCAGAGATTGACAGCATCTTCTATAATTTGACATGGTGAAAAGAGATGGGCTTAGAGGCAACTTCAACTTACAGCATTTGAAATTGCAATCAAACTATTTCATCATGCATGATTTTCAAGGATTGGTTTAACCAGTGTAGCATCCAAAAGTTGTTGTTAACTGAATGATTAAGCATTAAAGCTGCCTCTTTCTTTCTGACACCCTTGGTGTAGCAATTTAGGTAGTTGGGAGAGTCTGGTTTTTCCAGTTGTGATCAAATGAATCTTTATAACCCAATTTTGATACCAAGTTAGAGGAGCAAATTCGTGTTGTTTTACATTTAAATCCTTTCCTAGAAAGTTAATGGTGAACTCTACAAAGGAGGTTCTTTTTCAGATAAACCTGGATTTGATAGAGCCATAAAGAACTAGTGAAGATCCTAAAGAAGAATGGAACGATTATCTGATCAGGATCACAGAATCACAGAACATTAAGGATTGGAAAGGACCTCAAAAGACTGTTTAGTCCTTTTGTAATTTTTCAGTAATTTTTGACAAGCCTTCAACTTGGTCTCTCCAAGAGGATCATAATTTTGAGAGGGCTTTCTGTTCCTTTTGTATATCTTAAATTTGACATGAAATATTACCATTTTCCTAGTTTGTGGCACCCTTTTTAATTTATTAGAAATTTTCCTAAGCTTTTTTCAAGTTTCAATAAACCAGTTAATTTTGTTATACAGATGTGGTTCGTATCTCACCAGATGATCAAATTTCTAACTTTGATCAGTTAATTTAAAACGTTATATTTTGTCATGTATTTTGAAATCTCCCTTTACTGAAGCTTCTCAGTCTTAATAGCTGTGCTCAATGAGGCACTGTCTACACTCTCATTGTGAAGGTTTGGTAAAAGGAATCTGGGGAGAAGGCTGACAGCAGATTCTCTCCTTGATCTGCACTGGTGTTTTCTGAAAGGCATTTGAATTGATTTTCATGCTTTTTTTGGGAAAAATGACTTCCTTTCAAAGAAGTGAATTTTGGGTTAAACTAGGAAGATTTACACAAATCCTATCTGTATTATGACTTGGACTTGAAGGAATATTGCTGGATATGCAGTGATTCTGATTTTACTAAATCAATTTCCTCAGATAACTGAGGTGCCATGTTTTTTAAATCCATTGAAAAGTTAAACAGGTGTAGTGCTAAAATTAGTCTAAAACAAAATTAAGAAAGTCTTAACACCTGGGGACTTGATGTAGGTAAACTCACATTCTTTGAAATACTGCTGTAGGAACCAGCAGTTTCAATATAACCAGAGTACATTGATGTGTAATTCTTACACAGAGTGTGGAGGTGGTATAGAGCTGATTTCATTAGCTGTATGGATCTAGAAGTTTACCCTTGTGGACACCTACAAATATTTTAGAGATACTTTCTCTTATTTTTTTATTTTAAGTGTTTCGGTTTGGGGCTTTTTTGGTTTTGATTTTTTGTGTTTGTTTGTTTGTTATTATGGCTTGTAAAGAGCATTTTTGCTATGATTAAACTTCGCAGCCAGTCACTTAATATTTTGCTTATGTATGACTGATCATACATTTCCTGTGAACAGAAATTTGGGCCAGCTTGTGTGACCTAATGCAGCAGGAATTCAGAGTAAGATGCTATAGTAAATCCTCTGTTTATCAGTTTTCAGCTACAGATAGGCGTGAAAAATAAGCAATTCTAGACAGCAGTGGATTATGAAGACTGATTTTTATGATAGGGAATGAATTTCAGTGCTGCAGCTTTCATCAGCAATACTAAGTTGAAAGAAAGTAATTCCAACTGGAGGGACTATCAGAGAAAAAGCAGACTTCAGGATGAGCTGCCCTTAGAAGGATTTTTGATGATACATGAATTGAGTCGAATAGGGAATTAAGCAGCTGAAGTAAGAAAAACCTCTGGGCTAGAGTTTATAATTTTATTTTTAATTTTTCATATAAATTGAAAAGAGAGCTGTAGAGAGGACTTAGTTTTGATACTGCAAAGGGCAAGTAAACAGTGTTTGCAAATGTGGGAAAAGCAATCTGCTCACAGAATCTATTTTAATTAGTTTCTGTAGTGAAGAAATATAGAGAGGAAAAAATAATTTGTGATCAAATAAAAGGATTTTTTCTAGCATTTTTGTACCCTTTTGAATATTAAGTATTATTTTCTATCTCACTTTTAAAAATACAGATTTGTAATACAAGGTGTTCCAGTGTTACTGTGCAGAAAGAGCCCTTGTGAGTTTTATCTCTTCTTGCTCAGTATCTCTGAGAAAGCAATTTAAAACTTTTATGTTATCTGAAGTTATGGAATAGAATCTGTAAAATACCCAATCTGTATGTGTGCCAACAATGGAATTATCAGAACTGTGCCTTTAGTAGGGTTTTTTTAAAGGATGACAATAACACATTTTAATAGTGTGCCTGGCTTGAAAAGTCAAGCATCCAGTGTTTAAAATTGGTAGTGTGTTAAAAAATTATTTCAGGAATAATTGTGTTGGATTCGTGTCGTACAATCTCAGAGCTGGGTGGACTTGCACTGCTGAATGTAGTTGCTGGTATCTCCACTTGTTTGGGCCTGGTGTTCAGAACAGATGATTTAAGTAGAACCTGTCTGTGTGCTTGTAGGACTTAACCCACATCCACAGAGGATTACCAGTTTTAAGCTGTTTCTGCTAAGATTTGAGTGGAGTTTTCACACATTATTCCTCCCATAATGTAGCAGTATTACCACACATGGTACTACTTATATACATACCACTAATAAACTACTAATCGTAACATACAAATGCACATCTGTACACTGAAGTACATGTGTGATTATTGTATCTACAATAATATGTGTGTGTGGAGTCTTGAACCTGATGAGCTACTGAGATGTTTCTAAAACTGGCTTCCTCCAGTGTCTTGAAGCAAAATAATATAAAATAAAAGTTTCATAAAAATGATTTTCATAAATACAGGAGAAAATGAATTTTATATGCCTTATTCAAAACTAGTTAAAGGTCTGGTTTAAGCTCCTTTCTGTAGGCAAGCAGCTGTGCTAGTTACAAAATCTGAGACTCCATTTTGTAATGTATGTGTCATGGTAGTTACAGCAGATGTCAAAATTTTAAATATTTGTTATGCCTGTTAGAAAATGGAGTTAAACTTTCAAAGTATGTGTTTGTGAGAATTATTTTTTTTAAATTCTTCATGTGTTGTTCTGCTGGACATATATGTATTACACGTTATTGTCCATGTCAGTCTCTTCATCACACTTCTTGTCCCCTGGCAAGTCCTTGTCTGATTATGCTTGACTGGACACACTGATGTTCTTTCTGCAGGGTGTCAGGTCACATTTGTAGGTCTCTGTGCAGAAAAGTACAGTCCTGTTTGGAGCTTCCGTTAGAGATTGTGCTTTGGTATCTGGTACACAGTCAAGGAAAAATTTGCAGTCATTTTCCTCCAGACTGCCTTAATCTGAAAGCAAAATCGTGATTTATTTAGTGTTTTCGTTATGAATCTGACTGTGGTTGATGGAAGAAAGTAACATCCCAATAAGATCTGTAAGGTCATATGCAGTGAAAATGTATACTGGTCAAGAGAAGCACTTTCCCTGTCTGTTTGATTAGAGGCATTGTGGTTCCTGCTCACCATCCTAATGAAATTCTTAACAGTGTTCAGATGTTTCAGAGATAACCAATACTGCTGAAAGCATTGAATTTGATGAGATGTCAAATGAGATTAAAGTCTTGTAACTATTAAAGCACAAGTAGCTGGAGGAACATGACTAAGTCCTTTTAGTTATTGATTAATAAAATTTTCTGTAGCATGTGAGGATTCATCTCAGCCCTGATGCAGTTTCCCCCAGGTTCCTTACAAGAGTTATTTCTTTGTTATAATTATGTACCAAGTACCAGCCTATTAATGTTCAGTGAACTAGCAGTCCATGACAAGAGTGGGATTTGTGCCTAGGTTTATTATTCCTTGTTCAATAAAAATCAGTTATTCTTCAATTCTACTTTATTTTTTGATGCAGGAATACACTTATGTGAAGAACTTTAGCAGAACTAGGAACAGAACAAGTTCATGGGTTTATTCCCGCACTTTAGTGGGATAAAGATCAGTAACCTTTCTACTCCTGGAAGGGTTACCCAGGTGGCATTCAAATCCTCAATAGATCTTGCTATTATAGAGACAGATTTTCCAAGGTCCTTAACTCAGCTTCTAACTTAGTACTTGCTATTTTAAGCCTGCAGTGTGCCCAGGCAAACTAAGCTAATAGCGGGTATTTACAAACTTGTGACAGCTTCCACAAGACATGTCCTTTTGAGAAGAGACAGACAATTTTGACTCTAATTTCTCCTGTTTGCTCTTACTCTTTTTGGAGAGTCTTTTTATTAAAATCTGTAGAGCATTCAAGCAGACACTGATCTCATTTGGCACTTCTTTCTTAGAATTTACCCTATTGTGGGTCACTGTGGTGTGTTTCAACCTTATACTCAATGTCTAACTAGTTCCTTCCTTAGTAGTTTCTTCAGGTCTCTTGACTGGCTGCTCCGGAACTTTAACAATGCACATTCTGATATGGAACACGTCTTTTTGAAACATATCTGGGTCTGTTTAGTATGGTAGTGGGAAGTAATACTCATGCTGCTGCCTTTTTATTTACATCATAAACTCTGTATGGATTTTTGATGGTGCTGGCTTCTTCTGTGCTGTGCGGAGAAGAGAGCATGCACAGCTGCTTTCACAGCCTAACTGTTGTAGAGAATGATACCTGGGTGACTACAAGGACAGTGCAATGCTGGTGTGGGCTACAATGCTCTCACATCAGTGTGAATCTTTTTGTGATGAGGCAATCTAATGATAGGACAAGGGGCAATGGGTGTATAAAAAATTTACTTCTCTAGGAAAACTTTTTACAAGTTCAGTGCCAGTTCACTTAGAGCCAAGCTGGCCAGAAGGCCTATGTTATATTTATCCTGTGCTCCCTGATGTTACTGATAACTGATAAATGTTGTCTGGGAAAATAAAACTCAGCATACTTGGTCACCATCTTGGGTTATCCCAGCTAAGTTGCCTCAGAACCTAGGCTAGCTGTGTGCAATTGAAGGAAGCAGGTTTTTCAGTTGACAATATACTGCAGAAAATTGCTTTCTGTCTTCTGTATCACTTCTCTTTCTTTGGAACATGAAGTCTTAGCTTTTTGGTCTTGTATTCAGAAACCTTCACCCAGGGTATTTATTTCCCCACTCTTTCCACCTTTAACATCTCCATTCCTGGATATTTCAGAGCAGTATTTTCAGTCTGACCTCCTTTCTGTCAACTTTTCAGCAATAGTTACTACTGGTTTAGGAGCTCTATTGTCTTTACTGATTGATTTAAGAATGGCAGAAATATAACAAATACTTTTTGCCTGGTTTCTAAGGATCTCCTACTGCTGATTTTTTTTGCTGAATTGAGTGTTTCTTTGGTGGTTTGTTTGGGAAGTTGTTTGTTTGAGTTGTTTCTTATATAATTTAGTCTTTAATAGCAGTGAAAACCGTGTTAGGATTTCAGTGGACTAACTAGGGAAATCACTAGTTTAGAGTACATTCATTAGAATTTTTTATCAACTCATATTTTATTTTCAAATTTCAGAGGAATCATTGCACAAACAAAGCATTTCTTGATGATTTCTTTTTCTTCAGCATTAAAACTTTTCAGAAAACATGTACTAAAATTTTGAAAATCTAAGAATGTGTGATCTTTTCTAAAAAGACATAGTGGAATGGAATATGGGTGGCTCTGTATTGCAGTTCAGCAGTTCTTGTGCCTGTTAATTTTTTTCCCGCCCATAGTGCCTGGATGCTGTTGACTGCAGAAGACCCTTAAAACCCAAGTTTTTTACGTGTCAACATTATTGCAGGGAATACACGTGTTGCTGATGTCTAAGTATTTCTTCATTTTTGTGTTCTTCATTTTTCCATTAGGAAAGGATTGGTACTTGGTGCACTTGTCACTTACTGTGACAGATGTGAATGACAATGTACCTGAATGGGTCATGGAGCCCTTCCCTTTTTTGACTGTGGTTTCCCCTGAAGCTATGAGAGGAACCAAAGTGTACAAGCTGCTTGCTGTGGATGCAGATGAAGGGATCAATGGGGCTGTAGAGTATTTTCTCTTGGAAGGTAAATTTTAATCCTCTAATTCTCTTTGTATAGACTTGACTATTGTGATTTTGTCTTTCATCCTTGGTTTCATTAATGAAAGATATTTCCTTCCTTCTGCAGAATGCTATTAAGCCTTCATCTCTGTGTGTATGAAAAATAAAGTTTTATTGAGAGTGCAGATAGATTGGCCAGTTTTGAAGTGTTTTTTCCCTGCAAAGTTGGGTTCCTGCCCAGATTGTCACCTGGAGAGTGATGGGGACTGGAGTAGTCAGCACTCCTTAGGGCTTGGGCAAAGGGATGGCCACGGCAGCAGTAGTCAGCACCTCTCTACTGAACTGCTGTTCATGAAATAGGGCAGTATGTGGAACACAGTTTGAGTGGAGTGGATTAATGTTCCCAGGTTGTACCTTCGCTTTGCAAAGCTGGTACAGGATCATGAATAATTTTCTTAAACAACACTTCAGTAGTAACTCAAAACTATCTAAGGGTAGTAGTAGCAGCACTGCTCCAAAGGTGAATTTGTTCCTCTTTTCCAGGACTTTAGCAGGGTATTTTCTGGTAATGGATATTTAGGGTCAAAACCCAAAAACGCATTGGAGGAAAAAGAAAAGTGATAATTGCCCAGAGAAGTGAAACTTAGAAAGAAATGTAATCATGAATGTAATTACTGATTTCTGAATTTGAAACAAGATTTTGTGTGTTTGATTTCTGAATTGAAACAACATGTTGATTCTGTGCAAAAACACCAACTTGGGAATGATACCTGAAATACAGTAAAAATGTTCTTGCTGACAAGTTTATGGATCTTTACTTTTTAGGTGGTGAAGACAGATTTGAAGTTGAGAAGAACACTGGCTGGATTAAAACAACAAGTTTGCCATTGATGAAGGACAAGGAGTATTTACTGACTGTACTAGCTGCAGATAAACTTGGAAGCAGAGGATCTCCAGCCTCTGTGTCTGTAATTGCTGGATTTCGACCACCACAGTTCACCAACATATCATACCTTGTTTATGTTCCTGAAAGTATGCCACAAGGAAAATCGTAAGTAGCAGTTAAAAGTAAAGCAATGAGATTGTGTTCTGAGTTTATGTTAACTTTTTAGATGTCTTGATAGAAGTGATCAGGGTACAGTTTGGCTGATGCATTTTTAGTCAACCTTTTATTACAGAAAAGTGTTAACAAGTACTTGAATTTCCTCACTTAAAAAAAATATATGGAAAGTATTAGGACTGCTGTCTTAATTTTCAAACACAATGAAGAATACAGACTAGAACTATTACATAATGAGAAAAGATGTCCTGATGTGAAAGAATGTATTAATTTTATGTGTCAGATTTAGAGAAGTTCCTTCTCCATCAACTGAGAATCAGAAAAAAACAAATGATTGTCTTTGCTGTCTTTATCACATTGACAAATTGAATAAAAATGAAAAGGACATAGAACTTGTAATTTGAGTTTCTGTCCCTTGTCTGATCATGTGGATCACATAAAATATTGGTAACATACCTCCACCTGAATACTCAGTTCTATTTTTCCTAAACAGTTTTGTTCTTCCAGTAGACATTTCCTACTCAGCTGAATCAAGTATAATTTTGTTCAGTAAATGCCATTCAATGGTTGTTCTTATTGTATCATCTGTGGGTGATGTGTTTGATTTTTCAGTCTATAACATTCAGTTTTACAGTGTCTAAATAACCAGGATATGTTAAGATAAAAGACAATTAGCAACTTTTAATAGTAGATAACAAAGTTTTTCTTTAAAACTGCAACAAACTTAAACAATACAGGCATTAAAAAAAGTGAAAACTGCAAAATGCTGCAATCTTAACAGGTACCTGCCATCTTGGGTTCAGTAGTGTTTTGGATTAAAAATAATAAAATACCATTTTTATCACTATTTAAAAATATGTTTATGCACCTGAGACGATTCACTAGTCAGTTTGTCAAAGTACTTGCTAATATCTCAAGGCAATGAAGTAATTAAGACAGACGACCATGAGCCAGCAATGTGCCCTTGCAGCCAAGCGGGCCAACAGCATCCTGGGGTGAATCAGAAGCAGGATGGTTAGCAGATCGAGACAGGTTCTTCTCCCCCTCTACTCTGCCCTGGTGAGACCACATCTGGAGTATTGTGTCCAGTTCTGGGCCCTTCAGGTCAAGAAGGACACAGATCTGCTGGAGAGAGTACAGTGCAGAGCAGCGAAGATGATGAAGGAAGTAGAACACCTCTCTTATGGAGAAAAGCTGAGGGAGCAGTGTCTCTTTAGTTTGGAGGAGACTGAGGGCTGACCTCATTAATGTTTATAAATATGTGAAGGGTGGGTGTCAGGAGGATGGAGACAGACTCTGCTCAATGTCATCTAGTGATAGGACAAGGGGCAATGGGTGTGAGCTGGAAGATAGGAGGTTCCACATCAATACGAGAAGGAACTTCTTCCCGGTGAGGGTGACGGAGCACTGGAAGGGGCTGCCCAGGGGGGTTGTTGAGTCTCCTTCTCTGGAGAAGTTTAAAACCCACCTGGACATGTACTTATGCGACTTGATCAAGGCGATCCTGCTGTGGCAGGGGGATTTGACTAGATGATCTTTTGAGGTCCCTTCCAATCCCTAATTTTCTGTGATTATTGTTATGTCAGAAAAGGTTTGAATAATGTGCCCAGTGAAAGTGGTTTCCTTCTGTGCATTGAACAAAAATAGTAATCAAAGTCAGTGGTTTAGAATCTTAGAGTTCTGATATTTAAATTTAACTGATGGCACAAGTACACAGGAAAATAGAGTTGTAGTCATATACTGGATTTCTAGATTTAGAGTTTTGTGATTTTTCAGGTGAGTTTTTGGTCTGCCACTATTACTAATATGCTGGCAGCATGGGCAGGCTCATCTGATGAAAGACAAAGCCAAAAAAAAGAAATACGTTTCAGTTGGGTTGTTAAATGTACTCACAGCATGGCATTGTGATTTTCAGTGCTGCCAGTAGAGGAGAGATGGTGTGAACATGCAGCCAGGGAGTTAGAAGAAAGGCAATATATTCCAGTTGGCAGGAACACAGTCATGCACTGGCTGAAACTGGGTGTGAGCCCACATCATGGGAAAACCCAGAAAAACACTAAAGTGACATAATGACCTACAGCAACCTTTTCCATTGTTTCAGTAGGGCACCTGAGAGAAGTGAGCAGACAACAGCATGGAAATACAAAGGGGAAAAAGGTGTTTGGACAAACAGAGGTTTGTCTTTTTTATTGTAATTTCCACTGGATCCTAGATGTTGGTGGCTTCTCCTGAGAGACAGAATCTATTTTCCTAAGAAACCTGCATGAGAAGGCAACAAACAATTGAGGAATTAGTACTCTTTTGAAGAATACTAATTCTTCAAAATTAGTAAAGTCTTTTTAGGTATTTATTTTTTTTCTTAATAAATGCTGAAGAATTTATTATTCTTCTTCATAAACACTTTGGGCTTCAGTGGAAAAATATTAGTGCCAGGCAAGACCTAAAACTGTGTGTCCTGTGTAGTGTACGCACTGTTAGTGCCTGGCTTTTATCTTTTTGCTGTTACGTATTGAAACTTTACAATAGTGTAACTGCAGCAGCAAACTTTCCATGCTGTTATTAAAAGGAATCTTCTATGTCTTGCTTTGTCGTTTAGTTTTCTGCCTGAAAACCATCACTTTTGTAGAAGGAAGAGCGGGCAAATTGGGTTGGAGCAAAAATGAAATCTTATGTCACTGTGTTTTTAATCCTCTTCCAAGAATACTATCTTTATCTGTTTAACCTCAAGACGGTAGTGCTACTGTACAATAACGTGTTTGAATTTGGTGTTTAGGTACAGCTGTCATTGACTTCATTGCTATGATCCGACCTACAGGATAGCGCTATCATTTCTGATAGGTATTATTTTTGTCATGTTCTTCAGTATGCTGTTGTTTTGTTTGTTTGTTTGTTTTAAATGCAGCTTTCTTACAGTCATGGCTGTATCATTTCAAAAGAAATCCCTGAGCTACAGTTTGCTAACTAATCCTAGTGGGCTATTCAGTGTTGATCGGGCAACAGGAGATATCAGTTTAACTCGGAGTGTGGATTATGAAGGAGGCCAACACCAGTATCTTCTTTTGGTCAGAGCAGAGGAAAATGAGGAACATCTCAGTAGTGCAGCTGAGGTAGGTGTTTGCTTCTGGCAGTATTTCCATTTCTCTTCAGCCCTTCCAGATCTCTGTACAGATTCATTTGCTAGGGGCTCTCATTCCCTACTCTTAGATGTTGGTGGCTTCCCCTGAGAAGCACCTTGCAGGTGCTGAAAAGACTGTTTCTGACAGATCTTTATACCACTCCCTACCAAATAACTCTGCCTCCTATTCCCTCTGTTGCCTACACTTTACTTCCTACAGCAGAAGCAAACTGTTATATTACATGCATTTCCTAGCTATGTGAAGTCCTGAATTCAAACACTATGGTTAGTATATTTGGAGATATTTTTGCTGTTAAAAAGCTTTCCAAAGCACCACAAACTTTTACTATCTGTGAGTTTTTATTATCTTCTCTCTTTACAAGTTCACATCATGTTCTTGACACTAAAAAAAATCTTTATTAAAACCAAACATTAGGACAGTGAAAAACAGTGTTAGTGTAACACATGGTGGCTGTATCACATCAGACACTGATCATTTCTGCTGACCTTTTTATGTACTAAAAGATGAAGAGTGGTAGAGTATGACTTGAAAGACGATTATGAGATGTTCTATGAACACATTTCACCTAGACATAGTTTAACTCGTATCTGCTTTACACTGATACAACCTCAGCTCCCTGTTTATATGAACCTATGTAAGGGCTGAAGCAGTAAATGTCTACCTGTTGCACTGTAATGCAGAATACCTCAACCAAGTTCAGGCAGTCTGAAATGCAGCAGTATGAACTGCCATAATAGCAAAGTTAACACACTTCTTACTGTTTTGGATTATAAACGAGGAAATTGCGACAGAGGAATATGGAAATGTTCTTGTGAAAGTTAGAGGCAGAATTGTATTTCTTATTTGTTTTACCATAATAATTTCCAGCTGTGTCAGATTTATGCTGCTGTAATTGAATTTCAAACTTGGTCTTGGAGATTTATACTGCTAATATGTAATATGCTTGGCAGTAGAATTTTTAGTGTTACAAATCACAGAAGTGGTAGAAATTAAGATAATGCAAAAAGGATGCTTGGAAAGCAGAAGGTCCGTTTTCCTTTAAATTAGTAACAGGGAATTACCAGTGGAAAATGCAGCTGCAAGGAACTGGGTCTTGGTAATTCCTAGTAATTTGGAATCTAATACTTCAGCAGTTCTCAACAGGAGAAGATCAATCTAAGAAAAATGGCTTATCCTATGTGCTGTAGCTTCTGAAGACCTCGAGGATGTTTTTGGGCAAATTCTTCCATCTGATATTTCTAAAGCATTGAAGTTGTTGCCTTGATTCATTTTGGTGTTTAACATTGCCCTTTTCTCCATCAAGGTTTTGGTTGTAATCACGGACGTGAATGATTGTGCCCCTGAATTTCATCAGTCAATTTATAGCAAAGTTGATGTTCCTGAAACAGTTGCTATGACAACTGCGCTTCTACAAGGTTAGCACTTCTAAAACGAGTTGTTACATTCAGTATGTTTCTTTTATTTTCCTCCCACTAATTAGAATTCCATTCACAAGGCTAAATGACCTGCCCCAGCATGGGTAGTTGCAGCTTGCTGAAGGCAAGCTTGCCTTCAGCAATACCTTGTAATTATGATAAAACACCTCGCAGAATTTTATCATAATTACTTCTACCACAAACAACTCTGCAGGACAGGAGACAAAGGACACTATCTTTGTAGGATTTTTAAGTAACAGGACTTCAGTTAGGGTTGGTATTATAACATCAGGCTCTCGGTACAAGAGAGTGATGTTACATCAGAAATTATGTGCACATCAGCTCACCTTCTCTGCCTGTCTTTAGGAGTCTGTTGGGGACTTATTATTTGGAATACTGCTAGTTTGTGTTAAAAGTATCTTGCATGGTTTAGCTGTTTTATGTGAAGTTTTGTTCGGATGCTTGGGAAAAAGACTTTGTTTCTTCCTAGTGTAACCAATAACTTCAGCTTTAAACGGTTATGTTCTGTAAAATAAGTACATTTAGATTTTGTATTCCTCAGAAATCTGACATTGGAAATGTTTACAAATAAATGAGCATGTCCTAGTACTAAAAGAAATTTATGTCAGCTAGGCAGTTGTAGAAGGGCCTTATATTAGTCTTTAGCCAACCCTTGCATAGAAACTTATGCGATTTAGAAATCATGAGAAAAAGTAAATTAAACTACATGGAAATTGCTGTCTCCTAGTAAATAGGACTTCATAACTTTTACTTAGTGAATTATCTAGTATTAATGTTAGTCTGTCAGTTACTATTCTAGTAACTGAGCTTTTAGCCTGGGTTTTTGTAAGTTATGGGTATGATCTGCCAAACACATCAGTTGAATAATATATGTAAATATTTAATCTTTAATCATATAGGATGAAATCTGTCTGAGTGATCTTAAGTCTGAAGTATTGATCAGGTGGATATGAGAATATGTTTCTGTATGGGAATATGTTCTTGGAAGTACAGACCTCTTAAGTCCGACAAAGGCAAGATCTAGTGTCTGAATTCAACTAGGGACTTAACTTTAAAAAAATACATTTCAAACAAGTTTTCAAGTAAGTATTTTAAGTGTTAGTTTGATAAAAAGCACAGAGCATAGCACAGTTTTATAAATTATTTGAAGCACCACATGCCAAGACAAATGCTATAGGACACTATTACACTACACACAAATTCTCTTGTTAAAGTACTTAATATTCCAGTTCACGAATGTTAATCTACACAATGTCTTTCTCTTCTCTTTTAATAGTGACAGCCACTGATTGTGATTCAAAAGAGAATGCTGAATTGCTGTATTACTCTTTGAGTCAAGACTTCAGTATTACTTCTCATGGTACTATTTATCCAGCAACACGGTTGGACTATGAGCGACCTAACCATCTTTATGAGTTCATAATTCTGGCTGTAGATAAAGGGGAAGAACCAAAGACTGGGACAGCAACTGTTAGGATTCATGTTTCAAATGTGAATGATGAAGCACCTGAGTTTTCCCAGGCAATGTAAATACCTATTTTTAAAACTTAACTTATTCTTAAAACTATTACTTTGGTGTTTTACTGTTTTTTATATGTTAGTTGAAAGGCTGATCATTACAGGTTGGTAACAGACTTTGGTTCAGTCTGAGAGCTGGACTGACAAATGTAGGCTTATCTATTGACTCTGAGACTTTCTTTTACTACCAGTTTAAAAAAAAACCCCAGCTTTATATGTGTTTTATAATTTTAATGTTTAGACATACTTTCAATGTGTAGTAGGGCTTGTGGATCTAACTAGACAGAGGTACTATATAGGCAGTCTCTTCTGAGAGATCTTGCGCTTAATGTTTTTCAGTATTTACTGTAAGAGATGATGCAGTAAATTTCAGATTAAACGTTTCAAGACAACCTCTGTACCACCAGAGGAAATCAAGCAGAGAAAGCAGGCAAGTCAATCTAGATTCATCTAGAGTATGTGGTAGAATTTTGCCATTTACTTAGGCAATTTAAGCTTGGACAGAGTGAACAGTCTGCATCCCTAGTTTAATAACTGCTAAAGAAAAATGCTTACATGACAGAATCCTAAATGACCACTGAATTATAAAAACCACAAGATAAATGTCAGTCAGTGGAGTTCGCTTAATTTCACCTAGTTCCATGCCCTACAAACTGTACTTTTTTTCTTTACAGCATCAGTAAGCAACTTTCTTCCAAAGCTGGGGCTCAGAAGCGTCTGAAGCAATGTCAAAGTACTATAAACTTGCATTTGTGTTAGAGGCTTACTAATGGCTTCTGCATCAGCCTTCTTTTCTTAAAAATAGAAGCTGTGCAGAACAAAACCAAGGCAAGATTTCAGTGATGCCAAGCTTGTGGTTCAGCTGAACAAAACATCAAAGCTTTCTGACAGTCCTTATTGAATATAAAGTTAACCTCTGGCTTTAAAATCTTGTGCCTTCCTTTCTTTCCTGTCATTGCTTAGGAGATACGGCTTGGAAAAGTTGTCTTTCATAAATCCTTCTTGAATCTCTGTATTTTCAAATACAGCAGATTAAGTTTGTCGCCTTCAGATGATGCCTATTTTTCACTCATCTATTTTTTTTAATGTTAATGATTATTGAATATTTTCAGAATATTCAGAATTTTCAGAAACAAAATCTGTATTTTTTTTTGTCTTCTTCCTAAAGACTTCTTTAAATAGGAAAGAGTAATACTCTTTAAAAAGCTATCTAACAAATTGGAAGCAGAAAGCACAGTTTGAAAAAATCCAAAACCCTGTCAGCTCATATATTTAGAGTTTACTGAAGAGTGGGAGTAAAAGGAATATTATTTTAAATTATCAAACATCACAGTAAGCTTTTCTGTTCCTTATGCAATAGCAGGAAAACTGCTATGTAGACAGGAACTGGAATTCATCTTCTGGAATTCAAATATCTGAGGTTTTTTACCCAGATTAGCAAGGCTTTGTTTTTTGCTTTATCTTTCCCATTATGAAAAAAATCTCAAAGGTGAATTTAAAGTAGAACTTAGATTAATTTTTCTCTGAAACAGTTTCATCACAAACACCTGTAAATTAAGTCCCTTTGAAAGACTAGTTTGCAGTTAATGCTATACTTTGTGGCATGTTAATATAAATCAAGTTAATGTTGTTGTCCTTCTAGGACTTTGTTTAAATGGATTTACAGTCCAGCCTAAACTTGTGCATGCTTCCTTGCCCTGAGCCTTCTTTCATCATGGTTATTCCTTATTTCAGTTACGAAATTCTTAAGGCTGCCAATCTGTTTCATTTTGTCGGTTTTTACTTTATCCTTTTTAAGAGGCAACTTCTGATGGCTTGAACTCTTCTGTCCATATTTTATTTTCAAAAATATGAGAATTGCTGCTTGTTTGCCTTCCAGATGCAGAGTTAAGTGTCCTGAAGGTTGTGACTGTACTAAACCAGAATAATTTGCTTTTCTTGCTTCATCTCCTGGTAAATTGGGGGTAGAAAGAAAGCTGTTTCTGTCAAGGTTAGATGAAAACACACATAACTAGACAACAAAAGATAAAGGAGAGGTTTTTCTACATTTATTTTCTCTTTCATTTTTTTCCTATTCTCAGCATATGGAGCAGGTCTGTAATCAATCTGAACCCATTGGTACTTGTGTATCTTATCTGTATTGTTGGATATAGCCAGCTGTAGTTCACTCTTACTGCTGAGCTTTGGGATATCTATTATGGATGGCTCTGTAGTATGCTTAGTCTGGGCTATGCTCAATCCAGTCAGATAAAATAATGAATATTTGGGACTTGGCTAAAGCCGGAGGCTTTCCTACTCTAGAAAGCGTGAACTTTAGGCTGATAATGCCTCTTAAGAGATTACAATGTCAGTGATGTGTTTGGACTTGAGAAGAGATTTCTGTAAAACTGCCATTATGCACATATCCTCCAGGTCTGATCCACATCTTGGTCATGCTAAGAGTACACTGAAAGCATTTGGAAAGCTTGTGTCAGGAATTGTGCTGTAACAAATCATGCTTTAACTTAGCAAATGTTTGCTTTGATTCTGTCAATCACACAACTCAATTTTTAAATTAAAAAAAGAGTGCATTCTGAATGTAGTGCAAGTATTGTTGTGCGAAGTTAAACTTCAGAGCTTTGATACTGCTGGTAGTCTGCGATGGAAATCCAGGGGGGTTAACAACAGAAAGACAGGTCATGGTTGGACAGGTCAGCAGTACTCTCATTTCAGTGCTTAACAAAAGAAGTGCAATTACAGATCTCTGCAGTACCCTTTGTACAGGCAGTCAGGAGGAATTGTGAAGCATAGTTCTGTAGGTGGTGTTTCCTGACTAATTTCGTACAATCCTTAATTTCTTTTTACAGTTACAGGAGTTTTGTTTCTGAAGACGCGGGCCCAAACACCTTGATTGCTACAGTTAATGCTGTTGACCCTGATGGAGATGGTGTGACCTACGATATTCAGTCTGGGAATCAGAAAGGAAACTTTGTTATTGACCCTAAGAAAGGTAGTAGTGTATTAGAACTTCGCTGCTGTGGTGTAGATTCTGATGTGATGCGCTTACATTTGGTCTTCTGTAGGTAACAATTATAAAAACTTCATATATGCTGGTTTTGCAGCTAATACTAATTTAAAAAGGTGCAGGAAAAGATGCTGTTGTACCACAATAATGTTGAAAAAAACATATCCTTTTCTGAAAACCTTTGTATAAGTGCCCTATTTTGCTAGTTCATTGTCTGCTTTCTGCTAATAACTTAATAGAGAGCATTATTATAGATAACAGGTAGTTTATTAAAGAGCAACTGCAAAATGAATGTTATTGTTGATAGCGGTGTGACATTCAAAAATGTCAAACAAGGATTTGAGTAACATTTAATTAAGGAAGTTAGTGTCAAAGTTGCAGCAAGAAAGGGCTGCTCTGCAGGGAAAGGTCAAATGGGTGTCAGTGGTGACGACAAGGCAGGCAGGGGCAGGGACCTCACAGCCATGGACCTAGCAAGAATATTCGGAGATATAAACCTGGTTCATCCAACAGTCCAGTGGTCACCAGAAAGATTTCAAGTGATGAGGCAGATCTCAGGTCAGGTGGGAAGCCCAGTCAGGAAGGAAGGTCATGGTCAGCAGTGGGCATGGCCAGATACAGCAGGGGAGCACAGGAAAGGACCTGAACTTTGAGCGCAGCTCCCAAGACATGGGACAGAGCCCACAGATAAGGCTTGTGACAACTGTCAGTCTAAGGTTAGCTGGCTGCATTGGCTGCATTGTCAGAGCTGGCCTTGAACATGGACAGCCAAACCTGTTGGAGTACTCACACCTTGGTGTCCACCTGCTGCTATTGATTACAAATGCTATTAGTAATCAAGTAGCCATTTAAGTTTTCATATGAGAATTTTTTTTCCTCATTACACATGTATTAGTAACTTAATTAACTTCAGTAGAACTTCTTTATATTTAAAAAGTTTTGAGCTGCAACAAAAATCTGAACACACATTTTTCAAAGCATGAGCACTGAATATGTGGGGAAAAGTAAGCTGCCTTATGTCATTCCTTTGCTTTATTTCACGTATTTCACTTAGCATTAAATTTTAATGTCAATGCAAATCATGTTTTTCAAATATTAATGTTAGATCGTGAAATGTTAAGAAAAAATATGATCTGCAGGTAACTTGCAAGTGTTGAGGTGTGATCCTGACTTTACTGAGGGTTCCTTTTATGCTTTCAGACTTAAAAATAGCATTGTAGCTTCTGAGAGTTAAATTTCCAAAGACACTTTGGCACCTGAAGAGAAAACAAAGGTTTTAAAAGGGTCTAATTCCCACAGAGGCTAGTGTTCCTGATGCTTCTGAAAATTTTCATTGGAAGTGCTGAAAGAATCTTATCATTTGATTGATAACGTCTCTTATGATTAGCCCCATAGTTTTAATGTATAATAATGTATACCCACTTTTATACTATTTTACCAATTAATTTTTATAGCCTTGAAAACTATTTTAGAAACAATAGTTTGTTTTTTTTTTTTTCAAAACAGTTTAGAACTTTTGTTATTTAATAAACCAGTGGAGGTTTATCCATTGGCTTGCAGAAGTTTCTTTTCATTAGTGATGTCAGGGGAGTAGTCTGTACCCCCTTGTCACAGAAGTACCGAGGCAAAGCAAAGGTGTGTCAAAAATAAGTGTTGCAGCTGAAACAATACATTTGCAAGCAAACTGAGTGACATTGCTACTGTGACAGTACTCTGTTGACAATAGCTATTAGTCTTGATGGAGAACGGTGGTGATTGATGGATAATGAAGCAAAAGAGTAACAGCTTCTTACTGCATGGTAGCTGTAGGCTCCTACTTTTGTAGCAAACCTTCTTCTGATATAGGTAAATTATTTGTGAATTCTTGAAGCTTCTTTGTAAATAGGTAACCTGAATGGTTTGTTGTTGTGCTTTCTAGTAAGAAGAATAACATTACCTGGTTAATGTAGTAAAAAAAACCCCAATAACAACCCACAAACTATTTTTTACAGGACTAGTTAGACTTCGTTCAAGTCCATTCCCAAAGCTTCAGGGGACAGAATACCTACTTAATGTCACAGCTACTGATGATAATGCTTCTGGAGGGCCCCACTGTCTTACAAGCACTGCCCAGATTCTTGTGAAAATTGATGATGTCAACAATAACAAACCTGTCTTTCAGAAGGTAAGTGTTTATATGAGGCTCTAACATTTGTATTGGACTGTGTTGTGAACATTCCACACTGTTGTCACTGCAGGTGATGCAGCACATGAGCTACTCAAGAAGTGGTCTGCTTTTGTCTCAGTTTGAGGCCTGATGTCGCTGTCTTCTCCATCTTTTCTGTCCCTTTCTTAAGGTTGACAGGGTTTGTTCATTTGTGGCATAACAGGTCTTATGAGCTGTCTCTTCCCTGAACCACGTCTCATTTCAGGCATTTTAGAAGATGAGATTGAATGAATAAATTTTGGAGGTTCGTTGTGACATATGCGAGGAGGAATATATATTCCAAAATGCCTTTCTAAATTACATGAGCTCTTTTGATGATTGTATGTCTAGAATGGTGAAAGTATTCTATTTTCAAGGTCTGTAAAAAGTAATTTCTTGAAAAATGTTAATTCGTACCAAAGATCTGTTGTCTAGAAATTCCTAGTTTGATGCTAATGGCTAAAATGTTTATGGGTAATGTTGTGTGACTGTGTCAGTCTCACCCATTCTCAGTAATCTGTCCTTGACTGAGATACTAAGTGTAGAAATCTCTTACTGACTGAAGCAGTTCTGGGCGAGTGTATGTCCTCTTTAGAAAATTTACTAATAGAGGAAAACTATTTACATTGGAAGTATATGGAACTGTAACTTTTTCTCCAAGTGCTTTCGTTAGCTGGAGACACTCAGTGGCCTCATCTTGTGTGTACGGAAGGTGAAGTCCGTAAATTAATCATGGTACAGATAAAAGATTAACATCAGTGCATATGAATGGAAGTGTATCTAGATGATTTTTCTTTTTTTTCCTTTTTAGGATGACTTTAATCAAAGGGTAAAACCTTGATTTTCCCTTTTTTATCTCTCTCAGTGTCAATATTATCAGCAACATGCTTCTGTATTGGAAAACCAGCCTCCAGGGACAGTTGTACTGCAGGTTGAAGCCACTGATGCTGATGAAGGAGCCAATGGCATAGTGAAATATGGCTTGATGCACAGAGGTGGTGTCCTACCAGCATTCAGTATTCATCCAGACACAGGTAAAGCAAATAGTGGAACTGATACTGGCATATAGAAACTGCCTTGTTACACTGATGGAAAAAAGTGAAAATAAAATTAGAATTCATGTTTTTTCATTTAGTTTTTTATAGCAGACAGAGTAAAATTGTATTAACTACATGAACAAATATTCTCTGTTTAGTTTCGTACATGTCCAGTACTGGACTAAAAGTGATTTTTTTTCCTGAAATGTGGCAGTTCTGCTGTGTGAAATAACTTGTATATTTTTGTAATTGAATTTAAAAGGAACCATATTTTAAGTACAGGTTATATTCCTACATTACTAATTTATCCAAATGACTGTGGTCTTACAGCAAAGAGACCAAGTCTTGTAAGGTCAAAACTAAATTTAGATCGAACTTTCAGATGATAAAGGACATGAAACAGGCTTCACCTCATATTTACTGTTCTTCAAAAGAAGTAGTTTTTAATAAGCTTGTTATTTTAAAGTTAGCTTGGTACTTGTCCCCATTTTCCAGTTGTGTGTAGATGTAAGTGAAGTTTGTATCTATCTAGGCACTACAGTTTAAGCTGCTGAATTGTTGAATCTTGTAATTCTTTGAACCTGAAGAATCATAGAATGCATTGGGTTGGACCTCCACTCCAAAGGTCGTCTAGTCCAACCCCCCTACAACAAACAGGGACATCACTACCTAGGACAGATTGTTCAGAGCCCCATCAAGCCTGACCTTGAATGTCTCCAGGGATGGGGCCTCTACCAGCTCTCTAGGCAACCTGTTCCAGTGATCCACCTCCCTCAGATTAAAGAACATTTTTCTGATGTCCATCCTAAATCTACCCTTCAGATATTGGATGGTAGCTGCACAGCCCCAACTCTCTCAGCTTGTCTTCATCAGAGAGGTGCTGCAGCCCTCTGATCGTTTTCGTGGCCTTCTCTGGACATGCTCTAACAGGTACACATCCTTCTTGTAATGGAAGCTCCAGAACTAGATGCAATACTCCAGGTCAGATCTCACCATGGCAGAGTAGAGGGGCATAATCACCTCTCTTGATCTGCTGGCCACACTTCCTTTGATGCAGTCCAGGATGTGGTTTGCCTTCTGGCACACCACAGCCAGCTTCTGGCACACCTCATGTCCAGCTTCTCATCCACTGGTATGTCCTGATGCTCATGTTAGATTTAACCTATTGCATTGTATCTCAATATTGACAGAAAAATAAATATCTGCACATAAAATATTGTCAAATGTGCACTGTTCTAACACTCTGGTATTTCATTTGTTTTCAGGAGTTCTGACAACTGTTCAGGTATTTGATCGAGAAAAGCAGAGAGAATATCCTGTCACTGTGACAGCAACAGATCAGGCAGTGGAGCCACTCATTGGAATATGCCAGATAAATATTATCATCCTGGACCAAAATGACAATGATCCAAGATTTGAAAACACTCGCTATGCATGTAATTGAGAGTCATTGGATAAAGTTTCCGTGCCCTGCGTGTGAGCTTACCTGATGTCTAAGATTTTGGGGTTTTTTCTTTGCTGATTGTAGATCACATGACCAACTAGGTGATTGCAGGCAGACATGCATTACCTTAATTAACAGCAGGATTTTTATTCTGTGTAATGTGCAATGCAGTGAGTGCAGTCTTGACTCATAGGCCTTCCTGAGTGTTGTTATGAGAAATTTCCTTCAAACAATACCATGTTCAGTGTCTTCCCTTTCCCGAGTATATCAAATGTCAGTAGTACTACAGGGAGATAAGAATGTGAGTGTGCAGCACTGAGCGTTAGCTGTATCCTTTATTTTCTGATAAAAGGATTTTTGTTACAACTTTTGATTACATCTTCTTCCTTTACCCCTTTGAATGTCATAATTCCTCAATGTTGTTTTATCTTTCCTTCTTGGTTCTTACCTTCTTCCTTATGGATAAGCACCAAGAGGCATGTATAATATTAATTAAAAAATGAAGACTGGTAATTCACAGTTAGTTGCAAATCCTCAGAAGTAATGTCTGCATTCTTTTTTTGTCTGGTATCACGCAATAAATTAAAATTCCTTTTATGTATGTTTCATACAGAGGAATGAATCCCTTAGTAAAAAAACAAGGGAAAAAATAGTTGGTATCTTCTGAGGAATAAGAATTCCAGGTTATGAATGTGATAATACGAAACTCAAATATGGATCTAAAGCTCTGGAGTGATAGAAGGTCTTTAAAATATTCAATTTTATTTTTCTGGCCATTGTACCAAGGAAGATAAATTTAAAGCTTCACAAGTTATTACTTCAGTATTTCCTTATTTGTTAGTAAATAGTACCTATTTATTATTCTAGAGGTACTTCAGAGGTACATTTTAGTAAATTGATGATAAGTTTGAAATATCCTTTCTTATAGATTTTCTAAGAGAGGACACAAGAGTTGGGACCAGTTTTCTTCGTGTTGCAGCCCATGATGAAGACTACGGCTCAAATGCTGCCATTACATATTCAATAGCAAATGAAGAACCAAATTATTTACAAATTAATCCTGCTACAGGCTGGGTATTTGTGAACCAACCCATCTTGCAGGTATGGTACTCACTTTAGTTTTTAAGCTGGCTATCTCAGTATATCATAGTGGGGACAGAAGTCATGAGTTTATATTAGCCCTTCACATTAAAGGATCATTGTGTCATGTTTAAACATGAGTCCAAGGCTTTTAGTTGATGAGTTCATTGACTGAATTGCATATAAGCAAGCAGCAACCGCAAGCAGTGCCTCTGAGAACTTGTCATTTCATTAGTTTTGGCATACTAATGCCAAGGACTGGAGGGCTGAGACGGGAAGCAGGGGTGCACTAACAAACTCATCCAAGCCCTAATCAAACCTCTCTGTAATGAAACCTGTTTTAACTCTTCAGAAGTCATCTATAGTTCGAGAGATTATTGCTACAGATGGAGGTAACAGGAGCACTAAAGTTGAACTTGCAGTGACTGTTACCAGTGCAAAAAACCAGCCTCCACAGTGGGAAAGAGACAGCTATGAAGTTATTATTCCAGAGAACACTACACGAGATGCATCAGTTTTGGTAAGGCTGGGACAGACTCGTTTATCTCTCTGTAGCTCTAAGGCTATAGAGTAATTGAGTAATTATTTGCTTAAATACAGTGATCTTATATAACAATTTTATTATAAAATTGTAGGGACCAGTGATCCACTGTGAGCTTTGTTTCAGAAACGCTAATGGTAAACAGCATTTTTTCCCTAATTCATATATGCTCAGCCACTATTTAATTACCTTTGCATTTGAACTACACAGTAGGTGTGCCAGTTTTTTGAATGTTCATGTGTTACTCGAGGTGGTTATTTGGCTTAGAGTTCTGCTTGATTGCTTGGAATAAGTAATTGAAATAGCTTTTTAATGTTACTATAAAATATATATTTTAGGGTAAAAGAGCAAGTAACCAAACATGCAATTACTGGTGACCTTTGGCTGCAGTTGTTTGTGGCCTGTAGGTGTATCAGGCAGGGTTAAGACTTGCTTTCAGAAAATACTTATCTTGTATTTTCAGTTGAGAGCTGAAGATCTGTGAGAGTTAATACACAAAAGCTTTCAGAAATGTTGCTGTACTTACAGAAGTGTTGATCATGCAAACTTTTTGAATTGTGTAGACAATCAAAGCAACTTCTCCCCTTGGCGATCCTCGTGTGACTTATAATCTAGAAGAGGGGCTTGTTCCAGAGACCAACATGCCAGTTCGTTTTTACCTGACTCCAAACAGACATGATGGTTCTGCCTCAATCCTGGTAGCTGAGCCACTAGATTATGAAACAACAAAGAGCTTTCTGCTGAGGGTTCGAGCACAGAATGTTGCTGCAGTTCCTCTGGCAGCATTCGCTACGGTCTATGTTAATATAACAGGTGTGTAAGCTTTTCAGTGATGCTATAGCATAATCGTAGTACTTTTAATTTTCTTGTAAGCTCTGCAATGTTCTCGTATGTGCTGTTTTTTGTGTTTTAGATGTCAACGACAATGTCCCATTCTTCACCTCATCTATTTATGAAGCCTCGGTAATGGAGGGAGCTGATGTCGGGACGTTTGTTATTCAGGTCTCTGCCACTGACCTTGACCTTGGTCAGAATGGCGAGGTAAGCCATCTTCCATGACAAAAGGAATGGAACAACCTCTTTTTGAACAATGGCTAAGTAGACTAGAAGTCTTCAGCCTAGAAAAGGGATTACTAACAGGGAAACATGAGATGAAATAAAGTAGTTAATTACATATTTGTCTGTCTTGCCATGTGAAAAATGCAGCTAGAACTAGTGTGTGTGAGATGGAAAACAAGAGATACTTATACAATGTGTAGTTCAGGTGAAAAACTTACTGGAGGATGCTCTGGAAAGGTCTAAGACCTAAAATATAATTGTATTAATTAATGGATATTAAAAAGTGTTAAAATATTCTGTGAGTTGTAAATTTGAGGGTACTGAAAGTGGAATCCTTGCAAAATTTGTCAAGTTAACACCAACAGTGGATGTATTTGTTACTGATTTTGAAAATCAGAAGTAGATACACCCTTAGAACAAGTGTGCAACCGGAAGTCAAGTGCACGAAAGCTGATGTATATGGGTTATAAGAACATGGTTTATGATACCGAGAAAGTTCAAATTCAGCTCACCTGTAGCTATGGTATTAGTACCTGGAATCTATAGCTGAGTATGAGTGCTGTTGTATGTATGTTGTACATATGTGAGCTAGTGACAAGATAGATTTATTTCCTCTACAAATCATCAGTCAACATGCAAGGAAATAATTTGCTCTAAACTAGATTGGTGAGTTTGGCAGTTTTACCCAGACAGTTTTCCCTGATCAAATTCTCAAACATGAGATTCTTCTTATAGATAACTTGTTCTTTTTAATCCTTTAGATAACTTACTCCCTCTTACACGACAGTGGCAGGGACTACATGTATTTTAGCCTGGACTCCCAGACAGGCTCAATATACACTGCTTCAGTGTTTGATAGAGAGAGGAAGGCATCCTATCTTCTAGAAGTCAAGTCAGAAGATGGCTCTGAATCAGCTCGACCTGGAAAACATGGGAAGCCAAACTCTGGTAAGAGACAGAAGTCTGTTGCAAACATGTTTTACCTGGATTGGTCTCTGGAAATAGAAGTTCTGAAATGCAAGATTAAATGTTGATTTTAGTTTTTCAGGTCTTTTTGTGAAAGAGTTTTGGTTTGGTTTTGTTGGAGGTTTTTTTTTACTGTTTGTCTGTGCTACCGTTGTGTCAGATATTTTAGATGGTGATCAGGCAAGTTTTCTGAAATCAAAACTAGGGTTTCATAGTTAAATTTTAAAGAGTATTTCTTAGAGAAGATTAGCTCATTTTCTCTAGGACACAGGTCCTTGGGTCATGGAGGTATTTCTCAGCATATGATACTGTGTTCAGTCAAAAGTAATTATAAAGTATAAAGCAGGAAAGTTCACAATAGAAAATCCCATTCTCAATTGACAACTGTGTTTAAATAAAGACCTAAAATATGGCTATTGTGGCTTCAGGACAAAAAATTATGACTAAAAATTGTACAATTGCTGTATTAGGCATCAGTTACTCACATATGATCTGTTTAAACAAATTGGATGTGACATGCATTTGATATCAAAGTGCTTTTAAGTAATGTTGGTATATATATTGTCCACAACCCTAAGGGTTTGTTTCTGTATTGTCTGCATATTCATCTTCATTTAATGCGCAGCCAGACAGTTTAAGGAATTGTAGCTGACAGAAGTGGCACAGCAGAGTATTTTAATCTCTTGTTTCTTGTCTCTCTAGACACGGCCTACGTGCGCATTTTTATCAGCGATGTGAATGATAATAAGCCTGTCTTTACTCAGAGTGTCTATGAAGGAAATGTGGAAGAAGACCAGGATGTGGGCTCAACTGTTATTACAGTGAGCGCTAATGATGAAGATGAAGGTGAAGTATTAGAATTTCCCATAGCTGTATCTAAAGTATTAATGAGTTGGTTTCAGGACACCAAGACACATAGTGGTGTTAGAAAGGAAGGTGTTTTTTTGTCTCTAGATTTTAAAATGTCTAATTGTGACCTGATTGAGCATGAACATTAGTTCATAGTGGAGCTGTGAGGCATAAGTCAAATAACTCTTATTTTGGGAGGCAATGCATTCACGTGGGGTGATGGGGAATAATTTCTACACCAGCAAATAGAAATTTATTACAGATCATATCATTTTCTTACAAATGGAAATGGGCACCAATAAAAATGTTCTGGTTAACTGTAATGAATCAAATGTGATTTCAGTGAGATTCATTTGCTTTCTCTGTGGACAATAGAGGCGGTTTTTTGGCTGGGTTTTTTTTTGGTACACCTTTTTATATTTGAAACTGGACTTCCTAAGTGCAAATGGTGAGCCTTAGTTATATGGCTTTTTTGGCAAATCGTATAGAAATTCAGCCATACATTGTGTAAATGGAAGTATATAACCCGTGCTCATAAATCAGAGAGGGAACAGTACAGATTTCCATCTTTTGGCCACTACTAGTTTGACTTTGCTGTATGCTGCAACATGATTTTTTTTTTGTTGCACAAGTCCCAAAGGATTGTTCTGTTGTGTGTCTGTGAAGTGCAAGTATGTCCTGACCGATTACTCACCTGCTAAAGGACTAAATGTAAATGTGACTAAAAAAAGCAAAAGTTGTACTGAAAAAGGATTCACCTACTCAAGGAACTTCTAGTTTATTGCATAGGCCACCTGTAAATTGACTCTTAGTGTTGGATCTGGGGACCTGACATGGTGGATATATGGCACTTCATTTCTGTCCTCTTAATAAAGTAGGTGATTACAGATGTAGCTATGAAAAAAGGAAAGAAGAATAGTAATGTGAAAGTAGATCATTAAGAAAGGTTAAAAGTCTTTATTTGATCTAAAAACCATCAGCAAATTGGTACTGCATCTGAAATTTGGAGAAGTTCTGTTAGGACTGTCTCTTCTAGTTTTATACATAGTTATTATGCTTGTTGGTAAAGTCTATGCATAAATTGATATAGGTGCAGAATGGTTCTGTGGTATGTAGAATATTGTGATGACACATTCTTTCATGCTCAAGGATAGCAAATAACTTGCTCTATAGTCTTAACAAGCCATATTGGTGCTTCAGTAAATGTGAGGGATCATAAGAAAAAGCAGAATTAAAGTGTAATGGCAAAGACACGTTTTATAATTAGACACAAATTACAATGGGATGTACCAGAATTGTAAATGCTAGTATGTAATCTAACAGCTGGCTGTTTCAAAAGACCACAAAACTATAATGACAGAGTCAGTTATGTATGATATGTATTTCTTCTTAACATCCATGTTTTAACCTACTTCAAGAAATGTGTGCTTTCTGACACTCTGTAATTGGCAGGAACAAATGCTAAATTACGGTATCAGATCACCACTGGAAACACAGGAGGAGTGCTTGGTGTAGAACCAGAAACAGGAGCCATTTATATTGCCCAACCACTGGACTATGAAGAAACAAAAATGTATGAGATTCACTTGGTAGCTTCTGATGGGAAATGGGAAGATTATGCAGTTATCATCATCAATGTAATGAATAAAAATGATGAGACTCCAGTTTTCTCTTTCAATGAATACTATGGAAGTGTAATTGAGGAACTGGAAGAGGTACCAGTCTTTGTACTTCAGGTACTGTATGCAGTTTCAGAGATTATAATACTTTAATGAAAAAGCACAGATTGATAGAGTTCTGTTAATATTAATCCAGCACAGATCTATTTATGAAATTTAATTTTGTTAAGGCTTTTTGTTAGTTGATGAAGAGAAATGGATTTTTACCCTTACAAGGATAGTAAGTAGGATAAGCAGGATGAATCATTTGTGATCCTGAAAAGCACATCATGAATATTTTTAAGTAGCTGTCAGTATAGCACAATTAAATTACCATAACATATATGAAAAAAATGATACGATTTTAGCATTAGAATATGGACATTGTTATTATAGTGCCAAGCACATTTATCTGCTCTGAATTGTCCCTTAGCCACCTCCCGTTTGCCATTCATCTGGCATGGACTGGCATGCTTGTGATATAATTTTGCTTGGACGCCTTTAGACTGTAGCAGCATATAGGATATAATATTGTCATTGGTATTTTATAATTTCTGTGTCTTTGTTTTCACAAATTTTCTAGGTTATGGCAAATGATCCTGACAGTAATGTGGATGAAGGAGATTTGAGATACTCCTTGCATGGGCATGGTGCAGCTGACATTTTCACAATAGATGAGCAAACGGGCAGCATTTACTCACACAAGATGCTGGATCGGGAAGAAAGAGCACTGTGGAGATTCGTTGTGTTGGCTACTGATGAAAGTGGAGAAGGACTTACAGGATTTGCTGATGTAATTATTAATGTGTGGGATATAAATGACAATGCACCCATGTTCACATGCATGCCTGGGGGCTGTAATGGAAGCGTCTTTGAAAATTCTCCTGCAGACACGTTAGTAATGGAAATGGGTGCTGTTGATCGTGATGATCCAAATGTAGGACTTAATTCTGTCTTGACTTACAGGATAACAGAGAATGTAAAAAATGAGTTTGGTACTGACATGTTTAATATCAATCCCAATACTGGTGCAATCCATGTAGCAGGGGGAACACTAGACAGAGAGAGGACTGACAATTATTTTCTTACTGTTGAAGCAAGAGATGGGGGAGGGCTAACAGGAACTGGCACTGCCACTATCTGGATTACAGACGTCAATGATCATGTACCTACATTCACAAAAAAGATGTGGCAGGCAACCATTCCTGAAAACAGTGCCGTTGACTCTGAAGTTCTGCAAGTGTGTGCCACAGATGCAGATATTGGGAAAAATGCTGAGTTAATGTTCAGTATTATTGGGGGAGACCAAGATCAGAAGTTTTCTATTGAGAATGACAGAGAATGGCAATGTGCCACTATTCGACTGAAAACAAACCTGGATTTTGAGAATGCTCGTGAAAGGCAGTTTAACCTTACTATCAGAGTGGAAGATCCTGATTTTTCTAGTATCGCAGTGTGCCTAATTGAAGTTGAAGACACGAATGACCACAGCCCAGTTTTCCTTTCCCAGTTTATTCAAACAAGGCCTTTCTTTGAAAATGTGCCTGTAGGTACTACAGTAACCACAGTGAGAGCTACAGATGAGGATTCTGGTTTGAATGGGAACATTATATATTCCATAAAGTCAGACTCAGACCCTATGAGGCAGTTTGCAGTTGACCAACATGGTCATGTGATTGTGGCAAATACACTGGATCGTGAAGTCATTCAACAATACAGTTTAATTGTACAAGCTTCAGATCAAGGGTCACCTGCCCACACTGGAAGCATTATGGTTTTGATTAACTTGCTTGATGTTAATGACAATGGACCAAGGTTTGAGGCACCATACACGCCTATAGTTTGGGAAAACATATTGAGGCCTGATATAGTACGTATGAACCACACATCGAAATTGCTTCACGCAGTTGATCCAGACAGTGAGGAAAATGGGGCACCCTTTACATTTTCGTTGCCACCAAATCATCAGAATTCTTCAGATTTTTCTCTTACTGACAACAGAAATAACACAGCAACTGTAACTGCTTTGAGGTCATTTGACAGAGAAGAGCAGAAGGTGTTTCATCTGCCAGTAGTTATAACAGACAGTGGGATTCCACCAATGAGCTCTACAAACACCTTAACAATAACAATTGGTGATGAAAATGACAACTGCCATGAATCTGGCCATAAGGAAGTCTATGTGTACAGTTACAAAGGTAAGTGCTATGTGGATATTCATGCGTATATATAGCATAGTTTCACACATAATTTCTGTCTTGCAGTTCTTTATTTTTGAAATGGCTTACATATTTTGAACCTGAAGCTCCAATTCTATGAAAAAAGTTAAATGAGTAAAGTATATTTGTAGAGCTCAGTCTTCAGTATGTAAAAAGATCATCCACTAAAAGCCTTTTAGCTGCACACAAGTAGATTGCAACTGCAGTGAAAGCAGTATTTTATAAACCAATAAACTCTATTGTCCACTTGCTGGTTTTCACCTATTCAGAGGAAACTATTTTGTGTGTACATGAAAAGTATCCGACACTAATTGATCTGGAGATGAGTCAACTGAAGGAACTTAGAGAAACAGGGGCTCATAGAAGAGCCCTGCCCAGGTACTGTAGTCCGGTCATACCTTCACCGTGACAGCCGCTGTGTGGCTGAGCAGGATAGGAATCCCACGGAGAAAAGTTTTCTGCTGGCAAAAAAAGAATGCAAGAGAAAGCTGGGTCAGTGCTTTTTAAGGAAAAGGATATTCTTGGGTGCATAAAGTGAATTATTCCCAGAACATGTAGGCTTTGGACTGGAAGGCAGAAGAAAGCTGTTCTGGATGTGTCCTTGAGTGGTCCCTAGTATCTTGGTCAAGAAACACTAGCTGGAGAGCTGCTCTATGATAGCAGCCACCATACTATGAGGTTTAAGGTTACAGTGGGAGAGACCAGAGAATATGCATCCACTTACGGAATGATCTACATTTTCTCATCAGAGTGGTTTAGCAGAGAATGAAGAGTTTAACACTTTCTAAAATTTATCTTGAGTTTCTATTGTGTTTTTTTTGTGAAATTGCCTGCGAAAGTTGGCCTCAAACTGGTCCTGGTGGCCCTTATTAAGCATGGTTTGTTATGCCTTTCCCCAAATATTCCATTCCAGATAGACTTGGCTATATCTCAGTTATCATCACAATGGCAGAATTTCTGAATAATATTGGAGAAGATTAATATACAGAAGGTATTTTTGCAGTGAGTTATTTTGGCTGAATTCAATACACCTAAATAAGAAAAAGATGTTACCAGATCCTACTGCAGACATGTGAGATTTATGTTTCTAAGGTGGATTTGCTCCATTTTAAAAAAAAATTTCCTATGTTGCTTTATCTTGGCTGTGGAATTCAAAGGTCTCCTCCTCTGGAATTATTCCTTTTGCTATTTTAGAACAGCTGCTAGGATGTTCCACTTCTGTAGTGGCTCTCAGGGGCCTGAATAAAGGGCCAAGAACTGGCACAGTTTGGTGGCTTTTTGCCCATATCCTTCTTTCAGCCATGTCCTTTTTCCCAACTGCACCTCACAAGATGCTCTCCCTCTTTCACTTGACTCCACTTATCTGCCATTTGAAATAATAGTGTAGCAATGAACTGTTGGGGTATTAGCTCCTAAGTGATGCCTTTCTTTTATTCTGGTCTAAGAATTTTATATAGACTTGCATTTATGTATCTTTCTGTTGTTGTTGTTGTTTGTTGGTTTTGGGTTTTCTTTCATGTGACATCCATAGTGTCCTCGTGTATCCAGAGTGGGAAGTATTACAAAATTGAGCAGGAATCTGAAAATAGTAAATGCAGTAATGAATGCAGCAGAATATAAAGTGCACTGAAACACAAAAATTAAATGCAGATTTATTATAATTTATTTCAACAGGAAAATGGTCAACAATAGTGCTTGGGGAAGTGTTTGCACCAGATCGAGATGACTGGGACAATAAAACATTTCTCTCGGAAGAAAACCTGCTCAAGTGAGGATTTGTGTCACAATTAATACTATTTATGCTTATGTAATTATTTTGCTCACCATGTATTCTTTTGCATTCAGCATGTGCATAAAGCCAGGGTTATTGAATGTATTAAGGCATGTGCCTTCTGAGTGCTCTTTTTCTTTTTTACTTGAATAGCTAGGTATTAAGAGATGAATACATGAAATGTTTTTCTCAAGAGAATTCAGGATCACCCTGTGATGATTTTTAGTCAGATGTTGTAATTAATTTATTTTAAAGTATGCATTCTGTAAGATCCAATTTAAAAACAGACTTTTTAATACTTTGTCAAATGTTAGAGCTGATGGAATACAAATTCCAAATTTAAAGGGCAGAATGGAATCATTTCATCAGAAGTGGAAGGGAAATTGGTGATTCCTTTTGATGGCTAAATTTGCAATTGCACACGAAAACTGTGACTCAGATTGGCTCAGATTAGTGGAGATTTTTCTTTTAATTCAAACGTTGAATTCGATCCTTAATTCCTACTTACACATTATTTGTTCATGTCATAAAGTGAGATGGCTTATAGCATAATTGTATGCTGTTTGAAATACCGTCTGCATTTTTTGTCTCTGCTGTGAATAGGAGTTTAAAGGCTTTATGTAGTCCGGAATTAAATAATGTATTTCAGTCAGCAGCCCTTGGACCTGTTTCCATATTGAGATCTTACTGTTCCGTAGTAGTGGTCATGAAGTAGTTCCATAGTTACTGATCACTGTCCCTTTGAGGTGGCAAATGATGACGTTATCAGATATTTCATACAGACCTTATCCTGTTCCAGATACATAAATGAGGATCCAGAATGACTTTGTGTGGTTTTGTCACTTTCTTCTACTTACCTTCCCTTATAGGCCTGCCCATGGTGACTATGTTGAGCGTGTGTTTCAACTACACACTGCTGTTACTCCACTTTGTGGAAGTCTGGGGACTTGAGAGTAGCAAAAGCATGTTTTTATGAGTTCTGCAGGTTATCATTTCTGCATTAAGGTGTGCTTATGGTGCTTCTCTGAAGTTGCTTGCTAATTTAAGATTTTCTGAATTATGTTAATGAATACAGTAAGTGCTCGATTTTGATTTATTGAGATTTCTTAACTGAAGGTTTATGTGTAGATTTTTCAGATTAAACCAGAGGACTGGTTCTTTGATGATGATGGATAACACTCCTCAGGGACTATACAACTTAAAAGTTAGAGTTTCTGATGGAGTTTGTCCTGCTGTTATATCTACAGTACAAATTCACGTCAAAGAGCTGGAAAATGAGGCCATACAAAACTCAGCCAGTGTGCGTCTATCAGGTGAGTTTTATCTGCTGCTGAGAATTTAGATCAGCTGTTTCTATAACTGAATGATTCTGTGGTGTTGGTACTATTATACTGAAACTTGATTTACTTATCACTGTATGGCACTTCCAGTATGTGTCCATATTGCTAAATAAAATAAATTGAGACATTGTCTCCCTGTATTTCATGTTTATCTATTTTTGAATCCCAAATTTAGATGTCACAGCAGAGGACTTAATGAGAAGAGATGAACGTGGCAAAACAAGACTTGATGAGTTCAAGGAATTACTAGCAAAGATGTTATCTGCTAAGCTTAGTGATGTCATTGTCTTCAGTGTGATGAACACTGATGGAAAACAGACAGATGTAAGACTTGCAGTCCAGGATGGCTTGGCATATTACAGACCTGAGAAACTGCACGCTGAGATGGCAGCATTTAAAAACGAGGTATATTCTCTAGGGTTATCATGCTTCTGGGTCATTTACTGAAATAGTGAGTTTGTGGAGTATATATATTCCAAACCTCGGTGGAAGTATATGCTAGATAAGGTAGTTTTGCCTCACTCAGGACAAAACCTCTTGTCAAGCAAGTGCAGAATTCAAGCTTCCTCTCTTCTTATACACACACATACAATTGTTACAAGATTGTGCTATCTAATGGTTCAAAAAATATAACCTCTTTTTAGTTTCAGAGATATGGCTCTCCATTCCCATCTCAGTACTGTTGCCCATGTTTTCAGAAGAACCCCTAGAAGCCAAAAGTAATACTATAGCACAGAGAAAGTCTGGGAAATTACATGTTTTTGAGTATGCCAGACCCTGATGGAAATACCCAAATCATCAGCTTCTGGTTAGATGTCCCCAAGCACAGCTCTCACCTCTCTACAACATCCTTTCAGGTAGTTGCAGACAGCAATAAGGTCTTCCCTCAGTCTCCTCCTTTTCAGACTAAACAGCCGCAGCTCACTCACCTGCTCCTAAGATTTGTTCTCCAGACCTTCATCAACCTTGTTGCCCTTTATTGGACACACTCCAGCATCTCTATGTCTTATATTTAGGTGCTCAAAACTGAACCTAGTACTTGAGGTGTATCACAGATTCACAGAATCATGAACGTTTGGGATTAGAAGGGACCTTGAAAGATCATCTAGTCCAATCTCCCTGACACAGCAGGATCACCTAGACCAAGTCACACAGGAACACGCCCAGGCAGGTTTTAAATGTCTCCAGGGAAGGACACTCCACAACCTCCCTAGGCAGCCTGTTCCAGTGCCCTGTCATCCTGTACATCCAGTTTGCTCAACTTATCCCTAACCCAGTCCTCATCAATCAGGGCAAACTCCTCTCTTGTCTGAACTTCCTCTAGGGCCTCAGCAGTCTGGGGTTTGATATCAGGACAGCCCCCAGAAGTATAGACAGCAACAAAGAAGGTGTTCAGTATCTCTGCTTTCTCTGCATCCTCTATCTCCAGGGCACCCACCTCATTCAGCAGGGGACCTACATTGCCTCTAGCTTTAGTTTTACCTGCAGTGTATTTGAAGAAGCCCTTTTTGTTGCCCTCTGGACAATCACTTCCCTACTCCTGCTGGCTGTAATTTCTGATACAAACCTGGAAGCCATTAGCTGTCTTGGCCACCTGAGTACACTGCTGGCTCATATTTAGCTGATTATCAGTCAGTACCCCCAGGTTTCTTTCTGTTGAGCAGCTTTCCAGCCACTCTGCCCCAAGCCTGTAACATTGCACTGGGCTGTTGTGACTCAGGTGCAAGACCCGGCATTTGTCCTTGCTGAAGCTCATACAGCAAGCATTGACTCATTGATCCAGCCTGTTCAGATCCCTCTGCAGGGCCTCTTTACTCTCAGTTGGATCAGCACAGCCACCCAGACTGGTGTTCCCTGCAAACTTATGGAGGGTGCACTCGATCCCCTCATCCAAGTCATCAGTATGGGGTACATCTTATGAAGGATTTTTCCCAAAGGCAAACCAGCATTTCTCATTTGTTGGAATATGGTAGGATCTGCCTGGTTCTGGGAACCAAACAGGAATATCGTAACTGCCCACCTGTCTACATCTTGTTGTATCTTGAATAGTTGTGTAGGTTGTGAGACTCTGAAGAGTGAGTAAGTGGGAAACACTAGAGATAGCATTCCTGAAGCATAACAACTGCTTCTTTTGCATATTTATTGAATTCCTGCAACAATAATTCAGAAAATTGCATAGATTTAAAATATTCTGTGCCATAATATATGGCAGGTGAATTCATCAAAGTGGTAACAAGAGGATTGCTTCACATATTTTAATGAAAAATCTTTGTATTAATTATACATCATCTTTCAATATTTAATGAATAACTCTAGTGAGTAATCACCAAAAGTTTACAGAAAACCAATCATAACTGCAGAATTTTTCCAATAGCTTTTGAACCTGTGTGTAAGTATAAATACAGGGAATTAGTAATTAGCACTGGAATTATTCATTGAATTCCTAAGTAAGGAATGTTTGCATTACCTCTTTGGGTTATAGCTTCACAACTATTTTTATTTAGCAGAAAAAGGATCCATCCTAATGCCGTAAAGGATCCCAGGTTGTTTCTATAGTGTTTTCTTTATCAGTGTTACCTAGCTGTCTAAAAGTGCATTACAGACACTCCACTAATGGAAACAGATGTGGGCAGCAGACACAAAACTATGTTGACAGGATGCAGCATGTCATTATAAAGTATGGATGTGTTTTCTTCAATACATGTTCTGATATTCCAGCATATACTGAAAATTGATTATCAAGATCAAAAGTCTTGCAATGGTGAATTGAGGAGGCTGCATGAGTGACAAAAAGCACTTCAGTGTATATGTATTTTTCCGATCTTCTAAAAGCTTATTTTTAAGATATTTGTCATCCTTTTTGTAGTTTTAAAAAGTACATGGTAAGCATACAAGTGAAGGCAGTCTTAATTCTGATCTAGTACTGTTAGTTTTGCATTTTATACCCCAGTGTATAGCACTGTGAGGGTAGTGAGGTCACTTTTAGTCAGGTTTGGGCAATAAATACGTGTTGGTTTAATATACTTGAATTGCCAAATAACACATCAAATTCTGAAGCCTTGTACACACCTGTGGAAAATCCCCAAACTAGCAGAAGGACGAAATCTGTTGTGCCAGGGAATAAACTTTCTGGTTACTCAGTGTCTGAAGTACAAACGGTCTGAATAATGGCAGCCCTGTTACTGTACTCAAGCTCCTTTGTGGACAGTTTACTTCTCTCTGTGTACTTTCTGCTAGTTCCTGTATGCTCCTTTCTCATTAGAAGTTGCCAGCTGCAGACACTACAAAACCTGTTTATACGGTGAGGCTCTTCTCTTTATTCGAAAGCTGTTTGAGCTTTCAGGTGCAACCACAGTTGATGATAAAAACAATGGACTAGCAAAGACTGCTGAAGAGAGGAAAGAGTGCTGAGCTGAATGCATTTTGTTTCAGTTTGACATTAAATGTAAGTTTACGGGACATCGGTTAAGTCTGAATCCTAATTGCGACAGAGTTGTCTTGTCAGGCCACTGTCTGTGGACATCATTATGGAACGTGGATCAGCCCTGCATTTTCCTGTGTTTGTACCCTTACATGTGAGAAAACGTAAGAAATAATGTCTGGCTAACTCAGAGGAGAAGTTTTTGTCCTGGCTTGAGCTAAAACATGCCTATGGCTATCAAGGTGCATATAAGTGTGGCAGAGGCAACAGGGCATGGAAGATAGACTGTCACTGGTCTCTGCAGTCCATAGGAACAGTGTTAGTAGGCCAGCACAGATTTAATGTGTCCACGGTCATTTGTGTTGATTAAGGTTTTAGGAAACACTCTCTTGTATTTGTCAAATCACTTTGCTTGCCTTTATAGTCAGGAATGGTACTAATTAATATTAACTACTAATGAAAGCATTTCATTAAGTCTATGACAGCTTAGATTTTCCATAAATTGAGGAGTAAGTAGGAGCATTAATTAAGATGAGACTGGTGATGTGTTAAACTGTATTTTCTCTTAGATCCAGTCAGCTTTACAGTTGAACATTTCACAGATTGATGTAGATGAATGTAGACGTGCAAATTGTACTGAGGGCAATGGCTGTACAAACTACCTCACCGTGAGTGACATCCCAACAGTGATGGATACTGGAAGCGTGTCATTTATCTCAGTGCCCACCACCATCAGTGCAGTCTGTGCCTGTTCAGCTAGGGACCAAGTCCATCAGTCTTGCTCCTTCTACCCTCAAAGCCCTTGTCTCAATGGCGGGATGTGTATTGACACTTCGAATGGTTACAGGTGAGGAAACTTGCATTGCAAGATCATCTTATTTTTTTCTACTGCTATTTTTAAAGTGTCAAATGGAGCCTACAAGATAAAGAGTTAAAAATTTCATAAGCATACTCCTGACTGAAGGAGAAACTAAAAACCCCACAAGTGCACTGGAATGTCAACACAACGACAATCAGTTCTTTACTAACTGCCCAATTATTGTGCTTTTGATAGCGATAGTACAGCGGATAAATATGCTGTGTACTCTTCAATTGTTTTAATACTTGCCAAGCACCCCAGAGACTCCTTCACCACTACTTTTTAATGCAATTTAAGGAATATAGTTGTTGCTTGTGATTAAAAAAAAAAAAAAGGTCGAACATTGAGGAATTTGGACTATTTTTTGTGTTTGTGCTCTTTCAGATGTCTTTGTCCTGCTTCATTTCATGGACCAGACTGCCAGCAGACTAAGCACAGTTTCCATGGAAATGGTTATGCATGGTTTCGTCCCATCAGGCCTTGTTTTGAAAGCTCACTCTCCCTAGAGTTTATTACTGTGGTTCCAGATGGACTTTTACTGTATAGTGGTCCTTTATCAAATCCAGAACCTGGGAGTACAGAAAACTTCATTGCAATAGGTACTTCTGCAAAAGTGTATGAAAAAATAAATTGTGTCATAGTATGAATTCTTTCTGACTTTTTCTGGAGATTATTTTCTGGTTTGAAATATGTTGAAACATTTCCTTATTACTTTTTTATTCTTTGATATCTGTTTTTTGTAGCATCTAGTTTTAGGTCCACCTTAGAGTTGTAGAAATCAAGTGGAAAGCAAAGTAGACAGACTGATACATATAAATAAATAATTCCCCTAGGAAAACTGTAGTGCTATAAAGGAATTTCAGTACTTCAAAGATAGGTATTACATGATTAATGCAGTCTTATTGCATGTCATTCTTATTTAGTTTGGTGAGGAAATAAATCCACTTAAACTGCTCTCAGTCTTGGGACGTTCTTGCACTTTTTAAGACGATCAGTGATTTGATGGATGAATGCAGTCCTAGCGTGCCACTGTAGGAATATTTATGCACAAGTAGAACTCATTGCTTTATGTCAACACATATTTAAAAGGTTATAACTGCTTATTTTTTTGTTAATTAATATAGAAGATCACAGTTTGGTTCACGTTTCCTAATTAATTGAAAGGTAATGTCAATGGATATTATTAATTTACTTCCTTTTTTGCTTTGTTTTGCAGTCACTTGTAAATTTGACTAGAAGACAGGAGAGAGTAAAACCAGCACATGTTGTTTTAGAACATTATAAAATTCCAGACTGCTTACCATGAATTAATTTCAGCTTGTAGATAGAGAAGTGGCACAAAGTACAAAAATGCATACGATATTGAATGAGTATCTCTGTGTAATAGAAGTCATAGAGTATAATTCTAGTTATTTCTGTTGTGAAGCCCATTTTAGTTGACTAGCAATAACCATTACATTAGTACCTTCACTAACTACTGATGTATCCCAAATGGAGAGAGTCTCATAACTGAACTGATTTTTTTGTCATATTGTATTAGAGCTCTCCGGTGGTGTTCCTGTGCTGAAGATGAGCCACGGCTCAGGTTTTGTGATGCTGCAGTTTCCAAGTCACCTGAATGTAGCAGACAAAAAATGGCATCAACTAGAAGTCAGAACCAATGGTCAGGTCAGTTATCGGATTTTATCATTTCCCTATGCAGAAATAGGAAGGTAGAAAAAAGGAGTCTGGATACTAAGTATTATTCTGACAATAATACAAATATAGAGAAGATAACATAATAACTTGGAAGGGTCCAAGTCTACTTACACTGTAGTCTGTATTTTGGGATCAGAAGAATATTTTTCTTGTATTTTAAGATCTGCAGCACATGTGGAATGTGCATAAAGGCTTATTTGTAGTTTGCACATGTAAGGTACACATTTGAACACAGAAGTCCCTTACCTGTGCACAAAAAGCAGATAACTATTTATTTGCAAATGCATTTACAGTTGTTGTGAAAGTGGTTAAACTACTCAGAAGCACAAACAATTAAATGCAGAGTTCTGTGCCTTCTTTTGTTAAATGGTTCCATTTTGGCATTACTGGTTATTGCTAGGTGGAAAACAGAATGAGAAACACCACCACCCCACCCTGATCCTTCTTGCTGGATAGTATACAAAAAGATAAAGGTGAAAATTTGATGCAATGTGTTTACTGACTTTGTTCTGTAATCTTGTGCTCTGGTGTAGGATGTTCGATTCATTTTGGATCACTGCAGTGGTGCTGTTATTTCGGAGATAGAAGGAGTGGGCAAATGGCTGTCCTCCGAAGATCGTACAAACTGTGAAGTCCTTGGGTCTGTTCCACGAAGAACAAGGTACATTTCTGGAGGCTAGCCAAAAAACAGTTTATTCTAAGGCCTTTGAATATTTTCTCAAGGACCTTCTGGGCCAAGTTTAAAGCACTATACAAATTTTAAGGAATCAGTCTTCCTCCAGGTAGTGTTGCTGTGCTAAATGGCAATTCCAGGGCACTACATGGCTAATACTGCAGCTTTTGTGGGGGCTGTCTACCATCCCTTACCCACAGGAATTCTCACACTTTGTTAAGTCACTGCAGCACTTTTCTTTACATGCTCATGAAATTAGGCTGGTTAACTTCAAAGGCAATGGATTCTTCACCAGTCTTATCCTCTGATTGCTGTAAGTCTTACAGCTCCTACTGACAACCTTTGCTGAGGATATTAAAGGCAGACTAACACATCAGGATCCGCAACTTATCCCAGGTTACTGCTGAGTCAGGGGAAGAGCACATGCATCCACACCTCAGCTGTTCACAGCCTGGCGTACTGGTATAAACTGCTGATTAAAGTATACTGGTGCTGTTGTGCCTGACTGTAGGTTACAGCAGCTGGTGATGAGATGTACAGTACAGCTGGTTTTGTTTTCAAGCAAAGTCATACAGCCAAGGTGTGAGAATAACTCTGATTGTTTAAATTTTTGGACTGTTGATTCAGTTAAAACTGAAAAAGTTGGAAAATCATATTCAGGAAGTGATTATTACAGTCAAATTAGAAGGATGTGTTCAACTGCATTCTGCAAGGGTTTGGATTCAGTATAATTCAGTCCTTTGGACTGATGCATATTGCCCTTGCCAGTGACTCCAGCTAGGGGAAATGACCAGTATGTCAGAAGGCATGGCTTGGAATTAAATTTATCTCACCAAACTGAAAATAAGACCTGGAAATACACTGTATTTTCCCACCATGACAAAGGGTCACGTACCGTATGTAGGCAGAAAAAAGCAGCCTCAAATAGGAGAAGTGAACATCTGCTAAGTATCAGTAAAAGCTGTGGATAAAAGTAGTCGCAAAGTAAGTAGCAGTGCCACTCGAATATGAAAAAGGCAAACACTACACAACAATACTTCAACACGTATACATCTCCAAGACACAGAAAACAATCCTTCCACTCTGGGAAGTCCTGTTTGGCCTCAACAGGAGTCCTGGGTCCAGATAGTGCACAGCAGTGCAGGACAGGTGTGTACCAGCCGGGTAGTCCAGAGAAGAGCAATGGCTGTAATCAGCTTTCCTTGGAAATAAGAGCTATCAAGAATGAAGGAATTGAGGTCACGTAATTGAAAGAAGGGAAAACTGATGAGAGATATGGTAAGTCTCAGTTGAATGTATGAACAATACTACTACAAAGAGGATTTAGACTATCACTTCTGTACAGGGCCTTTAAGTCACAGTGCGGAGTAATCAGGTTATATTTTAGAGGAACAAAGATACTTGAGCAGTGTCACAGAAAGTCCCAACAAGTGTGCTGATTAGCACTGGGACTAAGACTTATCAGCTGATGCATGGAACCCTTCTGGTCACGACAGGAACACAATAAAATGGGAAAAATAAAAGAACACATGAAAAAAAAAATAGGAGGTAATAACTCAGGGAAGAAAAATCCACTCTGAGTACTAAAATATGTGGAAAATTTTGTCTGAGATGGTTGGGGGACACTGCAGAGCTCACATGTGTGACCACACTGACGCAGCTTTTAAGTTTCTATACTAAAACTGTTTCTACAGTAAAGAATGAATAAGGACACACAGCAGCATTTGAAGGAGGGGTGGTGAGAGTGTCACAGCTACTTATGACTCAAACACTGGCATACCTGAATCGTAATAGCGTCTCACAGTTAAACTCCTAATGCACATCAGTATCACACGTAGAAAATAAGTCCTCCATTATTTTCAGGAGTCAGCTTCTGCTTAATGGCTGCTTCAGGAAAAGAAGATGAAAGAGTTGCATTTTTTTAATTATTTTATAAAGCCTCTGTAATTTGGAAATGCAATGTGTATGTTTGTTTATCTGCCTCTTCATATAATGACAATGTTTGAAGGGAAGTTCACATCTATTTTTATTATTTGTGTAATATTTAAAGGCATTTGAACGTGAACCATGTTCTACAGCTGGGTGGTGTAAAGGAATCATTACCGTATTCCTACCCACAACTGCAACACAAACACTTCACTGGTTGTTTGCGCAATTTCGTCTTGGATACTCAGGTAAGATAAGTGTGACATTTTGCTTTAGCAAAGGAGTAAACTTCTTTATCAAGTTTTTGGGAGATTTGTATAATACCTGAAACTTTTGCCTCTGCTAATGTATTGAATTCCCATAACTGTCACTGTAAAATAAAAAATAAATCCTGTATTTTTCTGTCAGAATTAGAACAATTTTGTAGAAAGTCTATTTCTGTGTTGCAAACAGATGTATTTGCGAGCTAAAAACTGTGCCTTTGTTTATCCCCTACTTCATGCAGCTGTCTTCCAAGCTTGTTTGCACATTTAGGGAACTTCTGAATGGCAATTGTATAATGGTACATTTACGCCAGCTGTCTGCTTTATTAAGAAATATTAGGGATTTTTTGCTTTGGTAGTCAGTTGCGTTTATTCAAAGGCAAAAGATGGTCTTGAGAAGATGGGTTAAAATCTGAATGTCAAAAAGCAAACCTGGCATCTTAAGCAATGCAGGTTGAAGAACAGACTGTTACGTGGTAAAGCTGCTTAAAAATGAAGCGTGTTCCTCAAATAATATTGCGACGTCACACAATTTTCTGTTGAAGGTGTATGATCTTCAGTCTCCTGCAGAGTCCCTGAATAGTGCCCCTGGCTGCACACTTACAGATGAGAGCTGCGAGACCATGGGATCTTCCTCCTGTGGGATCCATGGGAGGTGTCTTGGAGACTGGGGATCATTTGCTTGTCATTGTTTGCCGGGTTACTATGGCTATCGGTGTGATAAAGGTGATGTCCTTTTTTTCTGTTGTGTTCTTGGTGGGCTGGAAAATTTGATCATAGAGCAAAGTTAAAATGTTTGCAGGTAACGATTGGTGATGTTTGCACGGTGTACAGCCATGTTTCAGGGCAGTTGCTTGCAATTTCTAAGTGTACTTTCTAGTTCATTTTGAGAAGCTGCTTTCTCAATGTCAGGTAATTCCTTTAGTCCAGAGAATGTTTGTACAGTAACTTTATAATGGAAACTGCTTGACAAAAGATTTTTGAACAAAGTTATTTTTATCATCAAAGCCTTTTGAATTTGCATGTGTTTAAACTTCTACAAATACCTAATAGCTTAAAACCTAACTGTCAGCGTGCCAGTACCGCTTTGCAGAATCTCTACAGAACAAGAGCTAGAAATTACTGCTCTCTTGCTGTCTCAAGAAGACTCTATTGGCTTAAGGATCTGTGATTTTGGTGTAGTAGGATCTTTTTTTTAGCCCTCATGGAGTCAAAGTCTGCAGCAAAAAGACAACTATAAAATAGCACACTGTGAAAATTGGTTGCGGTAAGTTGTCTGCAATCTCTTCTTTTGTCTTGGTCAGAGCTTCTACTTTCCTTCTGCCATGCTGTGTGAGCATTGTAAGAAGAAGAATTAGCAGGATAGTCAAGAGGGAGATCAGTTAAAATGGGAGAGTGACTGGGAAAGTTGTGGAAATAAGGGGACATGTCTCAAACAATGAGTTTATAGATCAGTGTGTTACAATTCTTTTCTTTTACTTGTAACTCCTACTATGAAAACAATGGGGAAAAAATGCCTCTCTCTCTCTACAAGATGTTCTAAAGGTTTTTACCCTGTCTCTTCAGTTGCCAAAGAATATACATTTGGGCCAGGAAGTCACATTCGCTATCAGCTTCCCATCAGTGTGCCTGCCCGTAGGACACTGTTTGAAGCCATGATTAGGACACGGCAGCCCGACGGTGTCATCACAAGCATGTTGTCTCGAAATAAGGATGAACACATCACCCTACAGGTGAGCAAGACTGTAACAGCATACAGTTAAATCAATGCCAATGAAATTGGCTTAAGAGTTGTAAATAGAACTGAAAACCTGGTGCTAAGCGTAAAAAGCTTTTGAGTTTATTTAATGAACACTTACAGATTTGATCTTTCATTTGAGATATTTGCAGCATGACTCATATATCCCCCTGAGTATCAGAGGAGTTTATGGCTAATTACAGTGAAGTACGATTTGCTATACAGAATGGTAGTAAGTGGTTGATTCTGCATGGTTCAGAAGCTGGCAAGAGAGGTGTTTGTAGGTAGCAGTAGTAGAGTTGTTGGCTCTGAAATGGCAACCTGTTCATTCAATACCATATCACTAAATGAGTCGTTTCTTCAGTTAAGCTGATTTAGGCTGTCAGTGTCAGCTGATGCAGCAGATTCTCAACCACTTGAAGAACCTAATAAATTTGTACAAGAGAGCAGTAGGGCAAAATTACTCCAAGTTTATTACACACTGCTGAGAGTACACTCCTACTAGTATTTAGGTTGCGTAGGTCAGTAGTGCCTGAAATACTTTTGTATTACACTATATGTACAGCGTAAACATACCCTTAATTTAAACAAATGTGTTAATACTGATGATTGCTTGTAAGTCTTACTTCATGTTACATGACACTTACAGATCAATACAAATGCAGGTAATTGCTTTTTCTTTTACTACTTTGTTAATTATTCACAAGGTTGTTCAGGGATTCTTAACAGTCTCATATAATCTGGGTGATGGAGACTATTCTGTAAGCCTTTCCTCCTACCACATTGATAATGGTGAATGGCATCACATCACACTGGAGAGAAATGCAAATGAGTTTACTCTTCGCCTTTATGAAGGAGGTGGGAGAAGAGAAATTCTGAAAGCAGCAGGAGTATACAAAGAGATTGTGATTGACCCTAGCAGCTTGGTCCTCGGAAGCACTTACCCATTCAATGAAAACAAGAGCTTTCAAGGTGAGGAATTTTCAGTGTCAGTGCTCAGAATACGGATATATAAACCTGAAGGTGTACTGCTTCTACATGGGCATGTTTTGAGAAGGTTTCTTCTTTATGCAGAGCCCAAAATAAACAGATTGCTTGCATTTCATTTGGTAAAAGGGACACATAAACTGTTCTGACTAGGAAGGTAGAGGAGGGAATTATGTGCAAACACCGTAAGCTACTGGACTTGGAACAAAGATGGTTACCTTTTACACAGAACTGTGTGTAGAGCATCTAGAATCAGAATTGTTTTGATTGGAAGAGACCTTTAAGATCATAAAGTCCAGCCATTAACCCAGCACTGCCAAGTCACGATGAAGCCACCACATCTAGACATCTTTTAAATACCTCCGGGGTGGAGCCTGCTAACAAGGGATTCATGGGTTTCTCTCAGGCTGACTGTGAATGGCTTGATGCATTAGAACTGAGTTGGTTCATTGCGTCATTCTGTCCACTCCATTTGGCAACTCACAACACACTCTGGTTTATTATCTTTACCTTTGCGTTACAGGATTTTGCAGTCACTCAGTTGAGGCATTAACAAAATTAGAAATGGTTTATTGAAAGAGCTAACAATGTAAATGTAGTCATGATGTCCATTAAAAACCAAACCAGTTTCCAGCCTGGGGACTGAATAGTAGCACAAGGAAGAAATACAGAGAAATGTAAAGTTAAAACATCCGTAACGTTTGTTTCACCATTATTTGTGGTTTGCTATTCTATAAAGTTTAAAATATAAACTACAATTAAAAATCAACCAAACACAACTCACAGTGGTACACATTGAAGAAAAGAACAGATTTTCCACAGAAACATAGCAAAGGGTTACATGTTTTGCTGTCTTGAACACAAGCACATATGGGCCTGCAGCAGCACTTGGTTTCTGTGGAAAACACTCGAAATCTTGATAAAACTTCAGTAAATTCAGTCAAAGAAATGAGAACAGCACTATGAAAGTTCAGGTTGATTCTGGTAGTCTAGGTGCTTTGTTACACATAAACTGCCAAATCTTACAGCTGCTTCAGATCATTCTTGCTGAATGGCTTTTAAAACAGTCTCTCTGTGCCTTGCCTCAGGATGTATGAAGGATGTCAGATTTAATAACTACAGGATCCCTCTGGACACTCACATGAAGGAGCTGGTGTCAGTATTAAGTACCCAAGCCATCAAAGAAGGCTGTTCTTCAGAGGCTTGTAGGAGTAACCCTTGCAACCGGGAATATATTTGTATTGATTTGTGGATGATGCATGAATGCAGGTAATTAGTGGAAATAAAAGCACAAACCCCTTCAGGTTTGGGTGGGGAAGGGTGGATGCTGGAGAACTGCGCAACGTGAAGACTGCCAGTGGCAGTCTCATCAAATCACTTGAACCAAAGTGAAACAATAAGCTGAATGCCCATATAGACATTGGGTAACTCAGAGAACACTGTCCTTTCAGGTACTACCCTTAGCTGATATAAATCAGCAGATCTCCCTTGATCCTGTAACTATTTCATCTGCCTGTCTGAATTGAAAAGGTTTAGAATAGCAGCAAAGCCAGAAAGTTTGTGAACCTTAAAAACTGGGAATCAAGGGTATGTTAGCTGGAGTGAGGAGGAACATTTGTCATCATTGGCTGTGGTGCAGAGCTCACGCTGGGCAGTGCACTTGTACGTTCTTTTGTTAGTGTTTGACTTCCTTAACTGCCTTAAGCTGTGACCTCTGTTTCCTTATAGGCCATTTGAGTTGCTTTAGAAGCACCTTTAATTTCAGGGTTCTCGTGTGTGGCTGGGGCTGAGCTTAGGACAACACTAGTTCAAGCTAGTTGTTCTGTGAAAATGCACATTTTAAGTGTTATTCACTGTCCACCTAGTTTGTTCTGTAAATTCACTGCCATGGAAACAAAAAAAATGCAGATATCTTGTCCTGCCTATACAGAATTGCAGACTCTGCCCCAGCTGATTTTCACATAAGTCACTTTGCAGAAGCAAAATGATAAAAACCATAGTAGACTACCTGAGACCTTGAAGCCCTAGACTCATGGGTTTAAAGTTGTGGAGCTCATTGCTCTATGACTGCTTTACAAAATACTTCAATCTTGTCATTATTCTAAGTGACTTGGGCTTGTAGATACTTCAGAAATGCTTAATGAGCCTTCAAAAACTGTTCTAAAATCGTCAATGCTGTCTTTTGTGCTTGCTCAGTGTTTAGTGGTTTCATTTTGCCTTCATCTTTTCAGTTGCCCTCCTGGACACATGATTATGGAGAATGCCACTGGCAGACAGTGTGTCTACACTGCTTGTGCTAAAAGGCCCTGTAACTACGGTACCTGCGTGTCGCAGTCACCAACCAAGTTCCAATGTCACTGCCCTGATGGCTATACTGGACGTAACTGTGAAATCACGCTGGCGATCTTTCACAAGGACACAGGCCTGAGCTTTAGTTCCATGTTTGCCATCTGCATTTGCTTTTTGGCGCTGTTAGGTAGTTATGGCAACTACATCTTGTATTACCTTTGGTGACCTCATTTATCCGTCTTGTGCTGAGTAGTCGTCATCTCATCCTCCTGCTGAAAAACTCAGCTTCCTAATGGAGACTTGATTTTGCCTTCATTTCTTTGCCATGGTCTCAGCTCCATCAGTAACTTATTTTTCATGTGCATATAATGCTAATTGCATCAACATTTGTGAGCTACAGAAAGTCTCTGCAGTTTTGTTTTCTGCACATTGCACTTCATTGCTAACAAGTTGTTCGGATGCATGATTGGAAGCAAATTAAACTGAACTGCAAGAGTAGAAAGTGCTGTGAGATGAGCATTATATAAAATACTACAGAGCATGAGAGAATTTTTCAGTCTAGGAGCAGTGTGCTGCCTGACAGGGACACACTTGGTCAGATGGGAGCAGGCTCTTGCGTCTTACCAGTTGTGTAGCAACTCCTAACAGCCGCATTTGGCTTCCTCTGCTGTTTCCAGGTGCAGGCACTTGCTCTCAAAAAGGCGTGGAAAGACAAAGAAGGCTCTCACTAGTCAGGAAGGACCAGATCTTTGAGTCCTTCTTATTTATTCAAATTTCATGAAAGTTTACCTGAGTAAAGATGTAGGATTTTTCTTGTGGCTCGTAGAGTGTTCACTTTTATTCGGGTGAACATATCCTATAGAATTCATATTCTCTAGGTAGGGTATGAAAATATATTGTCAACTATTTTGGATCCATGTGTGCAACTACTTGAAATACCCTCATGTTCCCCAACTCTGCTAGATACTGTGTTTGTCATACAAACACAAACAGCAAATGGTGTTGGAAGGTAATTGGTTCCACAGCTTTTGGAATCCCAGTTAGTGGAGGTTGATACCAGATTGTTATGTTAAAGGAGAGGGTTTGCTGTGCCAGGGCAGTTTTGCTGTGAGCTGACTTTGTGTTGCTGCCTGTGCTTGACTGAAAAAACAAGATCTTTTACCTAATAATTCTGCTAATCAGTCTGGTCTAATTTACGAGTAAGAAACAGTTGAGTTTAGCCCTGAGGTGTGCATGGTGGTGAGGGGTTTAGTAGATGTGGTTACTGATGGCATAATCACACAGCTGTATCTTTTGCTAGGAGAGCTTTTAATAACATTCCTTGTTCTTAAGATTTCAGATTCTTTTTCTTCATGGCTTCTAGAAAGCAGTGATGCACATAAAAGCTGTTAATTCATGCAACTTTAATTATAAATGTACAGGTTTCCAATAGGATAGAAAAGCAGCTTTTCTGGCATTGATGACATTCTTTAAATTCAAATGCGGAACCGTTTTGCAAGTAAATCAATACCAGAGCAGCTTCATGTTGATGCAGTGTTACATGAGCCTTCCCCACTCTTGCCTGCCAGGAGAGGACTTCAGCCTTCTTGTTCAGTTAAGGACATGGTAATCCTCTGGAGTTTGCAACTGCCCTAACACGATGGCTCAGATAAACCACAAACTGTAGAACGCTTTTAATGACAGCACTGCTTAACGACAGAAAATTGGGCAGGAGCTGATGCTGTTGATATCTATATGTTTTCAGAGGGGGTACTTGTGGCTTATGCTCTTGTTATGCTCCTGATGTGTGGAATAGTCATCTAAGTATTTGCTTTCTACTAGTGGTTACAGTAAAAAAGAAAGAGGGGAAACGTTAAAGGACTTCTTGAGTATCTTAACATCAGCCCAGCTGAAAAATGACTGCCAAAAAGTTATCTCACATCTGAAAATCTGTGTTATACTTCTGTTAACTGGGTTTGGGGGACGTACAAGGCAGAAGAGGTAAATGCACATCTCAAACACAGTGATTCAGCATGAAGTGTGTAGCTACACAGCACAGGATGTGTACATACCTCGTGTACACCAGTTCATTTCCAAGTTGTGTAGATGCTGCCTCATGGAACAGCACCCTGGATGCTGCATGGATTCCAGTCCCACTCATTCACTGTGTTGTTTGTTTGTGGTAGCCGGTGGTTTGAGGTCTTGCTATAAGCTTTTATCAGTTTTTATTGAGTGGGTAGCAAATGGTACAACAGTTTATATTTACGTAACGTTCAGTATCTGGTGTGGAAGCTTGACAATTGTCGGTGTGTAAAATACAATTAAGCATTAAAAAAAAGGTTTATCTTTATGGATGCTAAGGCAAAATGTGCCAGTCCTTTTTCCTAGTAAAACTTATGAATGTAATTTCTTCTTCTGTCCCATGTCTTTCTGTGTTTCATTTCTGTGTAATTGCACCCCTTACTGTCACAAACTGCTACTTCAGTGCTACCCCTTTGTGTGCATTTTCTCCTACAAACTTTAACCTAGTACAGTGTCAATAGGTCTCTGAACATCACCGGGGTTATTTAGCTCTTTAACAACCTCACAGTTCTGGAGTGCTCTTTCAAGTCCTTTTCTTCAGCCTTTGATGCTCACTTGTAACTAGATACAAGAGTGCAAAAACTAAACATCTGCTGAGACTTACAGAAGTACAGCCTTGCTGGTTCTGCCCGCAGACCAGTGCTGCCGTACTCGTGCAGAAAAGCTGTCTGGCAGCTCTTGTGCCCAAGTATTTTCCTGGTATCTGATGGTGTTCTGTTCTGTTCCTGTTGTTTACACAGCTCTGCTCAGTGCCGTATTCTTCTGGACTCGCTGGAAGACTCGCAAAGGTCTGAGTGGAAGTGTTTACCATGTATCTGCACATCATGAAGATTTGGAGGACATCAGAGAAAATACCCTCAACTACAATGAAGAAGGGGGTGGAGAACAGGACGAGGTAAGGACCTGTGTCTTATCTTACAATTAATTGTGTTACAGTGGCTCACTGTGCATAAAGCATTTAATGTTTTTTCTTTGTAACTGAGAACCATGTTCTGCTGATTCATTACTGCTGCTGGTAGATTAATTATTTGCAAGATTCTGTACACAAGGGTGCATATTTCTCAAGCAGAGATAAGTGCCTATCAATTTTTAATTTCTCCTAAAGCAAGTGTTCCTATGTGCACATTAAACTCACATTGTACAGTGAGTTCAGCAGCAAAGAACTGACAGCTGGTGGTCAGGAGCTGCTGAGCTTCTTGATAGTCGTTACTGCTGAAGCACTGAGGGTTTGAAAGACCCCCACATGAACAGTTCTTTGTGGACAACAGATAGCTTACTGACCATAGAGTTTTGCTATGATTAGAAAAGATAACAGAAGGTGATGTGACTCGGCAGAGGTCACAACAGTCAGGGCAAGGGCACTAATAGAGTGAGTCAAAAAAAGCCAGTGGCGTGAAAAAATAAGTGACCTGTCTCAAAATTCCAAATATCTCCAGGTATTTTTAGTTATAAAATACAGTGTTTTACAAGGCCACCTGAGAAAATACTCTTACTTACAGAGTAAGTATTAGGAGTATACTTAATGATTATTGTGAGTATAATATGATTATATTATTCACGATTAGTGTGAGTATAATAAATACAGGGACATTTTCTGTAACTTGGACAGCTCTGCAAGTAAATCCTGTTTTCCCTAATCAGATTAACTTCCCCTGCAGTGCTTCACAGGTTTACACCCAGGTCTACAGTTTGGGGAAGTCCATAGTTGCTGTATGACAAGTTTAATTACTTTTGGAGAGTTTAAAAAAAAACCTCCTTATTTTAAGCACTGGGATCAAATTGGTGACTTGATGATCTTCATCTGTGGCTGCAACTCAGCTCTGGAAATGCTGCCTGCGTTGAAGCCTCTTTGGGTTCTGTGTAGCATTCTGAAATTACTCAAATTCCAGAGCTGCTGAGACTGCAGCTGTAACTTTCCAGTGTTGTTTTCTAATACCTAATTGTTTGTCTAGATTTTTAAAACCTCAGATACCTTAATTGCATCCTAATGTTATTTTAGCAAAGAGAATAATGAGAGAGCTTGGACATGAGTTTGTGAAGTTAGCAGTGGGTAGGACTACAGGGACAAGAGGCTGAAATCAAGAGTCCTTGCACCTGAACTAAATAAAACCATTCCTCAGAGAAATGAGGAGTTCAGTCAAATTGTAGTAGATGGGTGCACTGGTGAGCATGTACGTAACACATCCGAACACCAAATGTTGTTTAAAGCCAGCTTTGAGGCCCAAGGCAAGGATCAGCCTGGGTTTGTAAACTGCCAGCTGTGAGTGGGGTGTAATCAGAAGAAGTGTGCCATTTTAATGAACAACTAACAGCAGAGAAAATGATTTTAATGTTGCCCAGTTCACCAAAGAGCTGATCCTTAAATCTGCATTTGGACAAGCTTCCATTTAAATCTCATATGATGAAAGGTTGCCGTGTTTTACTGGTTACACTGGTAGCCACACTACTGTAAAATGCTCATAGTGGGATCATCCTATAGCTTGCCCTGGTGTAGAACATGTGTGCTAGTGCATCTGCCCTGTAGGTCTGCTTTGTTCCTCACTAACAGTATTTAGCCTCCGAATGAATGGAAATAAGCAGCTACTCTGTGTTACAGTCCTGGCCCAAAGCCTAGTCTTGCAGCTCGCATGGCTTCCTGATTGCAGAGTTGGTTGAACAAGCCAGTCCCTTGTGTGTTCACACCCAGACTACTAGAATGTGAAAATTTGGCACCTGTAAGAGGATATTATTTTAACATGGGTAGTTTCTCACTCCAGGATGCGTACAACATGGCAGAGCTGCAGGTGTCTATTCAAACCAGCCCAGCCTACTCCCTCTCCAAGAAGAAAGAAAAGCCACCAAAACTGAACGGTGTCTTCAGGGCCACATCTCCAGGCACAAAGGAATGGGCCAAAACATCAGCAGTGGTGGGAGTCTCTTTTACTTGCACAGACTTCAGTCAGTACCTGTCAGATGTTGTCAGAGATGCTGACCACCATCCCCAGGCCATGCCCCAAGACTCGCTGCAGGTGTTTTGCACGGAAGGAGCAGGCTCAGTTGCCAGCAGTCTGAGTACCCTGAGCTTTCCTGGACTGGATGAGGGTGTAGAGTACAACATAAAAGAGTGGGGGCCAAAGTTTGAGAAGCTAAGTGAACTGTACTCACATGTTGATGCAGACCTGTAGATAACTCAGACTGTGTATACCTGTACTACTACCTGTCTCCCCCCTTTTTTTGTCCTGTTACAATAGGTGGTCAGATTCTCACTACTGAGGCACACTTTGCATCTGATTGGAGAACATTATCAGTAGGAGCTAATCTTGGGACATTGTGGACATTCACATATGAGGATACAAACTTACTGGAAGGAATAAGGGGAACCTGAGGTACTTAGTCATTCACTTGCAGTGTTTAAGAAATAGATTGTCACTATGCTAATAAAGATATCCCTGAGAGCCCCTGTGTACGTAAGGTAAGCTGGTGCCCAAAGCATGACAGACACATACTGTGTCTTCTGTTTTCAGTAGGAGCTCCTGCAGTTGTTTGAATTAAAAAAGCACATTGTTCATGTTGTATTGTTGTATTATATCCACCTTGTTTCCCCCAGTGAACCTTAGCTGACCAGCATGCAGACAAGAGCCCGTGGATCCAGGCAGAGGAATGAAGCAGCATTGGGTAATGATTTTTAATTTTAGTTACAACTTAATGCAATTTGGAAACTGAGTTTCAGCACAACATCAGCTGCTTGTGACAAAATACTTCCCTTAATCAAAAGGCCAGGTTATCTAGGATTCCAGCCTCAAAGGACACAAGTTGTGGGTTGAATGAGTGGTCAGGGATGTATATTGAGAGCTTGTTATATGATAGCTCAGAGAGTGGCTATAAATGGTACAGGGTTGAGTTGGAGACATTTGACCACTGGTGTTCTCCAGGCGTCTGTACTGGGTCCAGTATTATTCAGCATATTCATTAACAACCCGGATGAGGGGACAGAGCGTATCATCAGTTTGCTGATGATACAAAGCTGGGAGGAGTGGTTGACACACCAGAGGGCTGTGCTGCCATTCAGTGGGATCTGGACAGGGTGGAAAGTTTGGCAAAGGGGAACCTAATGAAGTTCAACAGAAGCAAGAGTAGGGTTCTGCACCCAGCACAGAATCACAGAATCACAGAATCATAGAATGATCATGGCTGAAAAGGACTGCCAGGATCAAGTCCAGCCCTCAACCCAACGTCTACCTAATCCCTAGACCACGTCCTCTATCTACTTGTTTAAACACCTCCAGGGATGATGACTCCACCATCAGGCAGCCTGTTCCAGTGCCTGACCACTCTCTCAGTAAAGAACTTCTTCCTAATATCCAATCTAAACCTCATGAAGCCATGTTCCAACTTGAGGTAGAACCCTATGCACCAGTTGAGGCTGTTCAGTGTGGAGAAGAGGAGGCTCCGAGGTGACCTTCCAGTATCTGAGAGGGGCCTACAGAAGAGCTGGGGAGGGACTTTTTAGGATATCAGGTAGCAACAGGACTAGGGGGAATGGAACAAAGCTGGAGCTGGGTAGAGTTAGACTGGCTGTGAGGAGGAAGTTCTTCAGCGTGAGAGTGGTGAGAGCCTGGAATGGGTTGCCCAGGGAGGTGGTTGAGGCCCCATCCCTGGAGGTGTTTAAGGCCAGGCTGGGTGAGGCTCTGGCCAGCCTGATCTAGGGTAGGATGTCCCTGCCCACGGCAGGGGGGTTGAACTAGATGATCTTTCGAGGTCCCTTCCAATCTCTAATGATTCTATGATTGTGTGAATTATCACCCTCTTTTTGTGATTCTTTCATATCCATCTAGTAGTCTGGATTTTTTCTTTTTTTAAAAACTTCACAATATTTGTAAGAGAAGGCTCTGTAAAACTAATCTTTTTTAAGTTTTTGTTTTTCAACTGACATCATTTACATGTGTAAATGGAGTGACGTGCTGCAAGAACACAGTCTGATTTGGTGCTGTTTCTTTATAATATATTTAAGTTACCAGCTGATGCTGTATCATAGTGGCTCCAAGATACTTGTTAAAGACATTGAAACCACTTTGCTTACAGTTGCATCAGTAGCTTGTTTTGGGAGGTCTGACTTCTACTTTCGTGTCTATGTGAACTCCACAAACAGGTCAGCACAGTTTGCAGTAGTTTACACGCTTCTCAAATGAGACAGGTTCATGCAGGATCTTGTTCTCACAAGCATCTGGGATAGCCTTTGGAAAACCCCAAGTGCAGCATGAACTGCACTGCAGGTGCTGTGGCATTTTGATCTGGGAACTCCAAACGCCGTTTTTGCCAATGCCTAAATGCATGGTGAGGTTTTACTGAGACTTTCACTTGTGCTGTGAGGAAGCACAAAGCTCCATCATCTTGCCAAGTTCACAAGTCAGGTCTGACAGCTTCTGTGTTTTGTGATCACAGCAGTCACGTGCACAAAACAACTGATTCCTTCCCCAAGGAGCAGAAAGTTTGTCTCCACATGTTGTGTTCTTTCCCTGGTTATGGACATGCTGTTGTTTTGGCTGGGTTTAATTTAATTGAGCCTGTGAGCTTGTTGGGGCAAGGGCTGTCTTTAGTTGGCTAAGTGTCCCCCGTATCCAAGGCACTGTAATAATAAATAAGCCTTCTGTAAATGCTGTCTCTTCCTTGTGTGTGGTTGGAGTAAAAGCCATCCTGAACACAGACTTGAGTTGCTGAGGTCAAGATGGCTCCTCTGGCTGTTCCCAAACAGCCAGCCCGAAGCTGCTGCTCTACTGCAGCTTCTTCCTCTATTAGAGAAGGGCACTGTTTTGTAAACAAACATAAATAATAAGTACCACAGCCTCAGAGCGGCTGGTGCAGTTGCAACCAGCCATACAGGTCACAGAACAGGCAGTAAAAAACAAACGGCCAGAAACCATTTAAAAACTGGTGCTGGACCTTGTGGAGATACAATCTCAGTGCCAGGCCATATACTCATTTGCAGCTGTCATGCCCTATTAAAACTTACTTTTCCTCTTTGTAGGCGTTACTAATTAATTCACTTAATTTATCTGTTTTAATGTGTGTGTCGCTCTTTTAATTACTGTGCACTTCCTGAAATCATATCTTCACTTGTTCTGTGCTTACACAGACACATGCAAATATTTCAGAACCTCTACAAAAAAACCCTTGTCACAGGAGAGCACTGCGGGCACTCCAGAGCAGGAACAGCTGGCTGACAACAGCCAGCTCTGCCATAGGGGAGGGGAAAGTGAAAAAATGGAATAAAAAAATCACTGGGTCCCTAGGTAGTGGGATTTTCAGTAATCTGGTACTTTTATTAATCTTCTTCCACATCCTTTACAGACCTTAAACATGCACTAAGAGCATTCTATTTAGTATAAAATATTTATAAAGACCTGAAATTTAAATAACCGTGGATTTTAGTACTTAATCTGTCTGCCTGTCAACTACATTAATCTTGGTGTTTTCTCCCTTTTAAAGCACCATTCCCAGAATGTAACATATAGCCAAGCCACACAACAGCTGATTGTCCTTAGGTCTGACCTGCTGGCTAGTTGCAGCAGCTTTAGCAGGGCTACAAACTGGCTGTAAAAGGAGCAGGGTTAGGCGAGCAGGAGTTGAGCTAAAACCCCTGTCCATTTTCTGGGGATGTAAGTAAACAGCTCACACCTTGCTGGTGGTAACTGCTGATAAATGAGGAGGTTTTGAGAAACTGGGTTCTCTGGAACCTGGGGTCCTCTCTGCACATTACACACCACATTTATGATCAAATTCCAGTGATTATGTTAATCTTGCAGCAGCCTTACCTGTACCTAACTAACAAGGCGTCAAAAACATGAACATGCGTGATGCCACACGTGTGAAGATGTGACCACCCTCATGCACCACAGATGACAGAATTGCTGCTGGACACTTGCTTGTACAGCTCTGCCTGTCCTGCTTCTCCCTGCCCCAAGAACAGCCAGCCTGTTAAAAGGTAACACGCAGCAGCAGGACAGCCAAATTCAAATAAGGCACCTCATACACCTGAGGAAGCCAGGTTTCTTTTCATTGACTAAAGTAATAAAGCTGGAGCTGCAGCATGGAAACAAACAGATCCCTTCGACCAGCGGCCAAAGCAAATGACCTTTCCTTAAACAGAGTAACTGGCAGAAACTGTGGCTGATGCACTGCTAACTGGTAACTAACGAGTCCAGCAAGCTGTTAGAACAGAAAGATGATTGGAAAAGGCCCTGGTACATGGGGAGTAACAAGCCTGAGAAAAGTCAGACCTTCCTGCTGAAACGTACTTTGCTTTCTGCCACATGGGCTGAAATGAACCCAACTCGCTAAATGCACCTTCCTCGATCCAGTCCAACGCAAAAACAAGCAAGAAAGGGATCTTCAAATGCCACAGTTTATTTAGTATACAAGATTCATTACATCTCTTTACAACGACGTATTATAAAATAGGTGTTAGAGCTCATTGGCAGGACACTGAAACAGCAAATGAAAATGTACTTACGGACCTCAAAGGCTTTTCTCCCCTGAAAACACTCCGGCTACGTGGTTACCTTTTGTAAGCAATCTAGGAGAAGTAATTAACCCCTCAATTCCGCCGGTAACAGGCAGCTTCAGAGTCTTCCCCGACAAGGCTAACACAAGAAAGTGTCGTGGTGCCATTCCCATTATTTGTAAGACTTGAGTAAATGCCTTGCTGGGAGGGTTGTTCCTAGGGGTGGATCACACTTCCTACAATGACACTGTCAGTGATGCCACAGTGGCCACTTGGAAATAAGGTGCGTCAGGCTGGTGTGGTTCAGGAACAAGAAAGTGGTTCTTTAAAACAATTTAAAAAGGTCACAGCAAGACACGAGAAATAGAGGAAACAATTACTGGACAACTAAATCACCAGACTCTTACGCCCCACTCCTAGGATGAGGAGCCATTGCCCTACAGCTCAGCCAGCACTGAGCCCAGCCTGCCCAGCATGTTTTGCTCTGGTGAGTAACACTTTAAATGAGGAGCAGAGCTCTGCCCCTTTAAATGAGGGGCTCAGCTCCCTCTCTCTGAGTGCTGTGCTGGTGCGTGTGTTGCTGTCCTCTGAGCAGGTAAGTAGTTTTGTTCCTTGGCATTTTTTGTGTTGCTGTGTTAGAAAGATAGTTCTTGGGCTGCTGTGCGACACAGTCACACACATGAGTTAAATCTTGCTGATACAGGAACTGCTGAAAGTGTTAGAAAGCTCCACAAGGTACGCAGGCTCTGAAGGCTCTGAACTGCAGGAGTTAGGCCCTAATGGTCCAAAACAGTTGTGTGTGTTCCTTTGAGGAGTGTTTGTGTTGCAAGAAGAGCTGTTACTGTGGTGGTCCTGGATCGGACAGGTTCTTGGTTTTACACTTTCCCAAGACCCATGGTAGCTTGGGGTCTGTTTTGCTTAAAAACCCCCAACAAACCCAAAGCATTTGCAATTGGTAGTTTCCATGAAAAGCTTCAATTTCTCCTTTGTCAACATCAGAGACGGCATCTTTGCAATTTAAAAATACTGAAGTGATTTAGGCTCAGCTGTTACCTACAAGTATGCTCTGAAAATGATGGGGCACCACTGCATCTTGGAATCTCTCATTTCCATCAGAGGAAAGTTCCTGCACCTTTAAATGACACAACCAGGTTTTAAGTGAGACGATTCAGCCTCCATGTACTTTACCTTCCGTGTGCTTGTTTTCAATTACGGTAAGGCACTCGTTGAGGAATTCACTGACCCGTGCGTCCAGCAAGAGCAGGCATGCATCATTAAAGGCCTAATTAAAGTTTTAATACTGATTAAAATGTTTTATTATTGTATTACGTTAACCTGTGGTGGTCTCCAACCTCATTAAGGGATACAGGCTGAAAATGACTTGGGAGTTTCAGCTGCTCAGTTTAACAACCTGGCTACTGTCAGTGTCTGATTTAAGTACAGTCTGATTAACACCCACTTCTGTCTTAGCATCAAAGTGCAGGAGGATGTTGAACATTGTGTGATGAGTATTTACTGAATATAAAACTGTCTGAGCATGTGACATAACCGTCTCCATCTCTTCAGTAATTTACATTAGTGCAACTGAAAAGGGAAAACATTTAAATCATTTGGAATTAGAACCCAGCTCAGCAGCGAAAGCTAATGTCATTACACACCTTGATTAAATTACACATGGAGTTTGCTATCAGTAGCACTTTAAGTTTCCCATCATTAGAAATTAATTGCAGTGGTAATTATTATAACTGAGTTATTTGCACAGGCCACAAACACTCTTACAGGTGTTCAAATGTTAATTCAACATTGGCCTAGAGGCACTTGATTATTAGAGTTTTGTTTTTCATACAAAACAAATGATCCTAGTGGATGTCTAATTAAAGTTGGAGAGTGCTGTTAGACTTTCAATCAGATTTAACTCTGATTCCAGTACAAAACTGAAGCGGCACTAAAACCCAGCAAAAGCCAAGGGTTATCTATGTAGCGTTTAGAAAAGTCAGTACAGTCTGCAATGTTCTAGCTGGTAAAAACACAAAGGGTACAAACAGAATTTCCCTTCACTTCATCTTCCAAGTCAATTTAAAATGACTGTAGCCTATTCTTTAGGTTAACGAGTAAGGACATGATGAGTTTGTGCTAAAATACAGAGCTTTGTGTCTGAAGGAACGTAAAGCAAAGCTCCAACACCTGAATGTATCTTAAATACTTGAGTTTCCTGCTGATTTTTTGAGATGAATTTCTCTTTTGTGAGGTTGGCAGTATTCCATAGTGGTGTCCTACCGGCACTGATGAGGGGAGAAAAAGGATTCCCTGTAGTTCAGAAAGCAAATACAGAAAACAGTGCTGTGAGAATCCAAGCTGAGAAATTGGGTTTTTTGTTTGTTCTGAGCATTTTAGGAGAATACAAACATGCAACACGTATCAAGCATGCTCCAACCGCTGCTCTCATGAGAAACACCTAATGCTCCATCGGTGAATGCTTAGCGCTATAAACAATACGCTCTGTACCACTGAAAATGCTGGATGATGATTGAAGTTGTAATCTTCAAGCTGGTTTTCTGACTCCACACTCACGCTCACAAGCTTGGAAACTCGTGTCCGCACACACTCCCAAAGAATTCAAAAAAGAGGCACTGAAAGAGCACAAGGATCTGTGGCAGAGGATCAGATCCTAAGACAAAACTGAAATTTCTGGGGCTGTTTTAAGGGTTCACAAAGATAACACAGACCCAGTGCAGGAGCAAGCACAAACCTGCTTTCACCAAACCTCTCGCTTTTTGTGAAAAATCCAAACTGCTGAGCAGAACCTCACAGGCTGGTTGTTCTGCAACAGCCGTGCTGGCTGCTCATTTCATGTGTCTTCCAATAGATTAAAAGAGGAAAAAAACTGCATCCCAGGGATTAGGAAAGTCAGACTTAATAATCAAAATGGTCCCTGTGAGCATTTACTTAGGAATCTATAAAAATTTTGGCAACACCAAGAACGTTATCAAAACTAAACTGTCTAAAAAAAAAGGTCAGTCACAGTAATTAACCAAGAACCCATCGATGTAAAATGCCTTACGAACGCGTCAGGTTTGTAAACGTCTGCATTCCCTAACACTGAACTGGAAGCCGCACTTGGGAAGGTTATTTCTGCTTGGCAAGTCTGTAAACGTGGAATGTTTTGTTCTGAAACACCTTGGTGAAGTGTGTGGTGTAAGAAGGCAGGTTTTTTTTGATTTCATCACAGAAGCGAGGATACAATGAAGGTTTCAAATCGGGTTCATTCTCTCCCAAACCATCCATGATCTGCAACGAAAGTGAACAGACTTGTGAAATCACTTGAGCCAATTCACAGTTGCAGGCAACAACAAGAATCTAAAACCAGTCTCTGCAATACACTCAGGGGGTCAGGCTGGCCAGATTTGTTAACAGTGACTGTATGAAACAAGTTGGAGGAAGAACATAATCTAAAATTAGTAAGATTTACACTCCTGTCTCTATTAGGGGTAAAGCTGATTTGTCAGAGGTACGTATCTGCTTTGAGTCGGTCTGCTGCGGTTCCACGTTAGCCCCAGCAATGCTTGAAAACTCCCCTGACACCATGGAGTGATGCAACTGTCCACTGGCCTGGAGGGAAAAGAAGCTCTGCAGCGATTTACACGCTGAAGGGAACGCTAGCAGAGCACACTGCTAACGAGAAGCTCATCACAAGTGATTACTTATTTTGCCGAGGCTGAATTCCTCCTTTTCCTATTATCAAATACCATTAAAAGCAGCAGTGTTCCAAGTGGCTGTGCTGAGAGCGTCTAAGGGCTCCCTTAGATCTTACTTCCCACACTCGTGATGAAGTGGACACAGCGAAAAAGCCACTTCAGACCATAAATGTATTTCAGAAGGACGTTAAGCAGAATGTATTGAATCTTATATGTGATACTTACGTGGCCATTAGCTACATCGAGTAAGTCACGTAACCGACAGCCTCTGCTGTGTCTTCTTTCATAACAAATGCTGTCTTCTAGGATCACGTAGTCTGTGCCGAAGGACCGCAGTATTCTGTAAACATCTTCAGGGGATCTCTTGGCGTAGATCTGATAAATCTATAGAAGACAAAAACAATGCAGTAAAACACTTGACCACTATCTCTTTGTACTTTCATGATTCCTTTACTTGAACCAGAGAAAGAACTGAGATTAGATTATTTTTTTATAAGTGATATAAATGCTTTACTCCTTAGCCACTTACGAATGCGTTAGTTATGGCTACTACAATGGGCAGCAGTACTGCTGCTGAGAACAAGACACTGGATGGTGCCGCTGCCTGCAGAAAGGCCTTGGGAAATGCCTGCAAAGATTTCAGAACATCTCAGCTATAGAAAACGCTCCTCAAAGCTCCCCAGCTCAGTGTGGACTTTTTCCAGGTGTCTTCTGTAGGAAATGTTACCTGCTATTCTGGGAACTGAAGGGAGATAATCAGGAAATGCTCCGGGTAGGTTTAACAGCCCAGCTAGGCAGCAGGATCTATTTGTTTGGCCAACAAGACCCAAACCAGTTCATGCAGAATTAGCTTCAGTACCTGGGAAGAATTCTTCAGACATGCACCAGCTACCAGAAGCGAGTTAGCTGATGCTCAGAGTACAAACAGTTTCACAGTAGAGGTTAAATTCTGGAAGTCTGTCTGAAAATGAGCTCAGTGAGTAAAAGCATATGACGCCATCTGCAACGTGCCATGAGAGATAACATGAGTTTTCTGGAAAGGAGAAACTGTGTGGGTAGGAATTCACTTAAGCAATTGGAGTGCCCTTACCTGTTTCGTTCTGTCTCTCAGATTCTTATCTTCGTAATGGGGATGATTAGTTAAGGTCCGTCCAGTGCAGAGTTTGACTCCTGCTAGTAGCTGCATGCTCCCAGCAAACACTGCGGTGTTTGGAGTGTTTGACCTAAACAAATATTGATAAGTCTGAGGAAGTCTCTGCACAGGCAGTTTTGCATCGCTTGTTACAGATCAGAAGGAAAAAAAAAAGACTGGAAAAGCATTTTTCTGCCTCATTCAGAGAGCAAACTGTTCAAGTAACAGTGTTTTCTTCACATACAAAGTGGATAAATCACAACACCACTCTCTAACTGCAAATAAAAAAATTACTACTGCACTATGAGGAAACTTAGGGTGAACATGATCACGAAAACTTCAGACCCCTTCCACACTTCATACTATTTCCTGGGTTCATGGAGTCCTACATATCTGTAGCTTTCTACATCCGAATTCTTTACTTTGGGAAGCTTACTGTGACTTAGATTTGTGTCTGCCATGTGACCTATTCCCTAGAAAATGGATGAGTTAATCTAAATCCCCAAACTTGTTACTGTCCTGCATTCACCATTCACGTGGAAGGAAAACTTTGTGTTAGTTCTCTTGATCTGACAGCTGTGTGAGAGGAACTAGGAAAGCTGCAGAAGGCAGGGTGAGGGGATGGCAGACAGGAACGCCAGCACCTGTTGGTCCTGTGATCTCACCTGGAATTCAAAGCAAGTGTCTAGACTTGTTACCTAAACAGTCTTGGTATCTTAGGTTTGTTTAAATACACGGAGTGCAAAAAGCATTCTTGCTTGTCTCCCCTGCCAAGGAAGGTTTCAATCTAAAATGTGGGTAAAGAGGTGACAGAAGAGGGGAAAAAAATTAAGTGAAATGGCAGCAGCAGAGTATTATCCTTGATCACAGTGGTTTCTAACGCTTAGCAGGCACCTAACCATGGAAAGTTCTACGAAGACTAAAACAGAAGGAAGTGCACATTAAACCAAGCACAGTGATATTAGAAAGGAAAGCGAACAGTTGCCTAACGTCCTCGTACATGCACATGCGGCACCTACAGCACTCAGACAACTGACACGCTGGAGCACACTTTAGGGAGCTTTGGGAACTGCAGCTATATACTCAGTCTTCTTTAAGCTCCCGTGATCAGCTTGAAAATGTTGAGAGACAAGCATTAAATTTTACCATTGCCTTTCAAGAGATTATGCTTAGCAATCGAATAATTACAAACCTTTCCTAAAAACTCTTGTGCTGGTACGTTAATCTCACATAGGAAGGACAGAGATGGTACTTTTACTAGGCCAGTTTACCGATAGACTAGTTTCTCAGCAGTTTATAAAACTGGTTTAATTTTGAGGTCTGAAAATATTTAATCTCTTTGAAAATTTTCTTTTTTAACCTAAACTATTCACACCCACAAGTTTCACTACAAGAAATGGATTTAACAGGCGGACGTAATGGCTCTTACAGGCTGTCAGCTAGGACTCATCCCTGAATCTGTAGGGAAGCACAATTCTTCAGATTAAGCTCAAAAGAACGTGGATTAGTTTCACCCCCTGGGACTTCTTAGGGCTTTGACACTTAATGAAACTGATGACTCCCAAAGCACCTTCCACATGTTTCTGTGTTTATGCCTGCGCTGGGGAAAGTCCACTTCTGCATTTGTTCACAATTACTTCCCATTTTGTAGTGCTCTGCAGGATTTGTCTCCTGACTTGGCTTTACCAAGGCAATCCTGCACCTCTGATACCTAAAAAGCCCAGTAAGATGCAAAGTTGCAGAATCAAACTTTCTTGAAAGGAAATAAACCCACAACAAGTACTGAAGGCAAAACTATAAGAAAACATAAAGTCATTCCTAAGAGACAGTGTGCAGCCTGTTTCCACACAAGAGCAAGCCAGAGGAGAAGGTGATAGTGCCCTTTTTCCACACCTCACTGGTAAAAATGCTTGTCAGAAAGGTAGAAAATGCAGGGCTCAATTCCTCCTCTTTCTTGAAACATTCAGTCCTGCCCAAAGGGGTGAAATACAGCTAAGGGCTGCCTGTATTTATTGGGTATTAGGTGTTTTGCCAGCACTCCCTCCTGTTCCTTAGTGACTCTCACTTGCTTTTCAAAGAACTGGGTAGTGTGCCTTGGTCCTGGATGGAGTTCAAGATCGGGTGTTCCATGTGAAGGCAGATGTTTCCCTGAGACTCGGATTTACATGTCTGAAGTCCCAGAACATTATAAGCCTTAAGACACATGCCTGTCCCGGCCTCACTAGGCCCAGCTCGGACAGTCCCCAGACCAACATGTGGTACTAGCAGGGCTACTGGTGGCACTTGTTTCCTGTGCTTTCCAGCAGTGGCTTTCACTGCGGTGGCAGGCATGTGGAAGCCGAGGTGACACTGAGCTACATGCAAGGTCTGCCCTCCTCCATTACATCCTGGAGAACTTCAGCCACTGGTGGTTACTGAGCATTTATCTTCCCGAACAGTCCCTAGAGAGTGACCCGGTTGCTCCTGGGGATTTCCAGGGCCCTTTCTAGTGTCATGCAGGCGTCTTTCTCTACACTGGTACCTGAGGCAGAGGCTAACTGCTGTGGTTGGTATCCAAGGCAGCACATGTGCTTCAAACCACTGAATGACACTTCTCTATTACAGAAAAACGAAGCAATTTTTACAAATGTCTGAGCAAATGGTGTATAAAATGGAAGGATAATTTGTTTTTATAGTGCTCTGCCAAGCTCCAGACCACACTACTCAACCTGCAAACAATTTATTCTGTACGAAATGTCACTAAATAATGACAAGGACTTACAGGTCAAACTGATTTACATTATATAATTTAAATGTCATTCCAGGCAGACCTGGTGGCATTTTGAACAAATAATCTCATTTATTTTTGAAGCTCTGAGCTTTCAACAAGTTAATTACAGCTGAACTAATGGGTAAGCTAAGCACTATAATACGTCGTCTGAAGCTCTTCTTTACCTACACTTAAGAATTTGGAGAATTACATAAATACTAAAAACAAATCATTAAACAGAAAAGTGTTTTTTACAGGAACTTCTTGCACAGACTGTAAAAAGGGTAGTAGTTTTTTTCTCGCGAGCTGCTACAGAAATAGTGTGAGTTTGGTTTTAAGGAAGCCCTGAAGAGATGGCCAAAGTTATAATTACAGGTTATATCACTAGAAATAAAATGGCTGTTTCTATTCCAAGTTCTCCACAGTTCAAATCTGTATTTGACTTCTGAAGTTACAAAATCTGCAACTCTCTCACTTGATTCCTTTCTAAGCACCTGGGTGTGAGATCAATCTACTAAGTAAAGGATGGGGGGAGGTCCTCAAAAGAAAGTCTTTTCACTTGCAGAACGCTGTATGAAAACATTACAGGTTTAGGTGCAGGTGATGGGCAGTAAAGTGCATTCAGTTAAACTCTCTTGGTTCTTTTTTCCCCCCCTCTGGTTTGGAAAGACTGAAAATTGCAAAAATGGAAAACGACAGCCGCAAAGAGAGAGCAACAAGGTGCACTTTTGTTAGTCCTAGCCTCAATTTCACGCATGCATGTTCTGTTCACAGAAAGGAGTGCACCTACGCAGCACAAAGCCACTTCAGGCACTACCACGGTCATGCCTGAATTGTACTCACAAATCAGTCAATGACAAAGAATAAGCCCCGAAATTTAAGAATGAAAATTAGGGAAAAAACAAAGCACAACATTGCCTTTGAAGCCTGGAATACGTGTTGATTTCAGTGCGATTCCTCTTGGGAATCAGGCGTGCAAGTCAGAGCGAACAGTTAAAATATATAGCTGGCTTGAAATGGAAATGCAGCCATTAATTACTGAATGAAAGAACCACCACTGCAACACAGTTATTCCATTTTTGTAACCTTGGGAGCTCTTGGGAGATTTGTGGGGTTTCCAGTAATGCAAAAATTTGCCCGCTTCTCCCCTGTCCCCCTTATTAAAATACAGCTGACATACAGCTATGCTCTGCCAAATCTCAGTCTCAAGTAACTGTTCACTGTTTTGGCTGTTGTCTGAGGTTTCTCAGAAGTTTTTCCATGATTTTTGGTAACTGCTTATGAAATATTTCACAGCTCTAGACAGGTTTCCCCTTTAAAGGCAGAAGACATTGCTTCTTAAACACTTACCAGAAGTAAACAGAGTAGAGAAGTTCACGCTATTGATTTGCTCATGCTACTGATACTCTTCCCCCTCTCACAAATGAGCTTGTTTTTCCTGTTGTCTTAGGGAGAAAGACTAAAACTAACAGTTTGAACGTACCTCCCCTGTGGGAACACAGCTGGGAACTGTCCCTGGGCCACTGGCAGGACCTTCTTGATTTTGTTTTTAAAAAAGCTAAGAACATGACATGGTGGGTAGGAAAAACAAAGAGACTGGGATATGTAAGATCATTATGGAAAAACTTGTGCAGTCCGACACTCTGCAGCAACTTTATGGTAAAGAAAGAAACCAGTTTATCTTCCTGAAGCTGCTGAGGCCATTTTAGTAAGGGGAAGAATGAAAAATCTGTCTGCAGACACTTCAGAGTGGACAGACTAACAGCTGGCTGTTATTCAGACTGTACGTGGGGACAAGTTAATAGGCATTTACATCTGAGCAGATAGCAGGGCTTTCTTGTTGTGTAGAGATTGCAAGACAGATGAGGTATTCCTAATTCACTACTATACATGACAAATTAGAGCTTCTCATACTGAGCTTTAACAATGAGCTATTAGTTCCTGACACCAGCCTTGACAGATCATTAACTACAGAGAACAATCAAGTGTTAGTACAGTCAATTATTTTTCTTACGCATCAAAACTTAAGAAAATCTGTCCCACTTTGAGAAACTTTCCATAAATTTTGTTGACTGGTATTTAAAGCAGAGATAATTAAACCTCCTTTACAGGAATAATATTTCTAAGCACAATACATTTTAAGTAGAACATTTCCCTCTGTAATTGTCTGTCATGACTTAAAATGGAAAGAGGACAAGCACCAGTTTAGCATTCTCAGCACTAAGACCATATGAGAAATGATTCTCATTGGATCCAGCCAGATCTGGCTCATGGCTGGGAATAACTCCACATGCATATTTTATGTATAAATCTATATATAACGCTATATATTGTACACAGGAGACCTGAACTATCAGATATTTACCATCTTTTAATAAAACAGTAGAGCTAAGTGGGACTGGCTAGTAAACATTAGTCACAAAAACATGTCAATATGGCTGCGAAGACTCTAAATGATGGAAAAAACCATGGTCTGCTTTCAAAATAAGTCAGTGAAGGCTTGCAATATATTTTACTGCTAAATTACCCCTTCTAGTTCTTTGTCACAGTTCCAAATACATAAAACAAGTCCCAGGAATATCTGTTCAGACCTTAACGTGGAAGTTTTTAATAGTTACTGTATGTTAATAGAGAACATATCCTTTAAATTCAGAGCCTCCAGGGAACATTCTACCTGACCCTTTTTCTCAGGATCTCCCACATGGCAGTACTCCAAACTGCTTCCACCTAAAAAGTACCTTCCTATGCTCTCTGAGAAAGCAGACGTGGGATGGAACGATTAACTCGCGCTCCTGAAAGTGACTCTGCACCTGTGCTTAGCTGTGGCACTTTCAATTACAAATATTCTGTTTACAGGTGAGAACACGTTTGAATTAATTCTAAAAAGTACAAACAGTTTAGATTAAGAAACAGAGTGTGGAGTACACATTTTCCAGCCCCACAACTGTGTGACTAAGATTTTTAGAACTACACAGTTGGAAAGAGAAGGACATCAACTGGGGGGGGAGGGAATAAAAATATAACTATTTCAGTGCAAAGTTCCATTACTGTGAAAAGGGAGCTGTAGTATGACAGAAGCAGCTTGACACCTCCAAATTTACCTCTTTGGGCTGTGAAAACTTTGTGTATTCATGGAAGCAAGTGAAGTGAACTTGTTCTCTGATAGCAGCATGCTACTGAACTAGAGCAGATCAATCTGTAGGACTTTGCATATAGCTATGCTCCAGAGCCATTAATATGCTGACCTCGACAGCCCATTCATCCTTAACTACTTCCATGGGTCACCAGAGTTCACTGATGAGCTGTGGCCAATAAGGAGAACTCTATAACTAAGAACATTACATACACGCAAATAGCATTCAGCTTAAATAGAGAAAAAATCCTCTTACTTAATCCAGTTCATCAGCTCCACAGTGTCTGGGTCATAGAATTCTCTCAGCTCTGACAGTTCATCCATTATTCCTGGCCAGAACTATAACGAAAACAAAATAAAACAAACTGAAGAAGGAATAAATGCAGTAAGTTCTGCGTGTTGAAACGCATTATTTCCTCTCAGCTGGGAACTGATCTTGTCCAGCTCATGGATATGTTGCAAGACACAAGCATGTCTACCCTTAGTATGAGGAACAGGTGGCTGCCATTGCAGGATGAACACAGTTTCACAGTTTGAGATCTGCAGCTCCTGACAGATTGCCAAAAGGAACAGAAATACCCACTGTGCTTAGCCTGAGAAGAACAGTTTTTCTCAGATGCAATTTCACTGCAAGTTTCCACAAGTTAGTTAAGATCAGTTTGCATCTCCGTTTCAAGGTGGGACTGAACGTTGCTACCATAGGTGAACACAATAAAGAGGCATCAAGTAACACGTCAATACATGGAACAGCCAAGTCTATGATAACAGGAGAAGGGAAGGCCCCAGGCACTAAGTTTGAAGAGGCAACAATAATTAACAGGTTTGGATCAGAAGGTTAAGTCATTGGCTGTGCCATTAATTGCCATTAATGCCATTGTAGAAGAGAACCACTGAAGGAAAGAGAAAGAGTGTCACTGAAAGGCAACATCCAGGAGACTACTGGGGGAAAACAGTTTAAAGTGTACTGAAGCCAAAGAACACATAAATCAAACCTGGAGGAGAGAAATTAAGGACCAAAATGGATTCTGAAGAGCCTATCCCTTCCCCCCAAAAGCTATCTGAGCAGAGTCTTATTGAAGGGTTTGTTGTCTAAGCTAGTGAATATTCAAGGCCAAAAAGGAGCAATTAAGAGAGGTAATGACAATGCAATGACTGCCTGATTGCTTGGCACATCAGTCTTTACCAGAGAAGATCACATTGTGAAACTTACTCCAAACCAGCTTTCTTTGTATTAGGGATTGCTGGCTTGCCACATGAAATGTCACAGGGAAAAGTGTAAGAAAACCTGCAGGAGAATCTAAAAAGCCATGAATCATCCAATTTAGATACTAATCACCCAAGAGTTCAGAAGGAATTTGAATGTGATGCTGAGCTGCTCAGCAAAACCATGCATCCTTTCACTATAACCGCAATAACATAGGAAGACTGGGGGGCAGGAGATGTAACTGCAATTAAGACAGTTATTAGTTTAATCACTTACTTGATATATTTATTAAATACTGGCTGGTAGGTTGAGAGAACCATCTAAAACATAGTTATTGCAGTATCACAGCCTTACAGTTCTAGGAAGTACAGCAGACATGTTTCTGCTCTTCAGAAGATCTATCAATAGATTAGTAAATAAATTCAGCACTTGTGTGAATTTACCTACATAAATAGATATATGTATGTCTTAAGGGTCTCAAAGTGTTCTGTACCTGACCTCAAAGATGCACCGTAGCTGCATCTGTACCTCAATAATGCACAGGTGATGTTATTTGGGTCTGCAGTAACCACAAGCCTCAAAAGAGGCTTTCATTAGCTTACTCAGGATTAGGTTAATAATCCCATACAACTATTTTGGGGAATGGCACTAAAGAACAGTTCTTCTGACAAACATCATCATAACAGGTGATAAGACACAAAACTGCCCAGCTACCAGTTCAAGAAAATTATCCATGATGACCAGTTCACTTAGTGAATACACAAGCTGCCCAGACAATATGAACAGTCACAGTGCATAAACGGCTAAATCCTTATCTGTAAAGGAGAAACAAGTCTCTGTTACCAAAATCGACTTGGAGTCAGTTTGTTTCTAAAGGTTTTAGAGAGAGTGTGTATGAACACATTCTCACAGAAGCAGCAGGGACTGTCTGGATCTATGTAAGAACTTTTTATGCTGACCATTGGCAGGAATCTGGTGACAAGTTTTATCTGTCAGGTAGTTTCTTTCCTGAGGGTTCACTAAGCCTCCAGCTTTGCAGAAAAACACACAGATATCTGCAAGAGGTGACCTAAGATAAAAAAAGTACTGCGAGGTGGTGTGTTTGTTTACTCCCACTGAGCGCTCTCAAAAATGGTATTTTTTAATGTAAAAAAAAATCATATGTTTAGAAGAAACAAAAATGATGCTGTTGAAGGCAGACTGAGCACAACTAATGACTGATCTAAAGCCTGTGAAAATCAGTGACTTCTGTTGATTCCAGAATCGTATCTGACAGGATTTAGGAACTTCACATCTGCTCACGAAAGACTGGGAGGAATCTGAGCCGATTGTCACATTAAACTATTAGAATGTCCTGCTCTTGGCATCACCCACGTCAACAGAAATGACATTACTTCTATCATTTTCAGAGCTGATGAAAATGTAACTGACTTCCCTAACCAGCCCACCAATGGAAAAAAACCCACTAACCAGTCCTCTAGCAGATGAGACAATATAAGTGAAATACAACAGTGTAACTGAACTAAAACAAATTGTTACGGGCTTTCTTGACTTTTCACTGTTTTAAGGAGGGGAATGGGCTTCCAGAACACTACTAGCAGCTTTTCAAATGGTTGTGTTTTACTACAGACTTCTAAACTTTAATAATGAAATTCACCCTGATTTTCTCTGAAGGTAGTTATTTAACAGAAATATTCTCATCTCACAGTAGGTGTTGCAGAAGTCACTTGGGTGTTCAAGTTGCATCTGAATTGTTGTCTTTGTGAATACAAATTAAAGTAGTAGTATGTCCATTACATTAATATTCTAAATCTCACTGCTGTGACTGAATGACTCACCATCTTGTGCATGTTATGTTAAGCATGTTTTATGTATTTTCATTTAAATGTTTGGCCCTAGCAGTAATTTGTTTCTGGGACAGAGTGAAGTACTTGATTGGTTTAACAATTCTATAATTTAAAACATAGGAGTCAGGGCACAATAGAGGTCACACCATCTCACATCTTATCTGAATCCTATTTGCAATTTAGTTAAAAGCAAAAGAGACAATGACATTTTTGTGTAAATCACACATTTAAATAACACCTGGGAACTTACATAAGCAACCAGCCAACTGTTTGTCTCTATGAAAAACTACTTTGGATTAAATGTGCCCAACTGATCCATTCATGAGGATAAAGGTACTCCTATTTCAAGCAGTCTACCCCAATTTTTAAAACTCAGCTACAAAGGTAATTAGTAATAAAATAACATTCTTTCATGAGAAAAGGAAACTTTCATGCAACTAAATTATGACAAAGCATTGAGAAAGTATTTTCTTACCTTATATGAAACATACAGTAACATAATTATTGATACAGAACACTTAATCACGTGCATCTAAGAGAAATTGCAAAAGACATAACTGGTTATTCTGATGACAGTTGTATTTGGACTGACTTAGTTTTTAATAGTTTGATATCTGACATACTAATCGCGTGGTGGAATTTGCAAAGTTTTTAATTAAAGGGTTCAAGTAAGCCTCTTATTACACACCCATCACAAATGATGGATTTATATTGTTATACTTCAATCCATCTTCTACAAAGAGGAAAACACTGCATCATTCAGTACCACAGACTGTAAAGATCTCAGATTGCTGAGGATTTCTTATTATGGTGACTTTTTGTAATTGTGGTTACTTTTCATAGCCACATCTATACTGCCATCTAGTGTGTCCAAAGGGAATTGTTTAATACATAAACCACTAGAAAATATATTTTATTTACTAAAATTACACAAATGTACCTCAGAGATACCCAGGTTAAGAGGAGGATATACAATATTCATTTCAGCTGTCTTAAAATTCTGAGTCTTAATGTAATGGAGCAAAACCAAATTGAGGTTAGTTCTCACCCTCTGTGATGTGTAGAGACGAATGCACTTCAGGACAGGTTTCCACACTTCTGTACTGCACAGGCCAAAAGAAGCAAATACACACATGTGGGATGTCCAGAGGTACTTCATTCTGGAAGAATACAGACAAGCTTTTGCTGATCATTTAAAGCTCTGCAAAGCACAGAGATGAGAGCAGTTATGTTACAGAAATTCTGAACACAGATTTCTTGGACTCTCAGGACTCTGAAATAACTGAGTAAAAGACTGACTCTGCACTTCATTTGGTGCTCGAGACCGTCTCTGCTTCCAACCTTCCATTCTTTTTGGTAGGATTGGGGAAATACCTCAATATACATGCAGAAACACAAGGGAGAGAAAGATGACTCATGATCCTGTTAGTTTGTAGTCAGCATATTCTACACCTTTATAAAAACATACCTAAATTTTAGTAGAAGGAAAACATGTATACCTCATTGTGCTTAACGCCAGGCATCCAAAAAGAACTGTGTGCATTAAGTTGTAAGCAACATCAGGCTTCAGCGTTACTGTGCATTCTTCCATTTTTCCTATGAACTGGGCTTGATTTGAACCACTAATTAAACAGAAGAGAGAAAAGGCATTACATTAAGTTCTGTAACACATTTCATGTTGTTGTCTGCATTTTCAGAAACACTGAATTCTTCTGAGGCTAAAAAGCAATACTACTGCCATCAGCCCACTACCTTCCATCTCTATCATTAAGCCTAATAGCACCAACTGAAAGCAGCATCAAGTACTTATTTTCAGGAAATGGGTTTAACCAAGCTGTGTTAGATCAAATTGTTTACAGAAAGACGTATTTGTTTTATTACTTGAAGCAGTTACTCTCACAGGGTTTGTGGGGCTTTCAAAGAGAGCTAGCAATCACAGAATGGTAGGTGTTGAAAGGGACCTCTGAAGACCAACTAGTCTGCTCTCTGATACTTATCTCTGTTTTATGGGGCTGTGCTTATTTGGATGTTCCTAGATCATAGACTGGAAGGAAGTTTACAGAAAGGGGTGTTGAAAAGCCTGGTTATTGCTTGTTGTGGCTAATCTTGTGAATGTGCATGGAGAGCTGATTAAGGAAACAGAAATTACCTGAATGTGTGGATTTCCCTTGTTTCTTCAATTGGGAGATAACTGAGATAGTTGTTAAAAATTAGGGTAGTGTTTGGGATAACATTTAGGATGACAGAAAACAGAAGCTGCTGAGCCTTATGTGTTTTTAAGAAACTGGTTGAATATTACCAAAATGGCTTATAGGTGACTGACTTCTCAACTCAACTAGCGTAATGCAGTTTCAGAATCAGAATATTCTGGACTCCTTTCTCTCCCTCTTCCTGCCTTATTGTGCATACATAAAACCTGTGATGACTTGGATTAGTGATGTGACACACCCTGCATTTTTAATCACGTTTTATATCATAAAACCTGTGATGATTTGGATTAGTGATGTGACACACCCTGCATTTTTAATCACGTTTTATATCAATCCTTCTCCTTTTGCCCAGGATGTAAACATAAACCAGAAAGGCCTATAATGAACTGTTTACTTGTATTTCAAGAGCAGTTCAGTACTGATTTTCTTCTAGTGTCCTGTATCTTCCCCCAACTCCTATAGATTAGCTACAGGGGCTGGCAGCAGTGATGCACAGTTGCATTCTGTGTTTTTTCACACAGATCACAGGAAGTTCAGCACAGATCATCCTGCTCCTTTCTGAGCACTCTGAGGAAAGCACTCTTTGATTTAGAGCCCCTTGCACAGAGAAATGGGAGGAACTAAAGAAGCTAGCAGTGTTTTCTGTAAAGAGAAAGACATCTTCCCCTGCTTTCCCTCCTACCCTCAAACCACCCAAGCAAACAACGCTATACACACTAAAAACCTTCAACAAACAACAGAGCTTGAAAGAATCTAGTGAAGAATGTTTCTTTTAGTATCATTAAATCCTTTCTATTTTTAGCTTTAATCAAATGTTACTTATTTTGCTGATCTCTCTATTGTAAGTCCTACTGTTTCCTTAGTACCTGTGCAAAGTAATACTGTATGCTGCTGTATTCAACTGCCTGTGGAAGAAGAGAAAAATTGAGAACAGTGTGCATATTTAAAAAACATATTTTACCTGAGGTTCCAAGAGGCAACAATTACAGCTGCTATTGTCGTAAGGAAGAGAACAAATATGTAGACATAAAAAAGTAATGTGTTTGAGAGTCTTGAAAAGGTATCTAATGGTAGTAACCCAAAAGCTTCTTCGCAAAGATACAGCTTGGCATCAAAATCTCTAAAGAAAAAAGAATAATTCCTGTCATCAGGCATTTCATCATGTGCTGTAAAAAAAATTAATCAAAGTTTTCTTTTTTTCCTGAGCAGTTAAAGTCACAGTTGTGCATGTTATTATGACATGAGGTAAAAATACATCATTCATCACCAAGATTTTAAATGAGAACAACCTTCTGGCTTCACTTAATGAAGTCATATGAAAAAGTGAAAATGAAGCGAAAACAGACCTTGTTGCCCCAAACCCAAATTTGGCTCTCAGGAATTTGAATATGTGTTCATCTGACTCCAGATGAAGAATTTTCTATGAAGGGGGAAAAAGAAAGAAAATGTTAAGTATCAAAAAGCTAAGCTTCACACATTAAGCAGTTTTCTCAGCATTTAAATAAACCTGTGAAGTCACAACAGGCTAACTGAGGTAGGGGGCTCTGTAACCAAATATCCATTCAGTTTCTAATTATGGTCCTGTCGCCCAAAAGGGATGTTACTCACTTTTTAGAATACCTGCTAAAGTTATTTTCTTACTTACAGAAAGATGATCCATGACAAGTTGGTTTTAACTTTATTTTTTATTTCAATGACTTATGTCACTGTGATAATTTCTGCGTGTGCTAAATTTTAATCTGTTGATACAGATCTCTGGAAGAGGCAAACTCAAAAGCAGAAAACATGCTGCTGTCACTGTTGTCTGTAGATATTTCTCTGCACAAGAGGCAACCAAAACTATGGTGTGGACTATCACATTTTTATAAAAGATTCATTTTTAACTGCATTGCTGTGTGACTTGGTCTAGGTGATCCTGCTGTGGGAAGGGGATTGGACTAGATAATCTTTCGAGGTCCCTTCCAATCCCTAATGATTCTATGATTCTATTCAATGAAAAGTAAATTCAATGCTGAGCAGTATCCGAATCACAGAATCAAAGACTTATTGAGGGTGGAAAAGACCTCTAACATCATCAAGACCAGCCTATGACTTAACATCACCACAACCTAGACCAGGGCACTAAATGCAACATCCCATCTTTTCTTAAACACCTTCAGGGGCAGTGACTCCACCACCACCCTGGGCAGTCCATTTCAACGTCTGATCACCCTTTCTGTGAGGAAGTGCTTCCTAACATCCAACCTGAGTTAAGAATGGAATATACATGTTTTTTGTTTCAAAATTGCAGGTGATCTTCAAGTTATCAGTACAAATTCAATTATTTGTGTTAATTTATGACATTTTAAGAATAGGTTTTAAAATCTATACAGCAAAAAGAGTAGTAGAATATTCTTTCACTTCTAAAATGCAGTCTCTGAAATGCAGCGACATTTCATTGCAATTTTTACTTAATGATACTATTTTAGATGATAAACAAATAGCTTTTAACATACTACATTTTCTAAGCCTCTGTATTAAAAAATATTTGCTTACCTTAATGAATTTATTTATTAGGAGAGTCAAGCACAAGACTGACAGTACATGGATTATAAGTTTTCCAAGTCTACTACAAAAGCCACCCTTTTTTAGGTTTCTCTAGAAAGAAGAAAATATTCCTTTCTCAGCACTTTTTTGTATGTATTCATAACAGAACATTAGTATTTCAATAGGGTTGTAGGTATTTGGAACAAAAGCCACATAGACACTGAGTGGCAGCACTATATGAACTCCCCAGCGCACTGATCTGGCACAGTTTTGTAACTAGCCAAACAGCCCCACTGTATTTATACAACCCAGGGCAACTGTGGTTGTGTTCCAGGGTTCCCCTAATTTCAGCAGTGCTGTGTACCTTTTGCAATACATATTCATCAGACCTTCCACCTCAGTGTGGCAACGATGCCTTCTGCCACAAAGCGTCAATTGCCAGGATTTTGAGCAATTTTCCATTTTAGAGGTCTAGATCTGAGAATGGATCCAAGCTGCAGCTTGCATCATCATAAATCTTAACAGCAATCACAGCTTGTTTATGCTGTAGTTAGTGTAACTGAGTTCATTATTTGATCATGCAATGTCCTTGTTGCTCTATGCTATAGTAATTCCTCTAATGAGCATTAGTAATTTCAGATTATAATGTAGATAAATTGCTCACTTCTCTGTCTGTCTATACATACCACACACTTTATTTAGTGGCACAAAAATATTTCGGTACCTACCTGGATTGTTCTCGCCATCAAGACAGAAGCATTAAAACTTATAAGTAATGATCCAAGAATCATAGAATTAAAGAACTGCAGGGCACAGACTAGCAATAGTCCAGAAACCTGAATGACATAGAGCCACGTAACCTGAAACAATAATGAGATTTTTATGCCTACAAAAACTTTACAGTCATAGCAGCTTTTTTTTGGGCTACATTTTATAATTTATTTCAACATCAATTATTTTTACAAAACAATTACCGTCTTGCACTATATCATTACACTTAAAGCCATTACTACATCCTTTCTATACTCATGTCCTGAACTAGTTTGGTTAATATTTTATACCTAGGGAAGCCCGAGTCTGTAACAAAGAAGACAAGTTAAACAACTGCAGAGTGAGGAAAACCTTCACTGCTCAATATTTGGAAGATGTTTTGTATTTTTTTTAGTCAAAGAAGTGTTTCCAAGGCCTCTACAACTTGTCATGGTTTGCTGCAGTTCAGATGATTTCTCTTACTTTTATAATAGTTTAGTACGGTCCTTTTTGAGTTTTCTAAAATATTACAAATGTTCAATTGAAGGCAAATGTTAAAAACCAGCCGATTCTCTGGCACAGTGGCATCAAAATATAAGATCTTAGGTCTAGTCTTGTATTACAGCAGTGGTGCAAGTTGCTCTCAAATAGGCCAACGGACTCCTACATGTCCAAGCAGCACTTTTTTGAAAATTAGTATGGAATAGGAGAGCTGCAGTAAATCCATTTTAGTGCCATTCAGGATGAAGCTGGTAATTTGCAAACTTTTAAGGTAGCTGATAAGTCACATTAATTGCCCATTTCGGTTTACATTTGTAGGTCATAGAATCATAGAATCATTAGGGATTGGAAATGACCTCGAAAAATCATCTAGTCCAATCTCCCTGCCACAGCAGGATCACCTGGACCAAGTCGCACAGGAACACATCCAGGTGGGTTTTAAATGTCTCCATGTAACAAAGAGTTTAGAAATTGTATTTTAACATGCAGCCACCATGCTGGTTTTCAGTTAAATTAATACAATCACTAATATTCAAGTGTGCTTCAAATTTAAATTAAATTAACCTGAATTAATCTTCATTCTCCTGTAACTTTCCTAGTACGGTAGGAACCTTTTTCAACTTGTGTAAGCTTTCACAAAGGCTAACTTCAATAGACTATTGAAATTCAATAGACTATCACAAAGGATAATTTCAATTGAATTTCACATGAAATTACATTTAATTTCTGTTAAATTCAATGTTTTCACCTTCTGTAAGATATTTCTATTTCCTAAGACTGACTGTAAATAATCCCTTATCTTAGTAAGGCTTGTTCTACTTTTAGGCTCATACAGTTCGGCAATAGAGGGGCAAATGTTATTTTGCGGTGAATTTAAATGTACGGAAGGTAACAGCTTCTCTTGAGCAATTTTGTCTACTTCCCTTCTCTTTACGGTACACTGCTTACACCTGTCTTTCAATCTAGGATGCACAATACTTGAAACAAAATTCATACATGTTACGACTTCAGCTTAGGCAAAGATTTCTGGTGCTTTTTCTTTCTTGCTCGCCACTTGCAGAGGATGTTATATCAACTTAGAACTGTGTTTAGTGTCAAAACAACTAGGTGTGTCTAAACAAAACCAGACAAAAATGAAACAACAGACATGAACTACAAAACATAAGAACAAGATCAGCTGAATAAAAGAAGTCAGAAATGGTGTTGTTTTGATTATCCATTTGTACACCTGCACTACACACACTGTGGTTATTTAAAAGCACAATGTAACACAGTGTCTTGTCTTTATTTCTTGGAGTATCCAGGCCAGTGGTGAGGAAAATACCTCCACAATTGTTAGCTTTGTGAAAGAAACAAGTTTGGTTACTTTCAAACATGATCTTACCTTTGCTGGGGGAAGCATGTCAAAGCAGTCCAGTATGAATAATGCTAATGCTTGTATCAGCATCATAAACTGATTGAATTGCCAAGTCAGGCTAAAGAGAAATGTTGCTATGAACACAACCATAAGTGTCAATCTCTAGAAGCAGGAAGAGAAGTTAAAATAGAACTTCATAGTTTTCTTCATTAAAACACAACAACCAAAAACCTCCAACAAAACCAACCCAAACCCACCTTAATTTTAAACCTATTTTAAAACTATTAATGTAGATTTTTTTCAATGCAATAACTACTTGGAGGCTAATTACCATCTTTTTAGTTACCTGTTCTATGGATTACTGTATTTTACCATTGCAGTACCACTTGCAAGAACATTGTGAGATCTCAGATAGTTCCAGCTGACAGATTAACGTGCCATATGTGTTTTATTTTGTTATAAATAGCAGTTACTTCAACAAATTGAGGGGTAATGACTTAAGAACGATTTGTGAAATAAAACGTACTGCAAATTTGCAGCTCTTGCAAATCAAGACAAATCCTGTATTTGTAAAACAAAGAAAATCAAAAGAAAATGTTTAAGCCTCATGCTTTACAAGCATTTCTCCTGCCCACTTTGTGTTATTATGTTTTCTTAAAATATACAGTACTGCTGTTTTGTATTCTTTAGAGCTTACTTTTGTTTTCACTGCTGAGCATGTGCCCCTTTCTATTTCAGCTATAGAAATTAATTAATGGGTTTATCTTATTAATGTTGTCAGTGTTGCAAGCGATTTGTGTGAATATAGCCACTGCTTTAAATGCTGATTTAGAATCTGTCCAAACTTTTACAGACAGCTTTCGGATACTGTGTCATACTTATCAGAAATACTCACCTCTTGAACAGGCTGTAAATGAGTTCTGAGTAGGTATGTGATTGCTGCTATCTGAATAGCAAAGAACGGTAGTGCCCAGTTCTCTCTCAAAGGAATGGTAAATTCTACTCTTGTAGTATCTACTCTGTACAAAACAAAGGTTCATGAATTTAAAACAAATAAAACACCAGCTTTGTTACAGAGAGGTTACAATGACAGGCATCCTTCTGGTATTTTAACTACTCACTTATACAAATGGAGGCTCTACACTCTTAATTCCTTCAACATGATTGGCTCTGAAAACAAACCACTCTGAAGAGAATGTTCTGCAACTCACCCACTGTTTCTATACCTCAAATGGTGTACTTTACTTATGGTTAAAAAAACCCGATTAAATCTTACAGAGCACAGCTTGTGTAATTTAAAAATAAACAACCAAACCCTGAAACAAAATTACTCCCAAAATGCAGCATGTGGAGTTTTCAGACCACAGGTGTGGCCTGCACATGGCATGTATCAGAAGAAATAGGTGTCACTTTCCTCACTGTGATCGCTGTACGTTGGATCTGAATATTGCTAAACCGGCTACAAACTTGTGGTCAGTTTTTGAATGTTCGAATACAAAAAGTGTGTCATAGAAGTCACTAAAAAGTCCCTTAAAGTGCAGTACTTTACAGCACCTGAAATAAAACAAACAAATAATTCCCTGTTTTCTTGTGTAGTGAAAAGGAAAGTAAGCGTCACATCTGAGACATGCTTAGCTGCGTGAAAAAACTTCTAAAACGGAGTTACCCAGTAGCCTCAGATTATTTTCTCTGGAACAGAAAGTCTTTATCCAAATCTATCCCTCTTTGCATAAAGGGTAAGAAGCTTCCATTCTTCATGAATTATTAGAAAGACGGACAAAACAAGTCTGCTCCAACTATTCTGTAAATGGGAAATACAACCCCACGAAATAAACAAAACCACTGCTCACAGTGTGTAGTGTTAAATTACTTTCATCTTGGGAAAAATAAGCATTTTACCACTACATGCTTAAAATTATTCTGTGACAGACATGCTTGCAGATAAACGTCTTTACAGCTGCTGATTAGCATATCAAACACTTTCCATAGAACTGACACTGTGTATTATTTTCTTGATTGAGTTACAGATAACACTCCAGTCTTAGCTTCATACCAGCAGCTGTTTGCCTAAGGCCAGCTCTTTTAATTTTTCTCTCCAAGTTGAGAATTCAAATGATAAAGCACTAGAACAGCTCGATTAACATTGTTTATCACTGAGTCTCTGTGCAGGAGATGTCCACAGGAATAAGGGAACAGAGTAGCTGAACTATGGTCTTACAAGTGTTAAAGGAATCTGGGTGTGGGGCAGTGAAAAGAGATCTGAAGGGCATATAGAATCATTAGGGATTGGAAGGGACCTTGAAAGATCATCTAGTCCAATCCCCCTGCCACAGCAGGATCACCTAGACCTAGTGTCTTTAACATCTAGGGGATCCTAGGCCAGAGAAGACAGGGTGCATCATCTGGAGATCCAGAAACATCTAACAGATGCGATCCATTTTCAGCAAGCAATTTAAGCCAAAACTTTCTACTTAAACTTCTTGAAATGTTAAAATCCTAATCTGCAATGTGAGCTCAGTTCTGATTCTTTTCTAATAATTGTGTATTTTTTCAACTCTTTTGCATTTTGTGGCTAATCTGGAGAAGGGCCTTATTTAATTTAGTGTCCAATTAATCACACTTTTGAAGGTTTAATGCCTTACCTTTGACATGAGGTACAATTTTAGAGACATTGAATGTTTAATCTCACTTACCTGTTTGTAATGTACCAGCAAGCTGCCAACAACCCTGAAAGCCATGTTCCACTAAGAAGCCAGCTTGTTACATACAGAGCAATGACATAAACTGCCTGAAGTCCAAACAAAGTGTAGATATAAAAATAAACGGGCTCTAGGTAATGCTGTAAAACACAAGAATATCGATGTTGGCATAAAACAATCTGGGGGGTTTATATTTAATATGAGTTAGGTTTGTACTTTTACAAATTAAAAAAGCATCAGGAATATTTCTAATTAGAAAATAACTAAAAGGGGAGCTAGGATTCACTGTGCAATCTTCATAATGCACTTAGGATCTAAAGCCATAAATAAATGCCTACCTGAATTGGAAGAATCCTATACAGAATGCTGAGAAACACCTCCTGGTAAACATTCATTCTTTCAAGTATGTTAATTGTCCTCACAGATTCAGTTTTATTGTCATATACTAAACCATGTAAACCTTAACGATAAAGAGAAATTGAAATAGGAGATTGTCATTTTCCCTCTCCATCTTCATTTGAACAGTGAATTAACTTTTTCAAAGGTATTTGAGGATGTCTCATCAAAAAATACAAACTTTAAGACAAGGATTCAGAGCACATTACTCAACATGACCTTCTGAGGTCTTTGGTTTTCCTGCTTTGAATGCATCTCAGAGTATTAACTCAGCTACTATAGATTTACTTATTATGTATCAAACACTTATTTTTACACTTACATTCCTACCACAGAATCTGGGATACATATTGAATCTTCAGAACCATTCATGTCTCTACTTTGAACACAGGTAGTATTAATATTGACAAATGTGTAGTGTAAGTAAAACTACTAGGGAGCAACAGTTATGTATCTTGAAAATGTGAGGCACTCAAAGAAAACCCCATTACTGTGTATGATTTTCTTGAAAGCTGTTCATTGTGTCATTATCTGTCCAGGCATACAGCAAATAACAATTGCCTCTTCCCACAAACAGCTAGTAATTCAAATGATGTGACAGAAGATTAAAAATGAAAGCAATAGCAAGGCTGAAATCTTAACAGCTATTGACGTTATCCCTCAGAGTGACTGCTTTCATCAGAATGTGAAGGTGTGGCACAGAAACCGATGTATTGCTGTGAATTTTAGAATGTTTTTAACTTACTGGCTCCCCAGCATACGAACAGAACAAATCTGTTTGCAGTGCAACTGTTACCCTACCATTCAGTTACAGTATTCTTTCTTCTCAACTATATTTGAAGAACTATTAATCAGCTAGCAATACGATGTCAAAACTTACTTTACAGTTTACAATACCTTGCTGGATGGAAGAAGCCTGAATCATCTGTTTGTAGTAGGAATAATAAAGTCCACATTCTGTTCTGAATGAAATTTCTCTTTCAACTTCCTGCAAGTGAAAGTTCAACAGTAAATTCACCTTCCATGTTTTTTCACAATTATATAAAACTACCTTCTTCTCGAATTCTTGCTGAACCAGGGAAATGGACCTATATGTGGCTTGAGTCTTTAGGGACATGCTTTCCATGCAACTCAGCTCAAGTGAAGGCGGCACAATGAGGGTGAGAGGCAAACAGCTGAGGTACCAATGCTTCTGTTAACTGGGGAAATGTATGTGGCCTTTTCTGACTCTGATATCAGCTGCTCAAAAAAAGTTTGGAACTTTTACTATTTTTTGGTAATATTCGCTGTTTAGGGAAGCACAGTGGCCAACAGCTGGACTCTAAAACTGCACATGCTCACTCCAGGCATTTAATCTTATCTTCCAGACGCAAATATCCCCTAGCGGTCCATGGCTTTTCCACCGTAAGGCTCAATTAATTCAGTGTGCTATGCTTGGGACACCACCAAAATGCCACTCTGAGCTTTCAGCAGGCAGGTTATGCTGGTGCATACTTGATAAATGCAGTTTCCTGCCAGCAGCCAGCTGTTCATCATTCTCAAATGATAGGTAAAAGGAAAAGCAATTTTTTTACTTGCTTTTAGGTGTCAGTGAAGTTATTTTTAACTTTAAAATGTTCATATTATTTGTAGTAGGTGCACCTCAAACTATGCCTCTTGGCTGATACTGTTGCAGGTGAAGTCTAGTCAGATATGAAACCTCTCCTAGACAAAAGGGATCTCAGTACAGGATGCTTGCTTTGGAATTCACCTTTTGTTAACTCATTAATTGTGAACACCTAATGAAATGCAGCAAATTTGGAGCCCTGGGCAACCCCATTTAAACAAACCAAACCCATTTGGAAAAGAAATAATAAGCATCTTATGTAGAATTATTTTATTAATGATCTTTTTAGTAGCTTAATATAATAACAGCTCAGCAAATGTCTCTGATAAGCAACAAGTTAGAAAATGTTTCTATCCAGATTTGAAAATCCAGAACATTGATGTGTGTGGTGTAAATGAGTCGTTTAGAAATCTAAATGAGATTTCAAAAGCAAATCTTATTAATCAGCTTTTTTTACAAAAGAACGTAATTGAAATAACAGAATATTACTGTTTTCTTAGATTTTTATGAATGCCAGTCTGGTTAATACAACCTTGCTTATAATCCCAAGACTCTGATCTTTCCTAATACAGTCCCATCTCTCATTCTGAAATAGAATCAATACTATATAAATCTATATAAAGCTAGGTTTAAAAAAAATAAAATGTTTCTCCCTCCTCGACTGCCCAGCATAGAATCTTACCTCAAAATGTGTTTTATTTAAGTCAACTGTCAACAAACTAAACCAATATTAGCTCTGGTCTGAGCAAAATCAGCAGATAAAACCACATCTGATTCAATCTAAGTTCACAATGAAACTCTCCAGCTGCTCTATGACATACAAATCATTATAATGCCAGTAGAAAAAATTGACATTGCCACTAAATACTAAAAGCCACACACTTAGCACAATGAGAATGCTGAATCTTGAACAAGCTCTAGTTACAAATTTATCACTACTGAAAAGTTTTGTAATACCAAAAAGGGGCTGATTCTATGTGCTCATTAAAACAAAGGAATGTTAACATTTGGAATTTATTAAGGGGGAGAGAGCAGTCACAGAAGGGGATCTAATTAGCAAAAATGCATTCAAACATGATTAATCTATAATCCTGGCACCAGCTGTATTCAACCAAATGGTATACTTTATGAGACAAACACTAGTAAGTTTTACATCTGTTTCATGCTAAGATAACATCTGTTTTATTCACTTATAATACTTTTCCAGTTCTACAGCAGTTTATACTTTCCCTGGTATTCCATGTCAATAAAAACATACAGACCTAGGGGTTAGCACCACAAGAGCACATGTATATCTTGGTGGACTTAATTTGTGAGTGTCTAACAAAGAATTTTTCACTACCCCAAGGGAAAAAAGAGAACGATATTCCCTAGGATGCGTGCACAGTTGTGTATGATAGCAGTTTATGCAGCTGTTTGCTAACACAAGTATTCAAAATGAAATACAAATGACTTTTCCTCTCAAGGACAGTGCAAAATTCTTGAGCTTTGGTTTCCTCAAGTCTTTCAGAATGCTGTGCAAGCAAAGCTTGAGTTGAGTTTTTCTACAAAAAAGAGCATGAGCAAAGCTCCAACTTCTTTTTTTGACAAATCTAAAGTACAATTTGACTAACTCTAAGTATATTTTTTCAGTCGTTCAATTTAAGATCAGAAAGATTTCATCCGCACTCGTGGAAACTCCAGCTGCTGTCAGTGTTCCTGGTTGTGAATCATGCCTTCAGTAAACATATTTAATCCTACTACACGGTCTATTGGCTGGTTAACCTCATGCCCATCTGTTAGAATGGCATCGTTCCTGTTCAGATCTGACTTTTGATCCAGAGTAGAAGTATCCAGAGCCACTCAGTAGATGCTTCCTTGGAAAAGTACCACCAAAGTACTTTTTTTCCTTCTCGTTATATGCTTTATACTCCGGGATTCTTATTCTGCATGTCTGAAAGATTTAAAATTTTATGGTTTTATTACCAACTTCTTCCAAGCAGCAATTTTATTAAATGAAAACTAAAGAATCATAGACTGGCTCAGATTGGAAGAGACCTCAAAGATCATTTACTCCAACCTCCCTGCCAGGGGCAGCGATGCCTCTCAACTAGACTTGGTTGCTCAAGGCCTCATCCAATATGGCCTTGAACACCTCCACCAAGGAGGCACCCACAGCCTCTCCAGGCAATCAATTCCAGAGTCTCTTCACCGCTGTAGTGAAGAACTTCTTCCAAAGATCTAGTCTAAAGCTGATTTTCTTCAGTTTAAAGCCATTTAGTCTTGTCTTATTGATAGATCTCCTTAGGAAAAGTCCCTCTCCAGCCTTCCTGCAGGTCCCCTTCAGGTTAGAAGGCAGAAATAATGTCCCATCAGAGCCTTCTCTTCTCTAGGCTGAACAACCCCAGCTCTCTCAGCCTTTCTTCACATTAAAGGTGTGCCAGCCTTTGGATCATCTTCATGGCCTGCCTCTGGACTCACTCCATCAGTTCTAAGTCCTTTTGTTGGGGAACTGAATGCAGTATTTGAAGTCTTAAAATAGCAGAGTAAAGGGGGAGGATCATGTCTCTTATTCTGATGGCCACACTCCTCTTGATGCATCCTAGGATATGGTTGGCCTTCTAGCTGCATGAGCACACTGTCGGCTCATGGTGAGCTTCTTGTCATTCAAATCTTTCTTTCCAGGGCTCTTCTCAATCCACTCTGCATGCAGCTGGTAACTGTGTCTGTGACTGGCTTGACCCAGGTGCAGGACCCTGCACTTTGACTCCTTGAACCTCGTGCAGCTCACACTGGCCCACTTCTCAACTCTGTCAAGGTCTCTCTGGATGGCCTCCCTTTTGTCAAGTGAGTCCACTGTTATACAGCTTGGTGTCATTGGCCATCTTGCTGATGGTACACTCAATTCCAGTGTCTATGTCACTGACATGGAATAGCAGTCCTACTACTAAAGAATAGTAGTCTAAATGTTTACTCAGAGGGGATGAAATGCAACTAAAAAGCTCTGAGCTTATCTGTTAGTGTTACAGCATTAGTTTGCTATATGACCTTGGCTCATTTCTGTTTAAGGTTTCTTCAGTTTGTGTTTTGCTATTTTTAGGGTAGATCCTGTTCCCCAAAGATACTGTAACTGAGGAGCCGTCCCTGCACTGATACTGGAAAGCATTGAACACAGACTAGCTATTTTATATTTGTAGTTCTAAGTCTCAGAAAACCCTGATTTTTGCCTAAGAAATCTGTTTTGACTGTCAGCATCACAAATAGAAAACTTCATTTTAATGCATGCGGGAAGGGGTTACATTTCTTTTCTTCAAAGTAAGTTACTGTAACCTTTCCTGATCTTTGCTGGCAGTGTATACAAACACAGCTTCTGACAGTGAGATAAATATTCCTTGCTCATTCTAAGTTGTCATTCTTTCAGGTCTTGGCAAAAGGAATAAATAGCATGTACCTCTTTCACAGCACAAACCACTCTTTGAGATACGTATTTCCAGTTTTTTTGATAAGGAGTAATATTGTATCATCCTCCAATCATAGAATCATAGAATTATTAGGGATTGGAAGGGACCTTGAAAGATCATCTAGTCCAATCCCCCTGCCACAGCAGGATCACCTAGACCAAGTCACACAGGAACACATCCATATTGATTGGGTTGATGCAATGAGAGTTACAGAGACAACAGAATCCAGACAAAAAGTATCTAGAGGGTTTTATTTTAGTTTTGATAGATAATGGCATTCTAGTGTACTTAAAACAATAATGATACAATAAAATAAGCATGGAGGGCAGCTTAATTGCAATGAAAGATTTGCTTCTTTCAGTGAACTTGTGTCCCTCTGTATCAGTTTAACAGAATTAAAAATGCTGTATCCATTATGCTCATACAGTGCCACAAGTCCACATCTGTTTGTATGTCAAAAGACACAACACCTGTGGAATTAATCAATACTTGCTTTTGAAAAGAAAAGGCAAACCTAAGGTCTAACTTCAATATATATACAATCTATATGCAGAGGAATATGACAGTGGGGACAAACCAGTATTAACTGTATAATTCAGCAGCAGTTGTTTCAATAAGAGCCAACTATTTTTATGACAGGTATATAAAAGTTTCTGGGTCAGAAAACATGTGTGGTATGGGAATCATGACACACTGCAACATAAGTACTGCAATTAAATACACATACTCTTTGAATAATGTAATACATAGACCTAACAGAGGCAATTTCAGGCATCTGAAAGGAAAATGACTCACCTATTTCTTTTCTCTGGTTAAATTTAGGTATTTGTACTGCTGCATTATCTTCCCATGGAATTATTCCAGGAAGAAAATAGTCAGCCCTGGAAGCTAGGAATGAAAATTCTCCTAAAGTGCAGATGCTGGTTTTACATTGGTGAATGTCTGAAATATGTTTTGAGGTTTTCACAATTAGGATGATAATATATAAAATTAAAACTTAACAGTTAAGAGATTGTGCCCAAACAATATTATGAGATCACAGTATACATACATCTAAAGAACATTATGCCAGGATTTGGGATATTATTTAATTGGTTTTTACTTGGTTTTAGATTGTTCTAGGTAACAGAACTATGATTACAGAGCAACATACAGAAGTTTGTTTAAATGCTATACTATGTACTGACCAGTGGTTGGAAGAACCATAGCTACAGCTCAAGGAGGAGCTGTACAACAGTGCTTTTAGAGAAAGATTGGAGAAAGGTACGTATAGAAATTACCCAGTATTTAAAAGCAGAGGGAAGTACAGAGGATTTAAAACAAAATTCTAGAAAATTAAAAACTCCGCAGTTTTGAGCAAGTTACACAGTAGATAAATGACATTTTAACTAACACTCCATGCTCTGTGAAAACACTGATGAAATTATGAAAATGACTGTTACCTTAATATTGGAAAACCACAGGTCATTCTCATGCAGGGTAGCAACATAAACGGAAGTAAGAAGTCCAAGAGAGATGGCAACAATCCCACCAACAGTTACTGAGAGTACATTCCACAACTTTCCACCTGTATGATCTTGGAAGAAAATAAACATTTCACTCTGTGATTGTTAGACACATCACTACACTTAAAAGCTGTTTAGAAACTCATTTAGATGTTGCCTGTGCTTGTATAGTTTACATTCTGTAGGTAACACGACAGTTGGTTTTAAGAGGTCTTTATGGAAACGTGTTGTTTATTTGTATAGCAAATTCAGAGTACTTTATTTGCAGGCAAAGTGAAACAAGCTGTGCCTTAACTGGTAAAATGGGGTTATAGTTCAAGGACAGCATCTGGCATGCAGAAAAATACCATGTCTGTCTAATTTATACATCTAAGTCGGAATATCCTCCAGGGCATCTTTTTAAATTAAGACAACACAAGAAGACTGTTAAATCACAAAGAACTAAAATCTTAAAACTGCTGGCTTTACAACACTGAGAGTTCAGAAGTCTCACTAAAAACCCACAAAGAGTCTGAACAGTGGCCAAAGCAGCTTTTGACAGTAGTGTCACGCTCTGAATTGCAGAAGACCTCCTGTTGTCATCAAAGTAAGATTACAGATGGAACAATGGGAAAGAAAGGTTGTGTTTCTAGGTGAATCAATCAACTTATTCAATATTTACATTCCTGTTGGTAGGGATTTTTTAAAAAAAGCTTAATACAGATCCTAAGAATCCAGGATGGTACCTTTGAAATGTCTGTTTCATACTGTGTGTCATCTACATTAATGCAATTCAGTGGGACTGAGGGTTAGGTGGAATGAGAACTAGATCACTTTCTCATTTTGTGTTTAGCCTAGGTGGGCTCCTGTGTAAACAACAAAGTAACTTTCCTTTCATCTACCCAAAATGCATACACAGAAACATTTGGAATGAACATCAAAACACCCTTGAGAAGAAGTTAATTGAAAAACCCAAACCTAACAAACTGCCAAATTCAAAGGTGTCATTCCAAACAAGGAGATTCTCAAAATAATGTACTTGATGTTTGTCCTTTGAATTTACCTGGGTAGTCTGCCCTTCAGTCTTAAAGCAAAGCTTTGCATCTGAAATCTGAATCTAATTGCAATCTGTTTACATTTAATTATAACTCATTAGAGGTCTCCAAAGCCTTTTATGTCATTAGTGATTTGACCTGGAGTTTGCTTAAGAACCTATGATAGCTCTAGGAGATGTGACAGTGTACCAGACACTATGTCGAAAAAGATTCTCAACAATTTAAAAGTTTAAAAGAGACATGAGATGGGCATGCAGTGATCTGCATGTCCACTGTCTCATCTGACTAATTCTAGTGATAGATATCCAAGTATGAAAATGTATTTGGCACATACCTATTCCAACCTGTGCTCAGGATACCCACAGAAAACTCCTAAAAAGCTGTATTGTTGTGGTCTTTTTCATTTACTCACCAGACACAATAGTACCATCAAGCTTCACATTCTTCTCATCTGAAGGCTGATCTTCAGACACTTCTGTGCCTTTTTCAACCCTTCTCTGTCTTACAGTTGTCATGATGTCAGTCATTTTAATTCATTATTCTTCAGTCTGACTCCTAAATGGACACATATAAGCAATATATCTTCCTCCCCAAACACTCACTTAACACCACATAAAATATGTGAAAACAGAACCATATTTTACGGTCATCTGAGACTTTGACTTACAAACTATACTGTACTCAGAATGTACCTTACAAAAATACAAGGTTTAAAAAAATTTAACAACTCAAATGCAACTACAGAAAAAAATTTCCTAAATTTGTCACGACTTAAGTTCACAATTTTACATATTCTTGTCCAGATTTTCAGAATGATTTATTTTTTTGACTGCTCTCGCCTTTGAATGCACACCTGGCTCTACTTTGAAAAAGCCCTTCAAAGAAATATCAGTCCTTTTAGGGTATTTTAGTTGTACACTTAAAATAGAAAGCTAGTTGTTCAAATCTTGGCTTTCAGGACATCTCCCACAAGTGGATTATAAGATGCCGGAGAACATGTGCTACAGAAAACTGGAGAGACAGCATATAAAAAAAATCCTTACTCTTTTATACTATCTAAGTATCATAAAACTTGAGAACATTACAAAAAAAAGGTAACAAGAGCAGCAGCAGCTAGTTCTTCCCTGTCAGCTCTCAGGTGCTCTATGAGCATGATCCACGCTTCAGCCTGTCATTCTACATTTGAAAATCAACCACCTCCCACCCTGAACGCAAAAACTCAGACGTCTAAGAGGGTAAACACTGTATTTGTGTTACCCGTGGTGTAACAGCCTGGCAATAGTAATGGGCTAAGACACCTCAACGCACAACTTCGCTGTTTGAAAGCTTTTGCAGATTAGCCTAATCTCTTCTTCCTCACATAGCTGGGAAAACACCTGGAGGGAACAATGTGAGCATCTATTTAAGCTGTGTTTAAGCAGCTGGTTTGTAGAAGACCCGGCAATTAGTTAATACAGGCGAGGTGGTCATCAGCACAGGTAGCTGTCCTCAGTGTCTTATACCGAGGGGAGCGGCTAAGCCGGGCACACGCGCGGAAAGTCTCCGCAGGAAACGTCCCGCCTCCGCCCACTCATCTCATCCCCACAGCTACTGAGGTAAGGTGAGGGCTGCGGGCCGAGCCGGGCGCTCCGCGGGGAACCCGGGCAGACGCCGACGGTGGCGATAGGGCCGCGGCGCGGGGGCCGGGCCAGGGCGGGAAGGGGAAGCAGAAGAACTGACAGGACGGCCGGGCCTGGGGCCGCGGCTCCCTCAGTGGGGCGCGGGCAGCTCCCCACGGCACCGCCTTCCCGCTCGTTGCGGCCTGCGCGACCCAGCGTGCTCGGAGGGGCTTGGTCGCGCGCTCGTCCTGTCACCCTCCCTTCCGCACCCTGCGGCGGGGTCCGTACCTGCCGGCGCTCCGCGGCCGCGGCTTCTCCTACCGGCCCTGCCTGCGCGGAGCCGCCCGGGGCTTCCGCGGGAGCGGACTCGGCGCCTTTTGTTGGGCCCCGTGTGGCGGAGGGGACGGGCTGCGGCGGCCCCTTGTCAGGACCGGCGGTGTCTGCGCCGCTGTCGGGCAGAGCGCGACGGTAGCCGCCGCTGGACTGGGGAGGCCCGGGCGGGGAGGAGCTGCGCCGCGGAGAGGTCGAGCTTCGCCTCCACCTTGTCCAGGATGCTCCTGCCACCGGGGTGGATGGCCCAGTGCTCGACGCGATCCCCGACGCGCCCCTCGTCGAAGGCCTCGGCGAGTTCTCCTTCGCGGGCGTAGAGCGGGCGGATCGCCC
>JAOXOE010000720.1:1744350-1780146 GCA_028565055.1 Phoeniculus purpureus | reverse complement strand
CACCCCGTAACAACCCCTCTCCCACACCAGCCTTAGAACTTTCTAGAAGCAGCCAAGACCCCACTGCCCGCCACGGCCCCTCCCCATCTACCCAGGGGCCGCCCCGCGCGCGTGCGCCCGCCGTGCCCTTCTGCTGCGACGCTGCCAGCGCCCTGAGGGGGTCGTCGTGGGGAAAGGAGCGCTGGGGCGGTCCCGCCACCCTACACGGACACCAGGTGAGACGTCTCACGAAAGCGGAGTAGAAGGGGAGAATCCTCTCTTGCCCTGCGGGTGAGCAGGTCATTTCTTTTGAGCCAGCCCAGCTTGATCTTCCGGCCTGCAGTCACACATGGCTGGCTCACGTTGAGCTTCTCATGTACCAAGTCCTTAACGTCGGGTCTGCTCTCAATGCATTCACCACCCAGCATGTATTTGTGCTTGGGATTATCCCAACCCAGATGGAAGACCTTGTGCTTGGACTTGTGGAATCTCTTGCAGTTTGCACATCTACCTTTTTTTTCTTAACAGCAGTCATAATGCACATAGCTGACTGCTTCTCTCTCGGCAGCCCCTGGGGTGACCCTTCTATGTCCTTGTTTGTTTCACCTTCAAGTTCCAGAACCCCATCCCTGTTGTGCAGGGCCAGTCAGGAAGGTGAGGGTGGCCCTGCAATACATCACCTGCTGCCCTCTGCAGGGATATTTCCATTCTCCAACACCTAGGTCTCCTCGTTTTACCTAGTGGCATGGGTGAAGGGTACCCTGGGCTCTGTGTGCAGAAGAAGAAGACAGTAATACAGGGGTCTATTCTTTGCTTCCTCTACCCTGTTTTAATTTTGCTGTTGTCTTTGTGTTCACAAGAGTTAGCCAGAATATTCTGAAGGACATACCCATACTGCACAACAGAGTATACGTAATACACTGCTTTACGTGATCCATGTTAGCAGAGGTAGACAAATGTCTGTAAAACAACAACAGCCTGAGCATGTTCAAAGGGAAGAGAAAAATGCACCTTTTTTTTCCCCCACAATCCAAATGAATGCTACAAACAAATTCAATTTACTGGAAATGCTGCAGAAGATTTAAATTGAAATACAGAACAGAGGCTGAAACAAAGCTTTCTAAACAATTTTACTGGCTCATATCAAGTAATTGATCATTATTATTCTTCCAGATAAAGGACTCATCGCTCCATTTATTCCACTTATTGCACAAAAAAAATAGGAACCCAAGTAACTGAAAATACAAAACAAAAAAGCAAGCAGCATTCCTTCCTCTGAAGTTCTAAATCTCAGATATCGTTAGTAGTTGGAAAGTAAAGTATGGGATGTTGAAATATGGAAGTGGGTGTTTCTAAGGTGTGGCATATTATTCCCTGCAGTTATCAGTATTTTTTGGAGCTGAACAATTTTACTGTTCTATTTTTTAAAATTGCTAACAACTTGAAGATAAAAATTATCATTAAAAAGAATGTTGACAATGCACTTACTCTGATAGATCCCTTAGTTTGTCTTTGAAAATTGTAACGGTTTCAATAGATAACCATTAGTATAAATAATTGTTGTATATAAACATTTATTTAATAATAATTTTGCAAGTAAATTTTTGCTTATAAATCTGTATATACACATATACACTTGTTTCCCAAAAATGAAAGAGACAGTAATCGACTGAGAATGCCAGCTGATACAGAATCATTCATTCCTAGACATACGTTACAGTCATCTAATGGATAATTTTTGGAAGCATAGTAAAGCAGTTATTCAACTCGAAATACATTTTTTGTGAACATAATTAAATTTTCAATGAGAAAAGGACCTATGTGACCCAGTGGACCAGTTCTGCAGCATTTTTTGCAGTAAGTATGTAAATAGAATAAGGCTCAGTGTGATTATCAGCAAATTGCACTTAATCTTAAATTGATGGTTATATTAAATTGTCAGTAAACATAGTAACAACTGTACTGTTTCACAACACTCAGAGAATTAGGTGCATGTAAAACTCAAACCATACACACAGAAATGCCTTGGCAGGACAAAGGAATATTTTTCAGTCTATTTGGCAGCAGTTAGAAAGGCTCAAAACCCCAATGAATATGTATGTAATTACCAATATTCCAGCTCTAAGCCAAGTGGATATTATAATTTGCTATTGTAATCTGAACACGTAGAGTTTATCATCAGTGGATTAACGTGTTTATATTTTGCTTGAATAGTCACATATACAACAAAATTGTGGGTGTTTTGTATTACTATCCTGTGAAACACACTACCCTCTTTCATGAGATCTTCAACTTTCTTATCTGTTGACATTATTATTTTCTTTTCTCCTGTATAATCTGGATCTTCTGGATATAAGTAGTCTCCTGGGGGACAGACAAAGTAATTTTAGTTATATATTGTCTATCTTGAGTGACAGTAGTGATTTTCTAATATTTATCAGGACATGAAACTCAGTAGGAACATATTCACAACACAAATATAAATTGCCTCTAAACATTTTCAGATTTGAAGGTACTATAAGTTTCTGAAATATTTATCAGCAGCACTGCAGTGCACATTTGAGATCCTGATTTGAATGTTCCAGTGTTCTGGATAATACTAATACACCATAATCACAGCCTGGCCATATAGGAGTGTGTATGTGTAGAACTTTTCCAAAGGTACAAAGATAGCACTAAAAGTAGAGGCTGTCATTTGTTTGCTTTTATTGAAGAATGTTGCCATATAAACGCATATTATTCCTGTGCAAGAGTACTAATACTTTAGAAATGTGGAGATTGTAGAGGTTGTTTGTGGTTAAAAATAGGAGACAGTAATTAGAAATGCTTAGAAATCAAACTGAACAAGCATTAAATAGTACATGCTGCTTAAGAGAAGGCAAAAAGGTACATGATAATTAAATGAGAGACATTCCAAGCTTTCATATGTTTAAAAGAACCTAAATCTGTTTAGTTACCTGGCAATATCTGCATGTAGCCATCTGAAGCATTTAACACCACAGGCATCCAGCGTTCACACCCCTCTAGAGCTCGATCAGAGCTAAACTTGTGTAACTCATGGAGTGAAGGGAAGTACAGAAGCCTACACATTTCATAGAACTGAGGTGGAGGAAACCATATTTTTTGAGATTTAAAGCGTTCAATGGCTTCTGGAGGTGATGACCACTGTAAGACAAAAACAAGCCTTAAAATAACAGTTTCATGAGCTGGCAGAAAGTATCACCAACTTTAAAAGCCAATAGCAAGGAAGTCTTCGCAGAAAAAGCTTCCAACAGTACATATTTTCTGAACACAACTGCGTAATAACTATATCACAACCGCATCAACAAAGGCATTAAAAACATAAACAATGACTCTTTTTCATACAAAATAATTTGTACATACAGACATACCAGGTTTAGAAACATATTTTAGGAGCCTGACTAAAAGTCTACCAAAACCAAGAGAGTCAACTAAATGTGAACTGAATTCCAGAGGTTGCTACTGATGCTTCAGCAATTAAAAGCACCTCTAAAAGTGTTCTTCCTATGCAGTGTTCTCAGAGCACAAACATCCAGCTATTCCAGCCTTGAAATTACATCATTCTGCATATTTAAACTACCGTTCATCTTCATTTCATCTCATGTGGTGAATTGCTTCATGTCTGCACAAGCATTTGCAGTAGATTTGTGCTGTTATTAGCAGAATTATAACAAACACCAGCTTTTCCGAAGATGAAATACTGAGTACATTTACATTTCTGTAGCTAGATCTGTTCACAAAATACAGAAATATTAGTAATACCGACATTGTTAGGTAACTGTCTCTGACAGGCCTACCTGCCTGGTTACCCATCTACTTGCAACTCGCTGTCAGACTTACCAGAATTCTAGAAAAACTTAAAGATCTTAATGTGTGTGACCAGGACCTGTCTTGACAAAGTTTCTTCATTAAGTTTTTCACTATTTTACCTCTCTAATTAAAAAAAGAAAGGGGAAAAAGTCAATATAGCTCCAAAAATGGTTTCAATAATGCACTATTTCACTGTTTCAACAAGTTTGCATGTTGATTAAAACCTTCCAAGTAACTACAGAAGATAAAACGCATAGCAGCTCTGGCACACTCTGTACATCGCCGTGTGGACATACGGATTGTTGAGGGTATAATGCCAACACTCCACTGATAGTGCGGGAATGAATGTATACAAGTGATTAGCATCCACCTTTGAAAGACACAGTAATTCCAGGTGAAAATTATGTGATGTGACACACATCCTGTGCCCTATTACAGTAAGCAGCTGCACCATCGATTGAAGGGGGCGGAGGCAGCTGCTAGAAGGAGAGATATATACAAGGGAGAGTTTAACCACAAACTCTCCAGTTTCCTGGTGAGGAAACTGGATGTTTAGAAAGCCTGATCGATTTTTTTTCCATCTGTTCTAGGAAAAGGCCAGGGTCTGCGCGGTGCTCCCGGGCCCCTGTGCAGCAGCCCCTTACCAGGTAGCCGGTCACCTCCTGGTCGTCATGCGCGGTGCGAGGCGGCCGTTCCTGGAGGCAGCACAGGTAGAAGGCCGTGTCGTAGCGCCGGGCCCCGCCGCCCGCCGGGGTCAGCCAGTTGCTCCACTCGTGCAGCGCCCAGATGTTGGGGACGCAGCGCAGGTGCCGGCAGAGCTGCAGGAAGCGGGCCGGCTCCTCCTGCACCTGCCGTCGCCACTCGTTGAGCTCCGCGGCGGGCGGCAGCAGCTCCGCGGGTAGCGGAGGCGCCGGGCAGTTGCTCGGGGCCGGTCCGCGCCCCGGCAGCAGCAACAGAATTCCCGCCTCCTCAAAGGTCTCCCGAATAGCGCAGATGCGGAAGGCGACTTCGCTCGGCACTGGCGAGCCAAGCTGTTCACGGTCGGTGGCGAACAGCGGGGCCCGGCTGCTGCCCGGGGGCGGCGGCCGGACGAGCCCGAGCCCGCAGAGGGGTAAGGAGGGCAGCAGCCCCAGCCAGTCGGCAGAGAAATCCGCCGCCTCCACCAGCCCTCCTGGGAAGACGTGGGCGCTGGGCATGAAGCCGCTGCGGGAGCTGCGCTGCAGCAGCAGCAGTTCGTAGTCGAATTGTCCGGGTGGGGAGCGCGGCGGCGGCCGCCGCCCGGCTGTGCCAGCCGCCAACAGCACCGTGGCTGCCTCTCTCCAGTGCCGCAGCCGTGGGTTCATATTGAGGGGCTGAGGAGCCGCGGCGGCGGTCGCGCCGCTGGATCTCCGGGGCGCCGCCACCGCCGCCTGGGTCTCCGGAGGAGCCACTGCAGCCACCAGCTGCGGGCCACACCGCGGCCTGTCCTAGCAAGGCCACCGCTTGGCTCGCCCAGAGGCGGGGAGCGATGGAGGCGGGTCTGGTCATGCTTCAGTCCCGTTCAGCCCTAAGCCGCTGAGTGGTGTCCTCAGAGGTCAGAGGCTGAAGGAGTACAGAAGGTTATCGGCATAAGGGCGAATGGCTGAGACAAACGAGATGATAGCCTTCAATTTACTAGAAAACCTGTGGATTTAGAGTAGTTCACTCTTCCTGAGCACGTTTACAGCAGGATAAATTTTAAATGACGAATGGACCCTAGAGTCTTACCGAATGCTGCTGTGGGGGCTGTAGTTACATCCTTACATCCCAGGGAATCGGGCCAGGATCAGAAGCCAGGGACTCAGATTTGTAATGATAATACTGCTGCTGACCCACCAGCTGGCCCCAGAAAAATCTCCTTATCTCAGTTCTACATCAAGGCATGTTGATAACCAAAATCTTTTTAGGTTTCTAATGAAACAAGTTGTTTGAATTTGTTCTAGTGGACTTCTGAGTGGCAGCATATTTAGAATTTTAATTGAGTTTATTACAGATGTCTTCTGTTTGGAAGCAAGATAGCAAAACTCTGAAAAAGTCCTTTGAATATGCATCTCATTTTAGGAAACATTTTGTTAGTCTACCGTTTTATTTTGATTCCTTGATGTAATCATAGACAGAAAAGTGGAGTTTTTTTAATTCGTTAGGAGTTTGAGCAGAAGAAAGCTGATGATGAATACTGAGAAATTGTGTGAGAATGTCATTTGCATGTAGCATGAAGGATTTTCTTTTGATTCATGATCCTTCTCTTGCTGGATTCTGTTTGGCAAGTACCCACACATCTGTACATGCCTCTGACAACTTCTCAAGGTTATTTTCTATCTGAGCCTGTGAGATACGTCTCACTGTAACTAAAATGCTTGGAAGCAACTAAACCAGTGGGATGCCAGAGTGTGTCAACTGACAAAACCAAAAGTTTAGTCAAGGCCTGTGCAGACACAGCTGAGCCATAAATGTGTCCTGATGCCAGGCTGCAGTCAGCAGAGAACAGATAAGCCAGCCAGCTGATTATCCTAAAATGGACAGAACACCAGCTGCTGTATAGCCAGACCACATACAACTCTGTCTTCCTCCTGCTTTCCTTCTCTGTGATCAAATACACAAGTAAAAGCAGGACATCTTGTAACTTTAGCCTCCTTTTTAATACTAATTTAATCATTATTGGAGAGCAGTGTAGGACAAAGGGACCTGGAGGTCCTAGTGGCCAGCAGGATGACCATGAGCCAGCAGCGTGCTCTTGTGGTCAAGAGGGCAGACAGCATCCTGGGGTGGATCAGAAGGGAGGTGCTTAGCAGATCGAGAGAGGTGGTTCTTCTCCCCCTCTACTCTGCTCTGGTGAGACCACATCTGGAGTATTGTGTCCAGTTCTGGGCCCCTCAGGATAAGGTGCCTTTTCCCTAGTAGAAGGCATTTTTAACCTAAAATCATGATGTTCAACCTCACATTTGTTTGCATTTTTCACTTTTAGTTTAGTTACCTATTTCATTGTGTAAACTATACATCTTGTTAGGAATGAACTTTGCCTAAAGGCTGCTTTACTAGTGAAATACTAATAAACTACTGAGGTTTCACAAGATTTAACATCCTACCAGTTTGGTGGCTGATCAGACAGATTTAGGGCCCATTATGTCAGGTCATTTAAGCATAAAGGCAGTTTAAGTAGGAAGCACTTATATACCAATGATGAACAGTGTTATTTTCAGGTCAGTTGTAATACCAGCACATACACAGAACTGTCTTACTATGGCAAAAAAATGCCATGTCCGATAGGCCTGGAATATTATTTCAGAACATCTTTATGAAAATCTAGTAATAGATGATAGTGCAGACACTATTGTTATCTTAAGTTTATAAACTTAAACCAGAATGTGGGGGTTTTTTTTTGCCTAGCACAGTCTAAATTCTCATGAGTGCTAGTATGTAAAGCAAGAGTGCTTTGGAAAACAATTCCTTTGGTTTTGCCAGTATCTACTGTTATTACACTTAGCAGATCTGATTTTATTAGCATACCTGCATGGGGAGTGGAGATTCAATGTGTGGGTGGCATATTCGGTGATGTTTGTAACCTCAAACACATAGAGGATACTGGGACTGTCAGTGGAGAAATACTTTTGTGGTTATAGCATCGTTCATGACTCATCTTGGCATCTGAAGCAGTCCTTTGGGACTGAAGACAGCAAATTAAGATTATTCTCTACTCCAGGTGCTTCATTTTTCCACACAGAAAGAGCTGTAAGGCACCACTTTCCTCTAGGAAGGATGATATTCCTTACCTGAGGTGCAGTGCATTCATCCAGTTGCTGGCAACTTTTAAACTTCTAGTATTGTCATAGAAACAGTAGTTCAGTATCTGTTCATGACAAAGCTGAAGTCGCCTCACGCAAAGTTCTAGGAGCATATAAATCTTCAGTTGACCCAGCTGTCAAGAATGAAGGTGGAAGGCGGTTCTAAGGGTGAACACTCAGGAACTCTGACCAAAGATCAGGGGTGCAAAGGAGTATTTTATCCCACTCCAGTTTTATTAAAAGCAAAAGCTAAGTGCTGTGAGAGAGCATGTATCTGCTCTCTCAAAGCTGCTGCTAACTTGCTGGAGATAGCTCAAATGACTATAAAAAAAGTCTTAAATCCAAATTAAATGTAAAGTTATCTATAAAGCATGTTTAGTTTCTTCATCTCCAACTTAGATGGTTTCTCACTTGTACTTTAGATTTGTGTAGTGCTATGAGAGATTTCAGAAAGAATGGGAAAACTGAGAAAATGTGTTAGTCATGAGTGCCAATCCTAAACCAAGCATATTAGTTTTTTCCATTAAAGTAGAGAAAGTATTCCAGCAGAAGTCCATTGTACATTCATCTGGGCTCTAGCCTTATGCTTCAAGGGCCAGTATGTAAGCTGAGAATACAGGAGACACTAGTTTGGAGAAAAGTCTCTCCATAGCAAATGTTAGCTATCAGTTGTACACTCAGTAAGAAGAAAGAGAGAGGTCTGGAGAGTCAGAGCTCCCCTCTAGATACAATTCAATTTTTTTGTTTTCAAGTATTTTTGCTGAAAGTTCAAGACTTTGTCTGTATCATGTCTCTTGTATGCCAGAGCATAAATTCTTAAACTGAGGGACCCCAAATACTTACGTATTTCAAAACAGATTGTGCTCTATTGAAAAATAAATGATGCAAAACTCACATCAAATGAAATAGAATAACATTATTGTATTGATACTAGTTCTTTGTGGAATAATATTTCAGCAATGTGGAGGTTAATTCAACATTTTTCAGCCTATTTATTTACTACTTATGAAATAAAAATTCATTAGTTTGTTTAGAGAAAAAATTATTCAATTCACTAGATACATAGACATGATTGTAAAATCCGCTTTCTGGAGCTTTTTCCTGTGATTAGGATACTTAACAATAGAATAATTCATTCCTTTTTGTCACATCATTGCATACATTATTTTGCACATACAGGTAAGTAAAGAGCACATGGCATCACTGGAATAATTATTTCTTGATTTAATTTGTCATGCAGTCCTTTGAGTTGGAGATGATTATACCAAGTCAGTTCTTTTTTTAATTTATGTTTATCTGGTTATATCTTTGTGCCCATGTAGATGCAGTGTCTCCTATATGAAACAAATTGTTACAACCTCAAGTACCAGAAAATAAAGTGATTTCACTGAGCATTCTATTACTTTTTAAACTGGCTTATTTCAAAATGTAATTTTAAAGCTTTTAGATTGGTTAGCTCTTAAAATACCAATGAATAGGCAGACTATTAGTAATAGTCATTGTATTACAGAATAGTGCATAGATGATTCACTGTGTAGTTTTCCAAATACTCTGTCCAAAATGTGGATAAATGTAAAATCTAGGAGGTGCAGGTTTATAATTATGGTGCCATTATATAGATTGATTAAAATAACACTTAAAAAATATAGCTACCTTCATATAAACTACTTCAGCGAATGAAATCAGATCAGAAAACTAGGTTACAGACAGTATTAACAACGGGCAATGTTATGCTTCCAACAGACGCACAATGGATTACATGTTTTGTGCTTCTAATTCTCTGGCTTTTAATTACATGAATAGTCTTCACACATCTGATTTTTCGCTAAACCATGCAGAGATGACTTATGTGAATATTGCTTCAGACCACTCCCTGAAGGACTCAGAACTCTAGAGTTACACATGCAATTAGCATGTTAGATTAAGTTGCTGAGAGAGTATCATGTTTGGTGTGTCAGGTACTCCTCAGTCATTTTATATGGTATGAATAGTTAAGTATTTTCTTCTATCCTCATTTCTACCTTCTTTATTTTTCTTCCAATCCATATATAGATTGTTGAAGATCAAACGAAGGTTTGCATTTGCATTTTTGGTTATTTTTCCTCAGTACAATTACACATGGCTGTTTGTTCTGGTATTTGCTATTAGAAAAACCCCATGATTTTTGAAGTAATGCATTAGACATGTGATTCCTAAATGCTGTGACACATCAAGGAGTTCGACTGTCTGTTCTTTGAACATTTGTGTGTAAGAGACAGACTTGACTAATGATAGAATTGCATGGGTTGGAAAAGATCTTTAAGACCACAGAGTCTGACCATTAACATAACTCTGTGAGGCCCACTGCTAAATCTTGTCCTTAAGCTTCGTATTGTAGACCTCGGTGATTATTTTAATGCATAGTGGGAAAGTGACCAAAGTAACAGATGCCACGTTTATATGATGATTGTGACTCCCACATCTGTGCACTTGTATTACAACTGGCATTTAGAGAGGGAGGGCGTGTTAGTTTAATTTGGTGGGGATGTAATTAGTATGATAAATAATGTCATGCAATATAGCGTAAATAAAACATACAGTCCAAACAAAACAAACTCATTTGACCCTGTGGAGAATTGATGGTTGTTCCTAGGGAAAGACTGAAATACAGTTAGTTTTGTGTGAGGGTTCATTAGTAGGGGAAGGGGTTAAACCATCATTTTTGGGGTATGGGCCTGACAACTTTAATTTTCTGACACTTAAGAAAAACCACAGTAGATACTCTCACAAAATTACTGGAACTGAGCAATAAACATATTTGCTGTTGCTAACTAGCCTCTGTGGGCGACAGATTGTAAGAGATGCAGTAATTTTTGTTGTATTTGCCTATAGAGCTTATAGACATGTTGCTTCCAATATGAAATGTTTGGCTTGGCTGGTTAAATGCCACGTAGTTTCTCAGCTTTCTACAGGTTTACTCACTGGTAGCTGATTAAGCTGTTTCCAAAAGCATCATAGTGCTGAAGCAGCAAGCTGTCAGGATGGTTGACAGAATCCAGCCTTTTGGGACCACCCAATTCCAATAGAAAGTCCCCTTGTAGTGTGAAACAGGGAGAGAAAACAGTTGTCTTTTGTAAAATAGATATCAACATGTAGCAAATGGAAGTATTTTTACCCTTACTCTGTTTGAGTTAATCAGAAGATGGGTAGTCAGTTCCACTCAGCCTATTTTATATTCCTAGTCTCACCTGATATAAGACACTACCTTCTTATAGAGAATCTATAGTATAATGTCATGATGCTGTCGTATCATGTCTAACAAAAAGCACACTTTGGTAGCCTGAAGACACATTTACTGCATAGGTCCACCTTCTTTTTCTTGCCTTTCCCTCAACACACGCAGATACTTTTATGCGAGAGACATTCTTTTCTAATCCCACGTTTACTGTATGCTGCTCACGTGTAGACGACTATTTTGTCCAGATCTCTTCCCGCATTAAAAGACTTACATAATCGTATTGAGAGAAAGCACTTAGAGATCTGTAATCCACTGGTCTTACTGAATGACTTTTTACATAATGAAAATCTGGTGAAGGGTAAATATGTTGACTAGGAGTTCCATTAGCACTTAAATATAAGGTATTTCTGGAAAATGTACAGAAACAACACAAACCTTGTAACAGAAGGGAAAAAGAACACATAACCAATCCTTTCAGACTGCAAACAATAAGCACGTGTTTAATTTGCAATTTGAAAGGTAATGACGTGAGTACTTTAATACCATTTTTCAAAATAAGACTAATGTAAAAAAAATTGCCTATGTACAAGAATAATTTTGAAACTAATTCTATATTGTATGCATAATACTCATGTTACATGATTTGCAACATAAGTAGAGTAATTTTATTTATGGTTCCATGTTCATTTTCTTACTAAACTGAAAAACAAGGGTTTTTATGGCGATAGACTGGAGGTCTCCAGATCTGGGAATTTGACAAGGGTGCATTTATGTAAGGAAAACTGTAATGAGAAGGCTTAGCATGTTACTTTTATTCCTGTGGTTTAAATAGGAACTTTTTCTTTAGAAGAGCTTATCAACAGGCTGTATTAATATCCCAGTTTTTGTTTGGTTTTAATTACTGCTGCAAGCCAACCAGTAAGTTCTAAGAATGTGCTTTATTTTAAGTTAAATAAATAGCGACAGTAACATGTCTGAATTATTTAAAGTGTATAAAATACCACCCAAGCACAGGCAAGACCAGTATAATTGAAGTCAGGAATAAGGTTCCAGTATATGGCAAATTTAATGTTGTGTACCTTGTGAATAAAGATGGAAGAACTTCAGTAGAACATTGAAATTAAGTAGTGACCATCTTCTTTCCTACAAAAAATACAGTAACATTCTCATTCACTCATCAGCATGAGACTATTTACATTTTCACCATGCTGTTTAAATAAAGAACATTTTGAAGTTTGACCTCCTATTTTTCACTTACAAAAACAGCATTTCCAATATTCTTCCGGTTGTATGCTGGTGGGGGAAAAACAATGAAAACTGCAAATGTACAACACCTCATTTCTTAATTTAAAGGTAGCATTGCTAGTTTTAGCAGTGGTAGTTCCATCTTGTTTTGATTTGTTGTGCTATTGTGCCTGAACTCTGTCACATTGAGTGTACACTTGTATCAAGTGTAGGAGATTAGTGGCAGAGACATTATCCATTTAGGTGGTGCCAATCCTCTTTCAGAATTCGACTTAATCTTTTAATTTCAGATAGCCTAAATATAGAACGATACTGATTTTTAGGAACTAATGATGTGTAAATTTGCAGCCATCTTTGTCTCAAGAGTTGAAAACACATTATTTTTCCAAGGTCAAATCCTTTAAGTAGTATTTGGGTGCATATTCATAATTAAGAAATACTTACATAATTATAGGCTACTTGTATGAATCCTGAGCCCTGTATTCAAAAATTCCAAACAATGCAATGGACTGAAAATTTACAGTTTGCCATCTCTCTCAGGCTTGATTCTGAAGGTGAGATCACCTGTTCTTAAAAATTCTTCTACACAATTAATTGTGGGTAAACCCACTTCATAGTACACAACATAATCAGTGCTGCAGATGTTACTTTACCATTTACTTATCCACCAGAAACTTGGGTTTTCAGCACATGTAGTTAAACGATCTGATTCCAAAAGAAACATAGAATTTTCAGGAAGCAGACAACAGAGTCCAATTTCTTATCCACCTTCCTGTGAACTAAGTAAAGGGAGAGAGCAAAGAGTGAAAATAGCCACAGATTCTCAGTGACGAGTGGGGGCAATCCAAAGACATACATTCTCTTGCAGCTTTTGCTGTATTTTCCATAAATATATTTAATGCATATGAAGGAAATCTCATTTAAATCAGCACACAGCAATTACACCTTGTCTAGACAGACTGAAACAGTAGCACCGATGATGCAGGCTTTACTGTTAGAATGCTGCTGGGGATCTCTAGGAACCTAGATTAACAATGTTGTAAAACACATCCTATGGAATGAGCAAAATACAATATAAAGGAATACAGAGTCATCTTAAACACTGAATTCCCTTGAGTGTGAAGCTAGACTGGATCAATGCACAGAACTTGCATTATCTGTCAGTATCTGTGATAGTCTGTGGCCTTCAATTCAGACTTCCATTTATTATTTTTCTTCACCTACATTTTTTTTTTTGTCACCTTCAAGTGGCCAAATTCAAATTTGTCAGATGCCTTCTCTCCCCAAATCCAGGCTTTTTTCGAGTTTTAAAGAATAAATTGCTACAGTTTTCCCAATTATGTTCAGTTCTTAACTAAAAATATTAGCTGTTTATGAGTGTCATCAACATTATATTAACAAGCATGAAGACTACTGTCTAGTAACTTCACAAAACATGTCCCATTGTTACTTTTCAGAATGTGCCCATAGTGATCGATGCAGAAGAGTAACAACTTACTAAAATCCCACTGTTACAGGGCCTTGATGTGGAGTGCCTCACACACTAGGGTACAATAAATAATGAACCAAGCTTTTTTGAACAGATAGTGTGTGTTCACAATAACAGAAGACATTTCTGTAAGTTGCACAAAAAATACCATAACACGTAACCATAACCAATTTTACACTGAAATACTGACAATTTTATAGGGGAGCACTGGAATGTTTTGTGCTGTCCTTGCATTTACCTTCCAAAATAGCAGTGTATCAAATTGGACCAATCCTACAGGCTTCCTGTTTCCCAAATGACATGAATGAAATACAGAAGTGTGGAACATTTTTAGCTTTGTCTGGATTTCTGCAAAGAATTCAGGACCTTGCAGTAATGCTGTACATAGACAGCATTAATCCTTGAGTGTCACCATGAGAGGGAATATCTTTGGATTATTTGAAGGGGCTGCTTTAATGTGACATAATTTTTTTATTTCAAATATCTATATTAAAAAATTATTGCTTCCACTGTGGGTAGATTCATTGCTCTCAGTTTCATACTTAATTGTAAAGTGCTAACTGCTTGCTTCGTCAGAAAGAAAAATTTTTACCAGTGGCAAGAATCAGCCTTTCTATAGGGGAGTACAAAATTGTGGTAAATGTGTATGAAAACTATGAGACTTACTAGTTGCGAGTATCCAACTCCCCCTTTTTGCTCTCTGGATTTGGAAAGCGATTAGTCATTTGTGTATGCCGTGCCAACCCATGCAACTGGGTTCTGTACAATCCAGTCTAAATCAACAAGCAGTGTTTGGTATCAAACATTGCTTGTTGTCTTCATCCTCTCCTGCACACCACCCTCCCCAGCCATTCATTTATCTAAAATACAGGTTGTTTACATTTTTCTGTTGGGGTTTTCATCCATCCCTTTTTCCTCCATGGAAATAATAATTTGTGTTTGTTGAACCCCCCCGATGCATTCTAGTCATGCTGTCACACCAAACACCTGTGTCAGCCTCCACATTTGAGTTACCCTCAAGTACTGTAAACAGTGACCAGCAGCAAACACTACAGCCTATTCAAGAACAAAAAATACAGGCTTCTGAGAACAGTGATCTATTAATAGCAGACAAATCCCTGGTATTGCCAGGAGTGATAATACTCTGATACTTCATAGTTAACCATTACAAGTCCAGCAGATGAAGACATCTTAGTCTGCAGGCTGATTTGCCTCTCTTTTCTTCAAAAAAGCAAGAAGAAATAAGTGGTGCATCTTAGGATACTGAGAGGCAAAAGTTTTGGTTTCTTTTTTGAAGTGCTAGGTTTAAATTCTGGGATCTTCCAAGTGACCCATTTTGAAAGCAAAGGTTAAAGAAACACTCCAATGTCAGACAGGGATAGCGGGGTCACTCTTGTCAGAGCCTGCACAGTGCTAAGAGAGTTTTACCACGCACACTGCCAGGACAATAGCGATAATGAGCACAGCAGAGAAAATAATCCCAGCCAGAACTTTGCTGATATCGCAGAAGGATTTGTTTTCCTCCACAGAGATCATGCCAATAGAAGAAGCGCCCACACTGATGGTGGATTTTAGTTCAGCCCCTGGGTCTTGCTTAGCCTCTACTGTCCACTGGGGGACATTGACCTTCATTTCCATCTCGTACATCATCTCTCCTACCTGGTTGATTTCATTCTCAAGGTCTTTCAAATCCACCACGTCTATATTGTGCTCAGCCTCATATTTCATGTTCTGGACACTCATTGCCCGAGCGGCTACGCCAGAGGTTCCCCCGCTCATGCCAGTCTGGATCAGGTGCTTTTTGGGGACGTTTAGTGGGAATTCGTGGCCCAGTTCCAGGGCTCTCCTCATGTCGATCTCCAGGATCTCTAGGCACGTAGAAAAAATCACCCATAGCCTCTCGAACTCGGCTTTATCTTCCTTACTCACGGTTTTGTCCTTCAGGACCGTAGTGAGCTTGTTCCTGTTAGCCACTGCCAGCTCCTGGGCTTTCTGACGGGTTTTCTTGAGCTCCTCCCGCAGGTTCTGCGAGTCCGAGGTGCCGCCGATAGTCAGCACCATGTGTCGGTAGCAGGCGGTCACTTTGTTGAGCGCGTCCAGCAGCGCTTTGCACTCCTCCTTCACCATGGTTATACCTCACCGCGGCCCCGCCGCTCCGTCCCGCTGCCGCTCCACCCGGACTACCCGCTGCTGGCCCCGGGCACCTGCCAAATCCAGATGTCACCAGCGCACATGGCAGGTGCCAGCATCGGGCCGCGCATGCACTGAATGCCTTTCTGCCGCCTCCCCTGTCCGCCGGCCGCTCAGGGGGCTCGGGCGGGCTGTGGGGAGCCCCGGGGCACCGGCACCATCGCTCCCCGCTGCGGCTGCAGCCACCTCCTGGGGCTACCCGCGCCGGCCGCCGCTGTCTGAAAAGTGCCCAGCCCCGAGGAGGAGCAGAGAAGGAAATCACCAAGGATCAAGTTCTCCTGAACGGAAGCGAGACGCTGTCCGTCCCCGTCCACCGGAGCCGCCGCCACTAACGTTAACTGGTCCCAGCTGGGCTCCGCACAGTCACATGGCGCCTCCCGGGCGCGGCCCGGCCCGGCCCTATAAGCCCTGCCAGGCCCCGCCTCCTCACGCTTCGACCCCGCGGCGGCTCCCTGGCTCCTCGCTCGCTCCCCGCCGGCCATTGGCTTCGTGCGGTGCTGCCGCCGCCGCGCCGGGCCCGCCCCGCTCTGGATACCGGTAGGGCCTGGCTGAGGCGGGAGGAGGCGGGCGGCAGCGGCGCTCCGCTCCGGGGCGGAGGGAGGGAAGCAGTATCGGTGTGAGTAAGACGGAACCGCGGTGGCGGATCCTGCGCAGGGGCAGCCGCTGCCGGGCTGATCCTGGCCGAGCCCTCCCGCCCCTCCGTGACGGAGCGGTGCAGAGGGTGGGGAGGAAGTGCCCGGTCTTGGCCTGGCCGCTGCACTGCGGGCGGGGCTCTGGGGCTCAGCTGGCCTCCGCCGCGGCCTGCGCCCGGGCCTGAGCTGCGGGGCGGGGGGCTATGGTGCGGTCAGGGCGCGCTTGTTTCCAGTCCAGACACAAACAGGGGGCGCTTGCCGGCGCCCCTGGTCCCGCAGATACCTGTCCTTGTCTCGCTCCTTCCTCGCAGTGCTTCGCGGCAGGTGAAGTTCTTTTAACCGCGCTGCGGCCATTGCTTCTCTGAGGCCGGTGTCGGCGGGTCTCCACCCCGCAGGGTTAGGGTAGCGCCGAGGAATGGGGTCTGTTGGCTTCAGTTTCGCACGGGACGTTTCTGAGGGCCCGGAGAAAATGCCCGTGTGCGACCCAGAACGTCTCGGCCCAAGTCAAGATGTTAAACATTACAAAGTGCAGAAAGCCCAGCAGTTCCCACTAGCTCAAGTGATGCTTCCCGGACATGTGAACGTGCCGAAGAATGTACTGGTCAGTGATGGATGCTGGGTTGTGTCTATAGGTGCATCTAAGCTTTCCAGGAGAGCAGAACTGGTGTCAAGTGCTGCTTAGTCAACTTAATCAACTTAACCATGTTGTGTCTAGACGTGATGTGTCTTGGTCAAAGTCAACTTCAGAAGTACTTTTGCCATAACATATAACACGTGGGTTTGTGGGTGAATGAGTGGTTTTCTGATGTTGTAGGAACTTATCTCAGATGTGGTAAAGATATGAAAATGGAGCTGTGAGAAGGGGGGAGCATGACCTATCCCTTATCAGGGCACTACTGTAGTGCTGTATGTGCTGTAAGCAAGATAAGTTGCTGTGAGGAACAGAGTCCAGGAGCTGATCTCAGCCTGGAGAGCCTTGCTTAGGTAAGGTTCCTTCCCTTGGATCTTGGTAGCTTGGAGTCTGCTGAGATGGTTTTTGTCCTGTTTTAGTTTTGGCCCTAACTCTAATCCATACATGGTTTTTGATATGGGCTGACACCTGCAGAAGATGTTACTCTTGAAGAACAGCAGATTCCAAAGTTATGACAGAGTAAACTGGATAGCCGTCTACCAGTTTGTGTGTTGGTAGCTTAGAGTAAGTGAATTAACCAATTAATAATGCTTGTTTCTGTTTAGGAATAAGGAAATATTTTGACTTGGTTATAGGTGAAGTCTTACAATTGCTTAATCATTGTCAGGTGGAAAAAGGATTAGCTCTGGGCCTGATTCTGGACTCCTGTGTGACATAAGTGCTAAGCTTATTGCTGACTAAGTTGTGCATATTTGTGTGTGTGTAGTAGCTGTGTTTAAAGTTTGCCACATACCACTGAAGTTAGTGTTCGTTGTAGCACATCAGAGTCTTGCTGAAAAGTGGAGGGAGGGGGCTTGTTTCAGTAACATGTGACTACTTAAATCTGAAGGCAGCAGCAGTTACAATCTTTATCAGATAATGCCTAAATGTGTCTTCAGGTGTGTCGTGTTGGAGGAAAGAGGCTCTTTAGAGGAGTTCTGTGCAGTTATCCAATTTGGAGAGGCTGTGGAAACTTTAAAATTCGGTTGTAGTTTGTCATACCTGATATTCTAGAAATCCCTGTCTTGATATATCTCCTGAACAAGATGCTGACTAGGTGAAATATTGTGTTGGAAAAGTACTGGGAAGGAGTGTAAAATTTCTTAGAAGTGATTTAGGAAGCAGCATAATGAGTAGAAGTGTATTTCATAGTTCTGTAGAAAGATTATCTTGCAATAGATGTTACGGTTGTATTTTTCCTACTCCTATTTTTGAGTACCATTAAAAGGATTTTGCTTCTTGAACAACACTACTTGTTAAATGCTGTAACCTTATTTGAATAGAATTAAGTACAATTTTAGGGAAACGCAAGTCTGTTTTGTGTAAGTGGCTGGTTAGCCTTGCCTGATAGTCTTGCTGTTGGAGTAAGCTCGTATACTGAATTTAGTCTGCAGTATACTGTGGCCTGGAAGAGCTGAAGGCCACTGTGACATGAGGGAGGAAATTAGGGGTGGGATATAGTGGAAATAAAACATGACATCAGCTGTCCTCTTCCCCACCCCCAGCAATGCTCAGTGTCCTTCAGCATTTTGCAGAGAAAGTGGCTTGAGGATTTGATTGATGGCAAGTATCCTAACTTATAGCATGGGACACTATTAGACTGTTGTTGTGTTTACTGTCAGGGAGCGCTTATCTTAGGCTGGTGTATGGTGCATTACACTGTATCTCAGAACACCAGTGGTGGTTAAAATTATTTTCCTAGTTAGAGGATGTAACTTGCTGATTTATGCTCCTTACCCTTGTTCTGCTCCTGAAAGGAGGGAACTAGGGTAATTCTGTGGTGGTGGGTTTCTTAACTGTTCCTGTAATGGCCTGAAGTTTCTTGCAATGATGAGGTAAGAGTTAGTTATAAACGCTGGCCTGCAGGGACTATTTTGATGCATAGAGAATGGGGTAAATTCTCTAGTTTTTTTATTCCCTCTCCTAAGTAGTACCTGTGCTGATGCCCCTGCAAGTATCTTATCAGAAATATGTCTGCTACTCTAATCTAAACAGATTTTAGTTGAGTAAAAGCTGATGTTTTCTGGTTTTGCTCATTAATTTGAATAGGAGGTAGCTTAAAACACAGCTGTGTAATATTTGGAGGAAGCATCCTTATTTGAGAAGCACTTTGGGGAACTTTGTACTTCTGTTAATGTTTTTCCTCCAAATGTTCTGTAATTTTTCATGGTTCACAGAACAATGTTTTTTGTCCTCTGTTCTGGGGCTTGTGTGTGAGTAGCTCAGGGTTCACCACAGCAAAATTCAATACAGCTTTAACAGGGGTAAGCCAAAGAATGAGTCTTCTTTTTGTAGCTACTTTGATGGACCTGCAGGAACTAGTGTCTTCATAGCAGAATAAAGAAGAATGCATTTTGCTCCTAATACTTGGCTAATGACAAGCAAAATGATATCAAAAATCAATGGAAGTGACTGGGTAAAAATAGGAAGCTTGCCAGTTGAAAGATGAGACGGTCATCTTAAGATATAAGTTTAATGGAGGATAAAAGTTCCTGGATATGAGTGGGGTCTGAGGCAAGTAAGAATGTATTAACATCAAAGTGTTGCAAATACACTATTAAAATACAAAGGGCCGACCTTCATACTAGTTTAAGAATGAGCTCAGTTTTATTGTTTGAGCCAGCATTCATAATGAAATGTGTGGAGCTGATACAAATTGATCTGCATGGTACTCCTCTGTGCCTGCAGGTGCTGTAGGGGGAGGTCTGGCTGAGAAGTGTGGGAGTGGTAGAAGAGCCAGAGTTTTTGGTGTAAAAAGGGAATTGTGAGGTGTTGGATGCAGACTAAATCAAAATTATGACATCCTGTGCCAGTTGTTAGTCCTTACTGAATGAAATGTATGCCTGAAGGGGAGATGCTGAGATAGTTTATCTTCCTGGCATGCTGCTGACCACTCATTTTCAGACCATTCCACAGCTCTCAGAGGGATGTTCTGGGACCATGTAACTTAGTTTTTCCCTGGCTGCTGGGAAGCTTTGAGCTGGCTGATGCGAATTGACCACTTTATAGTGGGATTAGTTTAGAGGTGTTGCCTTGATACATTTTCCACAAACATCAACACAAGGTGAAAGAAAGGAGTAAGTTGTTTCCTCCTTTTGCTGGCTGGACATAAGCAGGGTTTGTGGGAAAATGTCTCATCTTTTTTCACAAGATGCTCAGGATTTAACCATTAGCTGAAGGAATAAGGTTTCTTGTGTGCGCAGAAACACTGAAAGGATATTATGTTTTTATTTTGAGGTGACTGCAAATTTGAGAGCTCAAGTCCAGACTGTAAGCTTTGTCCAGAAGAGGAGTAAAAGAGGAGTTATACTGCAGGCTAAGTGGTGGCTAAAGTGGAAGCTTGATGCTCTTAAAAGTAAACCCAACAAACACCAGAAACCAAACAACAAAAATGCTTCTGGGGAAAAGGAAATGTAAGCCGTTTAGAACTGGGGAACGATCAATTCCTTGTTCTGCAGAGCTCTGCGTTTTGCTAATGTGATACATACATGCAAACATTATCAGAAATACCTGCCTGCTACTCTGATCTAAACAGCCTTTAGCTGAGTGAAAGTTGATGTTTTCTGGTTTTGCTCATTAATTTGAATATTTCAGCGATTTCATTGGTATCTTTAGTTACTGGTTTGTGAAGCCTTAGCTTGCAGACTCTAGAGCAGTGAAAACTAAGATGAAATTGGCATGGCTGTGTGAAACTAAGGACTAAAATGTCACAGTATTACTATGCAAGTAAAACACAGTGAGTTTATGCTTCATGTGACGCTTAGGGAGCTGGTCGAGCAGTTAGATAATAGGATAAAGGTTGGACTCTATGACCCTGGAAGTCCTTTCCAGCCATGATGATTCTGTGAAGATGACATGCTAATGGATCTGGTGGAAAAGTTTGGAGAAAACCATGTTTTGCTTCTTCATGGTTGGACTGCTTGTAGAGGATACTGGGGTTATTAATGCATCCCAGTGTAATATCCTAACTTGTTTCTCTAGAGACACTTTAGGTTACTGAACTAGGTTAATAATTTCTGCCAACTTGGGTAGCTGTTTTACTGTCTCTACTCTGCCAAAGTCTTATTAGTGAAAACAGGATCTTTACTGTTGAATGTGCAGTGTCAGAATACAGAATGTGTGCCTAGAGCTGGAGCAATGCTCTAGTTAGTATTTTCAGATGAATTTAAGTGGGTTTTTTCCCCACATCAGAAGTTAAATTGACTTAAACACCTGAGACAGAATTTGTGGAAGTTTTAATGTACTTTTGATTCTGTTTACTTAATCTAAGTACTTTTTTCCCTATGTAATTACTTCAATTGTGTATAGTTTATGTATCTGTGGTTCTGTCTTCGTGAAGAATACTGTGGATAGGTGGAAGTTCAATTGAATGTAGTAGCTGTTTCAGTTAAGTATTCCACCCTTTTTCATGTTCATATTTTAATCAGACTTAACTGCCATTAATGTAGCTCTGAGCCAAGTGCAAGGATAAGGTTGAGAAAAGAGAAGGAAATGGAGAATTGTCTTTCTCAAAGCAGTACTAATTTGGTTAGTGGTGGTGATTTCCTTCTCTGTAGTAGGAAATACAGTGAGCAGTTCATTCCTGCTTCTGCTCAAGATGGGTGGCACATAGCTGTGTTACATAAAAGTTTTGTCTTCCTTATTGGGGTACTGTGTGTTGATGGCACCTTAGTTGCATTATAGTGCTTAAAATGACAGAATTCAATGCTTGAATGCAGCTTCTTATTACTTGCTGAAGCTCTCTGACTCAACCCTGTTAGTAGTTCTGTAGTAAATGAACCTACATAGCTTCTACCAAGTGTTTTAAAACTAGTTATTTGTGGTGTCTAACTCAGGTACCAAGAACTGGAGATAGTAATTTGAAGCTCTTTCTGTGATGTTCTGCCAACTGAAATGGTTATTCAAGCACTATAGTTGCTTGTGTGGGGTTTTTTCTAGGTGCAGACAATGATTTATGAGCTACCTCAATCACATAGGAAGCTTCATAAACTCAGGTTTTTGTGTGTGCTCCTGTCTACCTGTTTTTTCAGGGAATGAAATGTGTTGCATTTCTTTATAAACAAGGCTTGTCAGATGGGTTTTTTCGTTGTGAGATACAGGTTTCTACATCAGGAGCTTTCTTCCTGTGAAGAGAAGACCTCTTTGGACTTGGCTACATTGCTACTTCCTCAACAAATCTGTAACAATTAGAAACACTTCTTGCTGCTGCAGTCTCATCTGATGCAATATTTTTCCCAACACAGTGCATATATGCTAATACCTTCTTGTTACTGTCTTGTGGTGACATGGGGGGGTGTGGTGGTGGTGTCACAGCAGTCTCATCTACTGCTTGGCCAGCTACTGAACCTGAATTCATCAAATTAAAAGGCAGTTGAAGATGGCTTGGTGGGCTGAGTAGCTTAATAAAAACTTGCCACTTGGAAAGCGCTTTGAGAAACAATATAACCTAGTTTCCTGGTTTCACTGTGCTCATTATAGCCTCTAGTAGACATTAGTCTAACAGGTTCTTAAAAGATTTACACTTAGATCTTGACAGATCTGCCAAGCAATCGAAAACTTGCATTGATGTCCTCCTTTGAAAGGTGTTTCTGATCTGTAATCTGAGTCTTTAGCTGAAGTGGGTTTCTTCTACAGATATATAAAAATGCCCTTCACTGAGATCTTGATCAATCTGAGTAAAACTAATCTTACCCATTTCATGCAGTTTCTTCAGACATTACTGCATTTTATATTTTGGATCCTGCTTCCATGGCTTTCTTGCCTTTCTAACGAGGTTTTCCTTCAGTTTTTCTTTTCTAAAATGTGGTGCCCCCAAAAGGATATTGGAACACAAAATAAGTCTTGCCACGGTAGACTGGTTTGCAAGGCTGTGCATATGTGTGAGTCAAGCATCAAGCAGAACTGTACAATATAAGTGTTTACCAAATCATGTTTTGACTGTAACCTGCAGTAATTTAAGATTTTGGAGTTGTGGCCCAGGCTGTGATGTGTGGTTCTTTTTAGTAGCTAACTATTCCTGCTTAGCCTAGTTCTGTGATGGTATCTGTTCCTGTGGCAGACCTGCTGCTGGGCTTGTACTGCCTTGTCTCCTTTGCCCCCCCCTCCTACTGACTGAGAAAGTTGGCTTGCAGCTGCCTGCCATTAAATGTTTATAGTAGTCATCAGCTGTTGAATTATCGGTGATCATCCTGTTTACCCAGGCACTGTGGAAGGGCAGACATTCTGTGGAAGTTTTGTAGTTGCTGAATGTGGCTAGTCTTTTGAAAGTGTCAATAAACAAACATCATCTTTTTATGTAACACTTCAAATCTGTGCTCCAAAGAGCACTGCTTTGGGACTACAGAATTAATGTCCTTGCTTAGGAACTCTTAGTTTTGTATGCTTTGAAAGCAGATGAACCATTTTATTTGGGCCTTCACAGGAAGACTGCTTGAGGCGGTGGCAGATGACTGCCACTGCTAAACTGTGGTGATTCAGGCTGAGGTTGTCCAAGCTATAAGGTAACTGGTGAAAACTTTATGGTGAAACTTGCTTGCAGCTTTAACTGGTTTTGTGTTTAGCAGTAAGGGACCTGTCCTTGTGTGTAATTATAAGGATGGACCAGACTGTATCAGTTGACAAGCTACAGATCAGTTAACAGCGTAGCTGAAACTCAAATACTATCTAAAAATCAGGAGCAGTTGGGTGTATGTTTTTTCCGCTCTTAAACTGACATTGAATGGTTTCATACTGTTTTCATTATCCACAGTAGAAAGTTGTTTCTTAGGACAAGTGCTGCATCGGGTAGTAAAATTTATTGAAGTCTTATAAAACACTGTAAGGAGCTCACACTGTGCAAATAATGTGCTAGGTCTATGCTGACATTTAAGAAAACAAGGGAGTATTGATTGTGTAAGGATGGCTTGCTCAAATTAAAACTCTGCTTCTGCCCTCATCTTTCTTAGGATATATAGCTGGAATTGTGTGAGTAATTGTACAACTTGTATTGATTCCTGAGGGAAGCTGGATGAGGGGAAGACATAGAACAGACTTGTTAATTAAGCACTTGTAAGCCTGTTAATTCTCCTGAATAAAGTAATTCTGAAGCTATTACAGAAGGGACCGTGTGTCTACTATGTTAGTCTTGCTTTTATTATAGATAATTAGAATTGCAGAGGCAAGCAGTCAAGGATCTAGTGCCTCTAGAGATCGTGTGTTAATCGTAACAGACCTAGTGATAGCTCTTTCAATGTCTACAGGCTGAGTTTTTCTCTCCAGTCACTTCTTTGCTGTTGCCAAATGTTAGTCATTAGCCAGACCTCAGTTCATTCAGACTTTTTCCTTTTGAGTAGAGATGACCACAGATGATGTATTTCACAGTGAGTCTATAATTACAACATTGATATTCATAATTCCTTGGTATACCTCTTCCCTGTAACTTTCACTGGAAAGTTGAGGATTCCCTTACGCAAGGGTTCCTGTTACGATCTGGGTGTCTCACCGATGTACATTGGTCAGTAACCCTTACACAAGTGAGCATACTGCAAAAGCATCCATGTTTTGTGATGCAGTAGTCTGCTATAAAGTCGGTGTACGTGCTCGTTTTAGATCTTAACAGTACAAGTTAGCGTGCATATCAGAAGTAAAGATGCAGATTCTTTCATCATCCCCTAAGTTTTGTTCCAATGTACAATGTGTTTCAAGACTACTATCCACATTGAGGATAATTATGCATGGGGAAATGTTTATTCGTGGAAAACACTGTTCTGAACAAGCATGGTTAGCTTCTCATTAGTTAAGTGAGGCACTGGCTTCTTACATCAAGACCTGAAATTACTTTTTCCTTTTAGACTGGGGATAAACCTCCCCCTGGATTTTGCCAAATACTGTATTTTAACACATGCCATACATGCTACGCTAACTGTTCTCCATACATATTTCAGAAAATCTCCTTGGAATATCTGAAGTCCATATGGCTGTGTATGATGAGGATATCTTGAAAAATCCCTTTTATTTGGCCATTCAGAAGCGGCGTCCTGATCTGTGCAGCAAAGTTGCAGAACTCCATGGTATTGTAAGTATAAATAAGTAGATTTAAAAGTAGCTTGTTAAATACTAGCTATAGGAATTTAAATTCCAGCCCTGCTGTAACACATGCCAAGATTAATGTGAGACTACAGACCTTGGAAGTGAAACAGAACAACTTTTACTTTAAAGTTGGTTGGTGTTGACTAATACAAACTGAATATATTGTATGGTAGTGAAAGATTAAAATTGGCATGTTTGTAAACTTGACAGGAAGCTTTTCTTTGCTATGAACTAAAGTTGCATATGCTTCCATGTGTATATGAAAATGAGACTAACCTTGTGAAATACATGATGGACAGTCAGTCATTCACTTCTGACAACACTTTACATACCAAAATGAAGCTGTTAAACTGAGCTGGAATAAAAAGTCTGGTCCATAATACTTCCAGTCTGGTAACTCTGCAGTTACTCTTCATCAAAAATTAACTATGTGGACAATTCATTAAACTTGGTGGTTCTGTTACCTGATAATAAAGTCTTAAGTTAAACTGGGTTCTTCCAGTTGTGTTACTTAACATCCACCATCTTAGCAGTTGGAATGCTGAAAACTGTTTACAAGTTCTGTTGGTGTGAGCACTGAAAGAACCACTTGCTTCATGCTTGCCTTCCTTGATGAGAGAGATTTCTTCTCCAAACATGTACAGCATTTGTTGTATTTGTAATGTATTGCTTTCTAGTTGAGGATTTGTTGCAAACTGAAGATGCCTCTTATTCTTTTCTTCTTTCTAATAGATTTTAGTTTAGTCTGGAAAATAGTCTTCAGTTTTGTTAGCTGACTACTTTTAAGTAACCAAAGATTACATTTCTCCCTTAGTATTGTTTGCTTCGTTTACATCTGTTACCATTCATTTCTCAGATAAATCAGTAAATGCAACTTCTGTGTGAATTGCTGGAATGTGTCTATCAATAGATTTTTGTTCTTAAATAAATGCACCTTTAAGTTGTTACGTGTTTAGTAAAACCAGATATAATGATTTTCTTCATAAACCAGATGGAATGATTTTCTTCTAACAGGCAAAAGCTGTTTGTGTTTAGCTGGTGATAAATGACATTTCTCTCTAACTTTTTTAGGTGCTGGTCCCATGCAAAGGAAGCATTTCGAGCAACAGTCTTTCTGCCTGCCAGTTTGAATCTTATGTTCTGAAGCAGCTAGAAGAAAGTTTTCAGACCTTAAATGGAAAGGTATTTCTGTTTTTGATATCTAAGTGTAGCTTGAGGGTGCTCAAATTTACTGCGGTTGATAGTGGGAAGTAATGGTTATAAGAGAGGTATCTAGAGGCTAGAGCTAACTGGCGAAAGTGGTATGTTGCCCACGTAAGCCAAATTCCTCAGGTTCACTGCTCTCCAGCAGAAGTTGTACTTGACGTAGGCACAAGAATCATGTCATGTTCACATGGTAACACTCATTTCAGCTTATTACTTTGGGGAAGCAATTTTGTCTATTAATCTGTGTTTTGTGGCTGTTAGATGTTCTGCATTATCACTTAAAAGCACAGTTGCTTGCTTTCAGGCCAACAGTAGCCTGCTTGTACTGTATCCGTACGCAAGTTTACCAGGGCTGAAGGTGAAATTATGGTAGTGTTGAGTTTTATCTGGGGCCAAATGCATTAATTCAGTTCAGTAAATAGAGTAGAAACTGATGTAGCAGCAAATCATAACTAATGCCAACATTGCATTAGATCACGCTTTTTTCCGCTTGTAACTTTGCAGTACAGTCTGAGATACTGCATCTGTTTGCGGGCTGTTATCTAAATCTTCCCACTGCAGATGTCCTCAGTGGAGTTGCATGAGGGAATAAAGCGGAGGATGAGAAGCATAGATGAGATGTATGGTGTCTTTTTGAAACTGCTTAGGCCTCACTTCTGTTTTTCCGTTTCCCTTCTAAAAGTGATGTAAAAATCTGCAGATAGTCACTTAGACGTTGGAGACTGTCTGAAACCTTCTCTAGCAATGGACTTGTGGGTATAAGCAAGGTTTAGATAGTCATTGAGGATTAAAGGAGTTTTTGTTTCGGTGTCAACGCAGGATACGTGTTAAATGTCTTGAATCTGGGGTTTTCTTGTCTCAAAAGATTCTTATCCTTCCCTGGAAATGTAACTATGAAATGTGGAAGCCAGTGTACCTTTGTGTCAGTTTTACACTTCATCTGTTTTTCTGTGTTTCAGGAGATCTTCATACAAGGAAACCTCATTATTTTAGGAGCTGGTTTTAATTGTCATCTCTCAGTACCTGTTCTTTTTGAGGAAACTTTTTACAATGAAAAAGAACAAAGCTTTAGTATATTGTGCATAGCTCATCCACTGGAAAAAACAGAAGGCTCAAGTATGTATTCAAGTGTTAACTTGGTGGTCTTGTTTGCACAGTAAGCAAATGTTTAATGCATTTCCTTCTTTCTGAAAAGTGTTGACTTGGTTGAAAGCTCTTGGCATTTGCAGAGACAGATGTTGTGCTGCTGGAGGGAAGTGCTAAGTTTCTGCTAGGCCAGCTTAATTCTGTTGGGTGTATACCTAAGTCTCAGCACTGAAAATCAACTGTGGAATACTTGATCCAGCATATTTTTTAGCAGTGCTCAGTTTAATGCTGACTGCTTAAAAGGTTTATCTTAGATGTCTTGATGTGAGATAGATACACAAATTGGAGATGTTAATTCTGGTGTGATCATTTCATTCATGGTTACAGGTTGTGTAACAGTTATATAGCAGCTCTTCTGGCAATGGTCTGTCTCATTAAGACGAATGTGTGTTTAATATTTGTTCTAGTACAGAGAGTTCTCTTGAAGCTGGAACACTGTTTTCAAAGCTACAGTTAAAGTTGTGAATGTAGTGGGATTTCTTTGTGCATTTGTATAAGTCTGTTTACTGATTAAAAAGAACAAAAGCTTCTTAAAATATGCTTTTTTAAAATAAAATAAGGCCTAAATACAGAAATACCAGTTGGAATTAAACGATGACAGTAACGCTATAGTAGAGTGAAAGCAGTACTGTGAGGGAAGTATGAAAGTTGTTTATAAAAAATGCTGGCATGTATATATGTAGGCTTAAATTATACAAATAATAATCTAGGTCTAAAACTGTTCTTGTGGCATTCTTTATTTTTTTGGCCATTACTTAATGTGGTTGTATAGCAGTCTTTCTGAAGTGAGGTAATTTTAATAATTTGAAATCAATGATATCTAAGCCTGGTATTAGTTGGCTGCAGTTACAAATTGTAGACTTCACTGAGAAAGAATTCCTATGGCTTTCCCAGGCTTTTAAAGTGAGGGATTCAACTGTCTTGTTCAGAAGGACAGTGGATTTGGATTAATGGTTACATGAAGTTGATTTGTGTGAGAACAAAGAGAAAGTGCATCTAAATAAGCAATAGCTTATGTAAAAATCCCATCTTGGATTTTTACAGCTCACTTAGAGCTCATTGACTTCCTACATGGGCATACAGTCAATACTGTAATGTGCTTTCCTACTTTCAAGCTTGACTTGTGTTCAGATTATGAGCTATGTATTTGGCATTAAGTTACCCCAGGGTAAAAAAGCATGTGAAATAAGTTTTAGCTATTCCAAATACTTAATATAACAGGAGCCCACTTTAAATGTGGCGCATTAAGGTAGTTTAACTGAATGTATTTCTTCTAATTAACTGTTTCATTGCACACAGATAATTTATGTGTAGGGACAGAAAGTACTTCACTGTGTGTACTTACTAAAGCTGAGCTTTAATTCTTGGCTTTCATTTTTAGGTGAATCTACAGCTTCATCAAACTCCTATTCTCTTAAAAATATTGAAGATGTTAGAGAATTCCTGGGAAAGCACTGTGAGAGATTTGATAAATACATAGGATCTTTCTATAGAACATTTAAAGAACATGAAAGGAAGAGTCTTCGCCACTACATAGTCAGTATATTGCTTCTTGATGTTTAATTTATGAAATATAATGTGCCTCACTGTTTTGGAATTCTTTGTCTCATATTTTCTAAGTCAGAGTAGTTTGAAGTTGTGGCAAAGGAGAAAGTGCACTTCTTGGTTATGAATTACCACATCCTAACTCTTAGTCATTTTTTTCTCATTAAGAATCTTAGAGTGGACACTTCTGAGACAGCAACTTCCTTGCTTTGTTTATGAATTGTTTCAAATCAAATAAATCTAAATCTAATGTTTTCTTTCCTTTTCTGTTTACATTCCAGGATTCTGTCAATGCACTTTATACCAAATGTCTCCAGCATGTTTTGAGAGATTCGCACTTGGTAACTACTTGTTCTGCTACGTATGTAGGACATAGATAATTTACTGCTGAAGTAACACTAACTTTTTCTTGCTGTTTGTGTGGCTTTCCTTTTCTAGAAGATGCTTGCAAAGCAAGAAGAGCAAATGAATCTGATTAAACAAGCAGTTGAAGTAAGTGTCTGAAATGAAGTGAAATAATTACCAAGTTAATTATAAACCTCCCTTTCATGCCTAAAGTACTGTTTTTTTTTTTCTGTAGATGTATATCCACCATGCTATTTATGATCTAGTCTTTAAATATGTGGGGACCATTGAAGCAAGTGAGGTAAGATTTTATTTGATTGGTATAGATCAGCTACATCAACTTCATGTATTTAGGAAAACCCCTCTTGCTTCTCTATTGATTAGGATGCTGCTTTTAACAAAATCACAAGGAGCCTTCAAGATCTGCAGCAAAAAGATATTGGTGTGAAGCCTGAGTTCAGGTGAGAGGAGATACTGAGATCCTAAATACATCTTAGGCTAGCAAAAAAATACCTTACTTCAGACAATAGCAAACTTTTCTTTAACCTCATTCCCTTGAGATGGAAAGGTGAAGCTTTGCAAGCCCCATTTTAGGTCACGCTTTGCATTGATAGTTATGTCCAAACACAGTATGAAAACTTATATTCTCTCTCCACCTGCAGCAGACACAAATGCAAGTGTGCTTGGAGTATAGGTGGAAATATTTTAATACTGCATTTTAGCTCTGAATAAGTCTAAAGTTGTGTTTTGGACATTGTGCACAGGAACTCTGTATGGTAATCATTTTTCCTATTCGTAGCTTTAATATACCACGTGCAAAGCGAGAACTGGGTCAGTTGAACAAGTGTACTTCCCCTCAACAGAAGCTGCTTTGTCTACGAAGAGTGGTACAAATTATTATGCAATCTCCTAGCCAAAGAGGTCAGTAATGAATGAGTTAACTATTTTCTTAACCAGTACACATCAGGCACTTTACTATTAATACAGCTGTCAATCTACACTTGTGTATTAACCATGGTTAGGCTGGAGTCTACCTGACTTGTTTCTAAAGGGAAAAGAGAGGCGAGATAGACACTTCAGCAGGTGTTGTGAGATGCTGTTTGTGTTGTAGCTAGAACATTTGACACGTTTACTAGGCATTTTCTCACACAGAATTGAGGGATGATCCAGTTTACACACTGAGGATTGTTGCTAGATTACTTTGTCCATGCTGTGATAATCTGAATCAATAGTATTGAGATGCTGCTTCTGCACAATGTATTGTTGGTGGGAGACAAGCAAACATATAATCTATATTTGAAGTGCTACCATGGATTGCGGAAGTGATTATGACAGGAAAGCATGGACCCAGTGTTCTATCTTGCCTGGGTAGAGAAAATACTTCAACTAAGCAACTAGAGTACAGTGAACATGTTTTTCCTGCTTAATCTCTTCCTTCTAGGTGGATTTGTGGGTTACAGAGAAGTGTATCACCTGAGTGTAGCTTTTGCCCTCAAATTTCAGAGATCTTGAGCTAGTGCTCTGGCTTTTCCTGTATAGGAAGGAGTGGCTGCTAGTCAAATACTGCAGCTTATACAGTGTGGGCTGTATTTGTTTTGGCTCCTGTCCATTCTAGAGGGAGATCAAGAATATTTGAAGGACTCTTTGGATTACTCAATGCATCTTCTATTAAAACGGGCCAATGGATTTAGGAGAAAGAACTGCATTTATAGATATGGCTCTTGGTTTGAACCATGACATGACTAACATCAGATGTAAATTATCTTTTCAGTTAATGTGGAAACCATGTGTGCAGATGATCTTCTTTCTGTTTTGCTGTATTTACTTGTAAAAACAGAAATCCCAAACTGGTATGTAACTACATGTTGGCTATACAGAGATCCATGACATCTTGTATGTGATGCTGCTCTAGGGTCTGCTGTCTGAACACACAATAATAGTTTATTGGAAGGGGGGGGGTTGATAAACTATTTTCAGTAGGACAAACAATAGATGAATACAGATGTGACAGAATTAAAGACCTGTCAAGAAATCAAATGCTATGTCTTTTGATTCTTTGATTCTGAGACTAGAAAAACGTTGTCATGTGGCCAGCTCTGTACCAAATCTGCATGTCAGTACAGGTGTCACTGACATGTCCTTCATTGTGAAGTAAACTTTGGTTTTACCCACTTCATATAGAGAAACTAGACTTGAACATGTAACTGCTTGCTGCTAGCCTATACTATTGTTTCTCCTCACTATCATAAAAGTATATCTAAACCTTCCACCTGCACCTGAACAGAATTTTATTGTCGGTTTATAACACATACTGTAGATGAACCTGGTAGTTATCACTTTATGCTGGTTTTAATGATGTTTGAAACATTCACATTTGAAATGTGTGAAACCACATTTCAAACTCCTACTGTGATGTTCCTTGTATTCATTGTGTCCAATTATAATAATTGAATGATTCAGAACCAAGTAGATCTATCTGATCCATCTATAAAACTCCATCTGTAGTATTTCTATTGTACCAATCTTTCTGGAAGCTTTTTCTTAACCAACACTTACTGTCTACCTGGATTATGTGCCTGGATTCCCTAAATTGAGTTGCAGCACTAAAGTGTGTTATGCCAGTGTCTTGCTTTCAGTGTTTCATGGCTCTGACTTTTTATTTCAGGATGGCCAACTTGAGCTACATAAAGAACTTCAGGCTTTGCAGTTCAGTGAAGGATGAATTGGGATACTGTCTAACCTCAATTGAGGCTGCGATAGAATACATACGACAAGGCAACCTCTCTGACAGATCAACAGTAAGCTACTCTTTGTCAAATGTGGACTTGATAAGCTTGTAGGACTGTGTACCCCTATGAGAATAAATCTCATTAGAGCTTACAGAAGGGTTAACAAACCTTCTGTTTTTGCCTGGAAGAAGTTAGCTCAGGTAATGTAATATACCTGAAGCTAATACTAAAATGATCTGAAGTATTACAAAACAGTCCTGTAGTAATACTTGCTGCTGACTGTATACTCCTTGATGAAATAGTTCAAAACAAGTTCCCCTCTTTATCTGATTAGAAGAAAAATGACAGCACAGTTCTTGAAAGCTGAGTCTTCAGTAAGTTTATCTCCAATTTGTACTTTCTATCTTGGTTGTGAGAGCAGTGCAGTATGTGAGGTAGGCATAGTTATTGACATCTTTAATAATTTAGCAGAGTGAAAATAGCAGTGTAACTTTGGACTTAATCGATAGATTTCCCTACTCTAATAATTCCATTTGTTCACAGTGCAGGTTACCAAGTATGTAGTTCAGTGGGAGTGAGAGACAATGGCAAGGTGATGTCTGAAGGTCAGATTTGGCTTTCAGCTTCTCTAAAGTACTGGGGACAGAAAGCTTGTGGATGCATGACTGACTTCCTACTGGGAGATAAACCTTGTATCAGGTCAAATCCCTGCAGGAATTGAATTGATATGACTAGAAAAATCTATAATTTAAGGACTTTAGCTTACTTAGGAAGGGAATCCAGTTTTACCGTAAAACTTCCTACTGTAAAACTTTCTACTATTGCAAAATTAGGTATTCCTGATCTGACGTGGAAATCAAAAGGAGTGAATTTGGAACCAGAGTGAATGCAACATGCCTCAGCCTGCCCAGCTGCAAAGCACTGGATTCTAATTGCAGGAGCTGGAGTAATGGCTCAGTGTGCAGGGCTTGGGATGGGACAACCTGGGGCACAAGCTAAAAGAAACACTCAAAGTAACATTTTAGCCTTTTGTACCTATAGTTTTGTTCTGTTCCAGGATTTTTCCATGAACCTGTCATGCATGGGTTGGTTTTGTACACTAAAAAAAAATTACACTTTATTTTTGTGTAAAGAGATTGGTATTTCTTGTCTGTAATGCTGTACTGAATTTTGTTGAAAAAACCCAATAAAAACTGTAGTCTAAAGAAAACCTGCCAAATAACTTGGCTTCCTGCAGTCCCTTGGCTACTATTAACAATCAGTATACAATGCTGGTGGTTTGGTTGGAGAACTGGAAACAATTGTCTTCAACACTGCCAGTGAGCTGTAAAAAACCTGTGCTTTCTACAATAGTTTCCTATTAAAGTTCTAGCTCTCCTTTCCTAGCTAAGGAAAGCAGAGTTTCCTTTTTATACTCCATTGTCACTTTCAACAATGTGGTTGTAACAAGTGCCACTGCCATCAGAATCCTTTGTCTTTGGAGGCATTGTCTTGAAAGACACAAGACACTTTTGGGAAGTTTTAAAGGAGAGCAGTCTCACTCTGCTTGCAGTAATCTGTCCATACCTTACCTTTAGTTAGTTACCTAGCCTGTCACTTCCTCACTTCAGTGTGTGTGCAGTGAGCATGCAGCAGTAACTCCTTTATTCTGTGTTGCCTTTCATAAGAATCAACATGACTTGAAGGCAGCATCTAGAAGTGAAATAGAAAATGGCAGAATCTTGAAGACAAAGTTGGTCTTCAAGCATAGCTGCAGAGGAGAAAAGAACTAGATCATGCTTTCTTCTCGTGTAGGATAATGGAGAAGGTGAAACATGCTGAAAAGGAAGGTAGCAGTCATGAGAAATGGTAGTGGTAGAGGATATGACAGGAACTTCTGGTAGCATTGGTTTCCCTTCATGAACTTACCAGTTGAGATTTCTTCCTTCAGTAAAGGGTTTCAACCATAACAGCAGCAGCTGTTATGTTGATGCCCTGTGGTGCGTGTCCAGATTGTCCTGGAAGGGGTCGTGGAATTTAAGTGACATCACTGACTGCTGGGGCTTTGTTCCAGCCCCTCATGTGGCTGTACTTAATTTTATAGCTGGCTTCAGACAGAGCTTCTGGCAGCTGAGTAATGCTGTCATCCAATTCCTAATGAAGAAATTCTCCTATGCAGAGAAACCTCAGCAGGCAGCTAATGTACTCTGTGGGATAGCATGCATGTTATCAACCTCATGCCAGTAAGAAAATTGCACTTAGGAGACATCTGCCAAAACTCTCCACCAAGTCATGCAAGTCTTGGAGAAATATTTTGGTTGTGGGGAGGAGGGGACTATGTAACTGATGGAATCTTTCATGCTGTTTTTTAAAATATTATTCCATTAACATTCCAATTAATAAGTATTAGACCTTACTCTTTGCACAATTAATGTGTAGTAAGACTTTCTCTAGTTCAGAGGGTTGATACAAGGTGTGAAGTAATGTGCCAGCAGCCACCAGGGAGGGGGCAGCATTTTTGTTCCTGTATGGAAAGAGCTTTAAGTAGTCAATGAAGCTGATGTGGAGGAAGTGCAGAGGAGAGAAGCTGGGAAAGGCAGACTTGAACAGAAACTGGGACTAATAAAGTGTTTGGAGGAAAGGGGGAGTGAGATTAGTTTCCCCAAGCAATCTGTGAAAGTCACCTTGGATAGATCATGGCACAGATAACAGCATCACAGAATTCTCAGATCTGAAAAGGGTCTGTAGGCAGGATTGTCTAGAGTGAATTGCACAGGACTGCATCCAGGTAGATTTTGAGTATCTAGAGGTGACTCCACAATCCTTCTGGGCAGCCTGTTGCAGTGTTTAGTTATCTGAAGTTTTTCCTCCTATCTAAATGAAAATTCCTGTGTTCCAGCTTGTGCCCATTGCCCCTTTACACACTCATGGGTATAAACATTTAATCTTGCTAGTATAGTGAATAGTGTTAGATGAAAAGATTATAAATATTTTATTGTGTGTTGTCTAGACAATGAGATTTAAAGTGGTTGAGTCCCACTCAATGCCTTTTTTTTTTAATTTCTTTAAATCCCTGCAGTGCAAGTGAAGCTGATATGACTGAGTTTTGTCACTGAAAAGCCCAAACTTGCTTAATACTTCAACCAGTACCTGGTTCTTGTACCATTCTGTGTTTTTCATACATAGGTATCTATCTTAAATGCAGCTATCTTCAGAGAGATAGTTGCTGGGAGTCTTTCTGTTTCTGGGGAAACGGTCATTTTCCAAAACCACATCCAACTAACTGATACTTGCTGCCAGCCATAAGCACTAGGTGATCAAAATCAGCTATGTGGCACTATTTCAATCTACTTTCCTATAAAGTGTTTTCTTTGAATCATAGAATCATTAGGGATGGGAAGGGACCTCAAAAGATCATCTAGTCCAAGCCTCCTGCCACAGCAGGATCAAGTCACACAGGAACACATCCAGGCGGGTTTTAAACATCTCCAGAGAAGACTCCCCTGGGCAGCCCGTTCCAGCACTCTGTCACCCTCACTGTGAAGAAGTTCCTTCTCATATTTATGTGGAACCTCCTATGTTCCAGCCCACACCCATTGCCCCTCATCTAATCACTAGATGACATTGAGCAGAGCCTGGCTCCATCCTCCTGACACCCACCCACCCTTCACATATTTATAGACATTAATGAGGTCAGCCCTCAGTCTCCTCCAAGCTAAAGAGACC
>JAOXOE010000720.1:1700037-1744250 GCA_028565055.1 Phoeniculus purpureus | reverse complement strand
TTAGGGATTGGAAGGGACCTCAAAAGATCATCTAGTCCAATCCCCCTGCCACAGCAGGATCATCTAGACCAAGTCACGCAGGAACACATCCAGGCAGGTTTTAATCCTCTCCAGGGAAGAAGACTCCACAACCCCACTGGGCAGCCCGTTCCATTATGGTTATATTTTACACAACTCTAGCAAGTAACTTGCTCTTAATTTCTCAAGGCTGTAGTAATGCACGAGGGCTGCTACTCTACTAGTCCCGATTTTACTCTAGTAGGCATTTCCGTTCCTTTGAAACGATTATTTGAGCTGAGCAGCAGGACATACAGAGAAAACAAATGGTTTCTGCAGCTTCAGTGTTGCTCTGTGGGTGACCTGAGCTCAGAGAGCATGGAGAAGACCATCACACACTTCCATAAATGCAAATAAGGGTGGCTTAGCCTGAATGAGGTTTGTTTTAGGAAGAATATACAAAAAAACCCACCCCAGCCCTGACGTATGGTGACCGTCATGCTTGAATTCTTGTTCCCCTTTGTACTTTGAAAGGTTTCAACCAGCTCTGCTCATTTTTCAGTAGCAAGTGTCTCTTATGGACTGGCTGTTCTGCTGTGATCCATCAGCTTCAGCACGCATGCGTACATTTGTTCTTGTCATAAAGCCGCTGGGCAGCTGCCTCCTTCTGGGGATGTTCTCCAGGAGGCCTGGATGTTTGCTCCAGGCAATGATTGTCAAGCATGACACAGCTTTGAGGGTCTGCTGAATCCATGCCACCCTTTAATTGTCTAGTTGTTGATCAAAGTGTAGTGTGAAAGGCCCAGAAAAGAACAGATTTTCTTAGAGAGGCCCCATCCCTGGATGAGTTTAAAAGACATTTAGATGTAGTATTGGAGGATCTGGTTTAGGGCTGAACTTGTAGAGTAGGGTTGATGGTTGGACTCGATGATCCCGAGGGTCTTTTCCAATCTGAATGATTCTATGATTCTACGCTATGATTCTATGAGAACAGTCCATTGTTAATGTTAGAGCTTTTGAAAACGTCGGGTAGACTGTGATCATAGAAGAACTATTGAGAAACACAAAGGAGAAACAAGTGTACATCACCCGCGAGCTAGAAATTGGCTGTTAAAGAAAACAGGTAGTAAGAAAAAGAGAACCCATCGGACAGAGTAGCCTGGATTATGGCAGAACAGTAAATTTAACACAGCAGGACTGGTTTGTTTACAGCTGTGGGTTCCTTGAAACATTTTACTACCTGCCTTGAAGCTGCTTTTCAAGGGGGATTGGACTAGATGATCTTTAAAACCCGCCTGGATGTGTTCCCGTGCGCCTTGGTCTAGGTGATCCTGCTGTGGCAGGGGGATCGGACTAGATGGTCTTTCAAGGTCCCTTCCAATCCCTTATGATTCTATGATCTCTGAAGGTCCCTTCCAATCCCTTATGATTCTATGATCTTTCGAGGTCCCTTCCAATCCCTAATGTTCTGTGATCCTGCAAGAGGACGAGGATTGTGCAGATGCTGTAGGTGTGGGGAGTCCTATCTTGCAGGTTGTTTTCATCTTGTTAACCGTCAGCTGTATTCAAATACAGGAGGATTTTCAAAAACCTAAATTCAGAGTAATAGGGAGATCTAACTGCTTTGTACTCCAGAGTCTGAACCCACAGAATGGAAGTTGCATTTACTGCGGGGTCAGTGCCTCGAGCGGGACCTCACTGGAGCTCTGGGCATTCACTGTCATGAAGTTTCGAGCAGATTTCTTTGTCACCACAGAGCTCTAATCTTTCCTTCTTTTTATTTTACGGGAAGTCAGTTGTGACTTTCTTGGGAAAAGAAAAAAATCTGACAGATTGTTTTTTATAGCTGGAGAAGCAGACTGTCTTCTTTGCCTTGAGGTGCTGAAGACAGAATAATTTTACACTATCTAGATTACAAAAGAAGAATGAAAATTGCTGCTTCCAGCTCTCCTCTTTGTAAACCCATCTGAAGGAATATTTTCCTTTCATTCTGGTAACACACACACACAGATACTTACATGTGCAGCTAGAAGTTAAAATCATCCAGTCAGTTTTCTTTGTTCAGCTTTCATACCTTTGACACCGACAACAAACCTTTATCTGCCAGTGCGGCGCTTTGTTATCGTCTGCGGGGTTTTCTAACACGCCCCGATCCTATCGGCTGCGGCGGGGAGGATGTTCCCTGCAATGACTGTGCAACACAAAACGGCCTCGCAAGCAAATACAATTAACACAGTGCTGTCAAAAACGACACCTTTATCCTCTGAGGGTTTTGTAATCGAGAAACAAAGCGTCTGATTCCGGTATAAAAATTCATCACGTTCCTAAATTCGTATCGAGTGTCCACATCGCTGTTAGAATTCGTGGGTTTGTGACGGCCCCTCTACTCAGTTTGCTGAAATACGTTTAATTTCCTGACGAAGGGATCGCTTCTGATTATTTTATTCTGAGTTTACAGCCCTTCGAATCACATTTCTGTGATTTGGGGTTTTTGCAAGAACAATTGTAGGATTAGACTTCCAGGCAACTGTATCATCGAATGTGTATGAATGGAGGATATAATTAAGTCATTTATAAGTCAAAACCAGGAAAATGAAAGAACTTTACCCAGATAAGGAAGAAAAAAAGAGCAGCCATTCCATCTCCTCTTTATTTTTTTTTATTTTTAAATCAGACTTTAGCTTTTAAGGATCTTTTGTTGCTTTTGCTCAAGCCAGAAATTTGATTTCACTGGCCAAATTCCAACTGCACTTCGCCTAACTAATTGCTTCTTGCACTCTTAATTGGAAGAAGCGTTCCTGAGGTTTTGATCTCGTCTGATTTACTTTTAGCATGTCCTTAGTTCAGTATAAACCGTGGGCATCCGTCACCAAGAGCTCACTGCAGGCAGATGATGATGCGCTTGCATAGACTAAGCGTGTCACTTACAGCTCGGGAAGCGAGTTAAACCCTTTCTTTCTAGATCAGCGGTGACACTGAACTGCTGGGGCTGGCTGGGGTATCCAGAGCCCTCCCATCTCTTTGTCTGGCACTGCGGAACTTGAATCTTCTGAGGAGGAAAGACAGATGGTATCCGAGCGCTCCGTTGCTGCAAAGCTTTCTGCTACCTCCTTCATCAGCGACGCAGCAAGCTCTGCCGATGTGTCGTGGAGCTTCTCTCCTTTCAGTCTTTCTGAGAGCCGGGTGTGGAAAGAACAGGCTCTGCACCTGTTAGTCTTAGCAGCTGTCTGACTGCAACATGAAATTCCCTTGTGGTTTATTAAGTTCAGTCTACTTGAAAGTTGATGCTACCAGTTACTCCCATAGCTGTCTTTACTTGCTGGGTGTGACGGTCTGGTGTGGCTGAAATTATAGAGCACGATAGCCCAATGCAGAAAGCTGTACTGGCAGCAGGTTTGAATTTAGAAAGTCATCTCAGAATGGACAAATTTTGCTGGTGAGGGAAAAAGTCATCAAGTACTGGAACAGGCTGCCTGAGGAGGGATTGAATCGCCATCCCTGGACATAGGATCATAGGATGTTAGGGGTTGGAAGGGACCCAAGAGATCATCGAGTCCAACCCCCCTGCCGGAGCAGGACAAAACTATCTAACACAGATCACAGACATGTTTCAAAGTTGTAGAGATCTGGAGCTTAGGGACAGGGTTTAGCAATGGCCTTGGGACAGTTGGGTTAATGGTTGAACTTCTTGATCTTAAATGTATTTGCAACCTAAACCATTTGGTGATTCTCTGTGTGACAGGATTGTGGAATGAGGAGACCTAAGTGACCATTGCTGCAACTGCTGCTCTTCAGGGAATTCAGGGGAATCACAGAACATTGGGGATTGGAAGGGACCTCAAAAGATCATCTAGTCCAACCCCTCTGCCACAGCAGGATTCTCTAGATCCAGTCGCACAGGAACACGTCCAGGTGGGTTTTAAATATCTCCAGAGAAGGAGACTCCACAAGCTCCCTGGGCAGCCCCTTCCAGTGAACTCTGGGACAATCTAGACTTCAATGAAATTTGGGTAACAATGCAGTGATTCTTTCAAAAACCTTCTGACGCTTGGTGTGTGATATTTTCAGCTTTATTTCCGTCAGATTTGAGGTCCTTTTTTTCTGTCTGGCTGCTTGCAGAGAGTGCAAGTGCGGTCCCAAGAGCAGCACTGAGGTTGCAGCATAGACGGACCCTTTCAGATCCCTGAAATGAGATGCAGCATGAATCATAGAATCAGCAGGGACTAGAAAGGACCTCGAAAGAGCATCCAGTCCAATCCCCCTGCCAAAGCAGGATCACCTAGACCAAGTCACACAGGAACACATCCAGGCGGGTCTTAAACGTCTTCAGTGAAGGAGACTCCACAATGCAGTGTTTATCTCTCTGGTGTCACCACCCTTTCTCCTCTTCATGTGTTGCTGCTTCATGAATCATGTGCTGCAAAACAGAACTGTGGGATCCATCTTTACAGCTCCCCCTTCCCCACCCCTGTTTTCTGTGTTCTTGCATTACCGTGTTTTATTGTCGCTGCAGAGAACCACTGCCTGACCTTTCCTCTTGTGCTCTGTGTTCTTTATCTCTTCCTCAGCTCGTTTACTCCAGCAATAAACCGATAGGACTCCAGACAAGAGTTATTTACAACATCTGCTTGAACGCAGTTTGACAAGGCTTGGGTAAACACGGAGCTGCCGCAGTACCCGACACAGATTGGTAAGTGACAGCTCTACTGGATATTTTCCAGGGGGGTAATTGGGTCTGACTGTGAGTAACAATCAAAAAAAGTGCTTTTGTTTTGACCTACTGCTTGGGGTTATTCTGTGTCAGATGTGATAAATTCGCAGCACACTGTATCCCCCATGATGGGATATGTTGTGTAACAGGGACTGCATTTATTTAGCACCAAGTTTGAACTAGTCGTGTACTAACACAATGTGAATTGTGAGAAATCTGTAGGGCCATTGTACATGGGTGGGATTTTCTTCTGAACAATTCTTACTTCTTAAAAAAATTCAGAATCATCGAATGGTTTGGGTTAGAAAGGACATTCAAAGCTTAACTAGTCCAAACACCCTGCAGTGACCAGGGGCATCGACTACAGCAGGTTGCTCAGAGCTACCTGGAATGTTTCCAGGGATGGGGCATCTCTCACCTGGGCCAATGTCTCACCACCCTCAGTGTAAAATATTTATTCCTTATATCTAGTTTAAATCTCCCCTCGTTTAGTTTAAAACCATCAGCCCTTGTCTTTACAGAATCACAGAACATTAGGGTTTGGAAGGGACCTCTAAAGATCATCCAGTCCAATCCCCCTGCCACAGCAGGATCACCCAGATCAAGTCACACAGGAACACGTCCAGGTGGGTTTTAAACTTCTCCAGAGGAGGAGACTCCACAACCACCCTGGGAAGCCCCTTACAGTGCTCTGTCACCCTCACCATGAAGAAGTTCCTTCTCATATTGTTGTGCAGCCTCTTGTGTTCCAGCTGACACCCATTGCCCCTTGTCCTATCACTAGATGACACTATCTGGTTGTTTGGGCTTAGAGTAACCTAGTCTGGTGAGAGGTGTCCCTGCCCATGGCAGAGGGGTTGGAACTGGATGATCTTTAAGTTCCCTTCCAATCCAAAGAACTCTATGATTCTATACACAAATATCTTTGTACTGTCTTCTGCCAAACTTTTCCTGCATGAGAAATTGCTGCAGTGCAAATAGCTATGTATCAGCCTGATGTTTATCTCGGTAATAGGGGATGTTTATCTCAGGGAGCTGGGTCTCTTAAACTTGGAGGAGACTGAGGGGTGACCTCGTTAATGTTTATAAATATGTGAGGGGTGGGTGTCAGGAGGGTGGAGCCAGTGGCATCTAGTGATAGGACAAGGGACAATGGGTCTGAGCTGGAACATAGGAGGTTCCATGTGAATGTGAGAAGGAACTTCTTCCCAGTGGGGGTGACAGAGCACTGGAAGGGGCTGCCCAGGGTGGTTATGGAGTCTCCTTCTCTGGAGACATTTAAAACCCACCTGGGTATGTTCCTGTGTGACTTGGTCTAGGTGATTCTGCTGTGGCAGGGGGATTGGACTAGATGATCTTTCAAGGTCCCTTCCAATACCTGATATTCTGTGATCTGCTGCATCCATGATCATTCCTCATCCTGGGTTTGTACCTGTGATCCCATGAGCTTGGGCAGACTATCCTCTTCAGCTCCACAGGAAAATACTGCCACTTCCAGCTACATGGCATCCCAGTCTTCCTGAATGCTGTTTTCTGTATCAGGCTGTTTACTGCTACTTGCTTCACTTAAGCAAAAATTAACAGGAGGTTGTCTTGAACAAAGAAAAAGTAGTAGTCTGCTGTGAAGGATCTGCAAGCGCAGAGAGCTGCACTTGTCAGCCTGCCCAGAACTAACTAGCCCAGCCTGGCTGGGCCGTCACAGGCAAGCATGGAGCAGTCTAGGCAGTCTTCACACAACCTGCTGAACTTCTGCTGAGATAGCTTATGCATTTTGAGTTGGTTGTAGTCAGTTACAGAACTATGTGTCCCTCATATCTAGTTTCATTATTTCATGAGGCGCAGTTTTGTCCTCTGTGCCCGAGTGATTTTACAACCATTCTGCGCATGTGACTCCGCTTCAGTAGGCAAATGAGGTGTGGGTGTGCCAAGCCAGCAGAGGCAGCCCTGGGATGCATAGGGCTTGACCCACCTCAGGCAGGGTGCAACTTAGAACAGACCTCCCACTATAGCTGGATGATCAATGACCACTAGATAAAACAACAGACCTCCCACCTGTGGCCTGCCTTATCAGCCTTTTAAGAGACAGGAAAGTGTTAAGAGACACTTAACACTACTTCTCTGAAATAATTATCGTAAGAACATTTCAGGTTCCTGGTCTGTAGCTGGAAGAGGCACTTACTGACAGAGGTGAAAGTTCACCTGTGCACTTCATCTAGGTTAGCTCTCTTCCTCTGCAGCTTCACCCTCTGCTCTGTAGAAACATGTTAACCTTTATCCTCAGATAGTCTCACAAGCTCAAGCATCTAACTGCATTTCAAAGACTTTGCTGGGGATCTGAAAAGCTGAGTGATGTGACTGGTTAGCCTGCAGGCTTACCATTTTCTTTTCTTTTTAGAACTGATAGGGAAAAGCTACAGAAAAATTTACGGAAATCAGTCTTAAATGTTGAACAACTGACGGTCTGTAGTATTGTTATAACTACCCTGTTGCCACCAACCTGACACGTTAGAAGAACTAAAACAGAAACAGTTTATGGAAAGGATTACCCAGCTTGCAAGCACATACCTAAAAATATTTCCCCTTCTCTTTTTCCTTCCTCCAAAAGGTATACCCAGTCCTGCTCTGATTCTGGTGGAGATAAAACTCTAGCAGCTAACACTTTCGATGAAACTCTGTATTAACAAGACACAAATGGCAGTATTTTCAAAGCTTTAATAACAGTTTGCAGTCTTACTAAAGGAGATGCTTCAATCCCAAAACGCTGTCCTACAGCATTTACCTAACACCATATTCTGCAGATAAAAATAACACCTTCAGCACCCATTCTGTTTGTAAACACAAGAAAAAGCTAGTACTGGATAATACCTGTTTGTTTTGTCCAAAGCAGCAGCAGCGGAAATGTGGAACAAGATACAGTCTCTATTTTTCTGTCGCTCCTGTGTGTATGTAATGTAACGGGGAAGTTACTTCAGAAAGCAAAACCACTGTGTACAACGGAGACTCCTTGTTTCTGGGATCAGACCAGTGTTTTTTGTTACGATTGCAAATAAGCAAAAAAACCCAAATAAATCACACTTAACTGCACAGAAGGAAATAATGTGCAGCAACATGATATTTTAAAGCACGAAGCCACTCTTTGCTCCTTCTTAGTATTAAGCACAAAGAGTTTTTCATGGTATGCACAGATAAATAGGTCTGCTGGACGAGTGGTAAGTATCGCGCTATGAAGCGTAGCTCTGTACCTTGGAAAAAACAAGGCCATTGTTAGCAGCCAATTCTTTTCACTCTTAAGACAGATGCAGGGTTTGGTATTCACTGCACGCATGGGTTTCATATGTAGAACAAAGTACAAGTGTAGTACCTTCAAATGAACCATAAACTAAAACCATAATATGACCTACCTGACAAATTTAAGCAAAGCAGCGCTGGTGTAAAGATTGAACTGTAAATTCCTCTCTTTAGCTATTTATTTTGTTGGCAGTGAGTTGTCCTTAGTTCTCCTATAGTCACATTTTTGCTGTTATCTTTGACTCTTGCAGGTATATAAAGAGAAAGCAGCTAGAAAGCTTGGAGATATGAGTCTCAAAATGACTGAGCAGGAGAAAGAATTTGCAGGGAAGACTGCTCAGTACCAGCAAGAAATGAAGCATCTCCAGCATCTGCTGCAGGTCAGACAAGAAAGCCTTGATGAAGTGCTGCAGCAGAAAAGGTAAGTCAGGCACAGGAAGGCACCAATGACAGGCTTGCATTCAGCTGCAAGCTCCTGCTTTTTCTCAGAGCCTCGTGATATATTTGAGTTATCTTTTCTCATTCATTTTAGTTATGCTGAAAATGCTGTTGAAACGCTTCTCTTCACTGACAGCTCACATACAGACTTTCTGACCCACACAATCATTAGGGATTGGAAGGGACCTCAAAAGATCTAGTCCAATCCCCCAGCCACAGCAGGATCACCTAGACCAGGTCAAACAGGAACATATCCAGGCAGGTTTTAAATGTGTCTAGAGAAGGAGACTCCACAACCCCCCTGGGCAGCCTGTTCCAGTGCTCTGTTACCCTCACTGGGAAGAAGTTCTCACTTCTCATATTTCTATGGAACCTCCTATGTTCCAGTTCACACCCATTGCCCCTTGTTCTATCACTAGATGACAGTGAGAAGAGCCTGCCTCCATCCTCCTGACACCCACCCTTCACATATTTATAGACATTAATGAGGTCACCCCTCAAGTCTCCTCCAAGCTAGAGACCCAGCTCCCTCAGCCTTTCCCCAATAAGGGAGGTGCTCCACTTCCTTCATCATCTTCGTGGCTCTATGCTGGACACCCTCAGCAGCTACGTGTCTTGAACTGAGGGGCCCAGAACTGGACACAATACTCCAGATGTGGTCTCACTAGTGCAGAGTAGAGGGGGAGACAAACCTCTCTCGATCTGCTAACCAGATTCACCCCAGGATGCTGTTGGCCCTCTTGACCACAAGAGCACACTGCTGACTCATGGTCATCCTGCTGTCCACCAGGACCCCCAGGTTCCTTTCTCCTACACTGCTCTCCAACAGGTCACTCCCCAACCTATAGTGGTACTTGGGGTTGTTCTTGCCCAGATGCAAGACTCTACACTTACTCTTGTTATACTTAATTTCTCCCTGCCCAGTTCTCCAGCCTGTCCAGTTCCCGCTGAATGGCAGCACAGTCTGCTGGGGTGTTGGGGACACCGCCCAGCTTCGTGTCATCAGGAAACTTGCTGACAGTGCACCCTAATCCTTCAAGTCATTAACGAATAGATCAAATAGGGCTGGTCCTAGTACTGACCCTTGGGGGACTCCACTAGATCCAGGCCTCCAACTAGACTCTGTCCCATTGAACACTACTCTGGCTTCTATCCTGCAGCAAGTTCCACCTTACTGCCCAATCATCCGGTCCACACTGCCTCAGTTTGGCTGCGAGGATGCTGTGGGAGACTGTCAAATGCTTTACTGAAGTTAAGATAGACCACATCCACTGCTTTGCCATCGTCTGTCCAGCTGGTTATGGCCTCATAAAAGGCTACCAGGTTGGTCAAGCATGACTTCCCTTTGGTGAAGCCATGCTGACCCTAACAACACTCCTTGTCCTTGATGTGCCTGGAGACAGCATCTAGGACAAATAGCTCCATCACCTTTCCTGAAGTAGGAATTTATTCTGGATGGCTACCACTGTTCTTAGGATAAGTCTGAGCTTAGTCTTTGATGACTTGGGGGGCCCTTTCTACTAAATACTGAGCACTTTCCCCTTTACAATACTCAGGAGTTCACAGAATACTAGGAAATTAAAGAAATCTGCAGTGCATGCGTGTGATGGATTTCCTTCTGAATCTACTTTAATGTTCGGTTAATAAGTTGTGTAGATTGGGTACGAGAAGAATAAAAAGGCAACAAGATTTATAACAAAGTTATGACTATCAGAGTTCAAATACCCTTTGTATTTATGGAGTCCTATAGAGGTGGTTTTTGCACTGAGGTTTTGGAGTGCTTCGCAGCACGTTCACATTATCAGCATACAGGAACAACTTTTTACAACTTAATAGAGGCAATTTTGCAAGTCATGTCTGCTATTTTGAAATGACAGATTTAATAGTAGAAAAACATATCATTTATCTTCTATCAGCACATTTCCTCTCAATTACTTTATACAGTGCTATTAAACAGGTATGATTAGTTGGGAATCGTACAATCATCCCCACTGATCTCTTAAATTATATGAGGAAACAGTATTTTCAACATTTCTCTGGAAAGAGTTGTTTAGGATTAACTAGTTAAGTGCTTTTCGTACCTCTGGGCTCATGTTACAGTTTTTTTATAGCAGGGAACAGCTGGTTAAAGAGTTGGGGTTTTCCCCCATGCAGAATAGAGCATAGTTACAAGTCCCATAATGTAGACCATTCAAAAATTAACCTTTCTAGCCCCAAGGTAGGTAAATGAGATGATGTAACACAGCAGTGTAAAATAATGAGTTACACCTTCCATACAGAAGTCACCTGAGATCACTTTCCTTTCAGTCTGAATGGACTCATTGTTCAGTAAGCACACAAAACTAATACAGGTGACTCACTTTTAGGAAGCAAGATGAGCACCTGGAACTCAAGCAGTCCATTGAACAATACGATGGTAAAGAAAAATGGTTTATGGAAACCTCACCAAGATGTCCTGCGTTTCTGTAGTGTCCCACATTAACGCACAGTGTTACCAGTGACTGCCTCTCTCTGGTGGTGAGCTTTAGCAGGGTTTATTAGAGTACAGTGTAATGAACACAGCTCTGAAAGTGTAATACCATTTTTTCTTCATCTTTCAAGTTGTGTTTTGGTTCATCTTATTCTCCACTATTTTGCTTTGATAACTATTAAAAACTACAGGAAAAATCCACTGAAAAATCAGCTTAATTCTACATCTATGTAAGAAATAGGTTTGTTTTAACAGAAAACCAATGAAACCAGCTAACACCATGGCCAGTACTGTTCATGTGGTTTCCTCACATTCCTTTAGTCAATCAAGTATTATAGCTAAACATGAAGTCGTTTCCCAAGGTAATCCATTTACACATGTAAGCAGTTATGTGCGAATGCCAGAAATTAAGTGTATTTTGGTCAGCTTCAAGTATTTCTGGGTTTATAATTTTTCCTCTCCCTTCCCTACAGCCAGCCACAGGAGAAAAGAAAGGAAAAGTATTTCTAATTTAGCTGTCGCTTGTCATCTGCAGCTTGGCAACCAAAGTCACTCGTGCCAGCACAGTGCCAAGCATTTAAATTTGTAAACAGAGCTAGTGGAAATAAAGTACATTTATAGTCTAGAAAGCAAATAATGTACCAATTCAAACACTGTCTAAACATTAGGGTAAGTGAATACAGTGCTAGTACAATGCATTCTCTTATTTCCATGTTTCAATAATGAAAACCAAAGTAGCGTGTCACGTTGTAATGAGGAAAGCCAGTTTAATTTTGGTTTTACCTGAAGGTATGCTGACTGCTTGGGTAGCTGACTTTGTAGTTTATTAAAGCTACCCTGTCTCTTAGGAAGACTATGAAACAAATTAAGCTATCGTAAAGGAAGTGAGCACACTCAATGCACTGCAAATAGGTGAAGACAGAAAACTCTTTCATTCCTCTCACTTTACGTTTATAGTGGAGTTAGGAACTAGTACCAAGTCTGACTCAGTTACTGCCACCAAATTCTGTATTTTAAAACTGTACTGTATCTACTGTTGGTAGCAAGCCTTTGTGTAAAAGGAAGGAAGATATGTCTTCAGGTCTGAAAACCAGTTCTTTCAGTGATAACACTGGGTCAGGAATTCACCTGAACATTGCACTCCTTACCCGTTGTGTCCTAGAGAACACAACTTCTCCGCTTGGTTTTCAGAAAACAAGCCTATAGATGGAATTGTTCCTTTGATAAATAGGAGCTTTTCAACCTTCTGAAGATGCACAGATTTGACCTTGTTCATAGCTGCTTTGTAGAGCCTTTGCTACAGCATACTGGAAATCCAGAGCAAACTTTCACCTGAACCAGCTGGCAAGAAAGCAGCTGTCTGTTGTTTTCTGCTTTTCAAGCAGCTGATAATGACAGTGACATTTGTCTTGTTTACAGAGTAATCTTACCAGGCATCATCATCACACACCTTTCCTTATATAACATACGTTGCATGTTGTAGTTATAAAGTTGTTAATGTGGTTCATAGGTAGAAAAACAGGTTCATAAACCTCTCAAGTCTGATTTCATAGGACACTTACCTTTATGAGTCTTCTAGGTCACAATGAATCTCGTAAGTTTTCTGCAGAGGAGCAGCACTTTGAGATAGTTACAGCTACTGCACTTTGGATGTTAGATGTAGGTTTGAAAGCCTGAGCCATAAAAGTGCCTTAGACAGACCTCAGAAAAGAAACAGCAGGAGAAAAGTCACAGCCAACACAGGCAATGGAAAGCAGCTCGTACCTGGAAATTATACATAGAATTGTTACCATGATAAAAAGTATTGGTTTTTGTGATAAGGATTAAGTAAATAAACTCTTACAGGATAGATTGAAACTAATTATTGAGCCAGCAGCACGAATAAGATTGTTAGAGGAGAAGATTGTAAACACAATTTTCAGAATCTGTTTCTGTTTTTCACCCTCAAACACTGGCATTTTGCTTACTAACTCAATGTGATAGAAAACCTTAGGGGTTGGTTGGTTTTTTTCAAGCTTAGGGGTTGAATGCAATTTCTGATTTTACTCATTGAAGTAAAAACAGGCTAAGTTTATGAGAAGCAGTGGTTTTTGCCTAAAGACATCTGGAAACAGGACACGTTTATGATTTGGTAGGTGGTACCTAGTTTTAAATGCCAAGTGACAAAGATTTGTCTTTGGAAAGATGAACCAGCTGCCATGAGCACAGTGGAATAGCAGCGGTTACCCGTGAGGCTGTGATCTGCATAGGGTAATGTCACATTAGTCATAGTGAAGGACAGTGAAGCTGTGCAGAACTTGAGGGAATTTCTGAGATCCAGAAAAATGTGAGACAAAGGCAGTCATTTGACATTGCCCAGTCAGTAGGCACAAGGAAATGCGCCCAGAAAAAAGTACAGACCAGCAGCAGCTGTGGTGACCAAGCTGCTACATAATCCAGGTTGTAAGAGAGCAGGTAAGTTGCAACTAGCAAGAATAAACACACTTCCCCCTGAATGTATTTTTAGATTGAAAGCAGGTCTGAATTTTAAACCAAAGAAACCGTTAAGACAACAAAACATCTGCAGATGGGGCCTAACTGCTGCATCTTGGATGCTCTGAAAGCAGCACGTTCTACCTCACTGCAGAGACTTACCTGTGAGTGCACTGGCAAGGTGTGCAAAGGCAGTAACAACTGCAGTCGTCTTCCTTGGTAGCAACGTGCTTTGGCTGCTCATTCCAAAGCAAAGTCAGCCAGCACCTTCAGATCTTGCATTCCCTCTCAGCTGTTTGAAAAGTTGTCCTCCAAGAAGACTTCAGATACACCACTACATCTACAGGGATCAGCTTCCTTTCTACCAAAGTAATTTTAACCACACAGATACGTCTAAAACCGGTTTCTTGGAACTATTTCATAAATCAATTATAAAGTCAATGCAGTTGCCATTGAGCTCAACATACAGACAGAGGGCAGACATGCCATTTGTCAAACAAAGAACAGGAGCATTTCCTACGCTGAAAATGTTCCAACGTCACAATACTGTGGGCCAGAGTGAAGCAACAGGTAAAATTCAGGATGGCTTGTTGGGGGACTTTCATAATGTAGTTTGACTCTTTATGCTTCACATCCCCCTGATGCATCCTGAGGATAACAGTACTTGCCCTTTTCATAGAATCATCAGGTATTGGAAGGGACCTCAAAAGATCATCTAGTCCAATCCCCAAATATTTAAAACATTTTGAGGCATAGACTGAGTAGCTGTTAGTACTGAGACTCTGCTGTCTCACGGAGAAATACACTTTGTGAGAACAAAGTCATCTTCAGTTTAGGTGATCCTGCTGTGGCAGGGAGATTGGACTACATCTTTCAAGGTCCCTTCCAGTCTCTAGTGATTCTGTGATTCAGTTTTGGTGTTTTAAAAATGAGATTGCTTGCTTTTTTTGAGAGTGGGCATGAATGGAAGGGTCCAACTCATTAAACAGGGCTTCTGATGTTCTTAGGCGACTGAGCAACTGCTTTAACCTGCATTCTTTTACTAATTCTGTTATAACAATCTCCATCACAACCAAAAGTGCATCCCATGCTGGGGCAGTCAGAGAAATTGGCCCATCAGGTTATAATGCCTTAAAGGCTGCTCCTCCCTCTCTTTGCCTCCTCCCCTCTGCTCAGAATAGTAGTTCACACCACCTCTGTCTGACTTTCACCATGAAGCGTTAGCTAAGCACAAAATCTGACACTCACTTTGACCAGACAGTTCAGCCTCTGCAATGGCAAGATGCAGGACTTGTGTCACCTGGCACAAGGGACACAGGCTACAGAAGTACCTGTTACAGGGAGCACAAGTGCAGTCAGTCACCAGTGTACAGGAGCACTCGTGGTATTTGGATATCACATACTCCGCTCTTTTGTGTGGGCTTAATCCAACTTACTACATAGATCCACGTCTTTTGCCTGATCATCTCCTCTCTAGCATGAGGTTTGTGGGCTTTTTAGAAAACAAAAAAAGGAACAAGTTCCAATCAGGTAATTTCAGGAGTCTAAATACATGTGGTTTATAATTTGCTTCTCCACACACTGTAATGACTGCTGACAAGAGTTTTTAAAGTTAGGATTTATCTTTTTTTTCCCCCCCAGGCAAGTTGAAGGAGAACTTGAAATCATTTGGGAATCCACATCCAAAGAAAACAAGAGAATGAGAGAACTCTTTTATAAATCCCATAAATCCCTGACGAAGAACAACACGTGGAGCACCACTGCAGTTGATGAACCATACTTAGATAAAGACTCTCTGAAGGACCTAATTTACAAAGATGATTTTAGCTATTGTGACATGAAACTTTAACCCCTCACTGAGAAGGAAATCCAGCAAGAATCTCAGTGGGGAAAAAAAAGGCATTACGCATGTGTTCTGGAGTTGGTGAAATCATGTTTGCTTATGGTATTCCTGCGTCGAACTCTCTTGCAGCATACAAGGAGTTAACTTATCTCAGCTGTGGGGACATTTACTTTTCCCTCTGGCACACAGCAGCAGGGCAAGGGGGCTGAGGTCCTTGGGGTGTGGAAGTGGAGAGGTGGCTGCCAAAGGGGACAGGTTGAGCAGGTGGAGTGGGCCAGACAGATTTTGGGGTCCTTAATTGGGGACAGGGTATTCTTTTCACCTCTTCTTGGTACCCCCTCCCTGTTTGTGTGTCTTGGGAGTCTGGTTTTGGTTTTTGCTGGTGGCACACTGCAGCCTGTCTGTCCCTCTAGGGCTCTCTGTCCTCGTCTGCTTCACCACTCCCCCCAACACACCTTTTTTTCCCCATTCCCTTTTTAGCCTTCCCTTGTATCTTCCTCCTGTCTCCATCCCTTCCTGCAATTTTTGGACTATAGCTTAGGAAACTGCTTAAATTGAATATTTAAGTTTTGCCTAGGAGATTCCCAGTCTTCCCTTTTTACTCCCCCCTTGTCTGCAGCTTTTAACCCCTGATTCCTAAGAGATGCTATCAGGTCTGGGTGAGGGGAGGGGTGGACTCAAATTGAGGGAAAACTATGTTCTTCCTTTTCCCCCTTTTCCTTTCCCTTTTTTGTTTTTTTATTAAACTTTACTAAAGATATTATTAAGTTTCATATTTCCAGTTTCTGGATGTCTGTTTACCTCTTTTCTCCCTCTCCAGGGGGTGGGAGGACATTTCCATCTGCACAGTTGATCAGATTACAATTTTATGGACTAACCTGGTGCTAAACCGTGACAGCGTGTCATCCAAAGAGAACTCAGTGCCTGCATCTGACTTTTCCAGCAACGCAGCACACTCCATTTGTACTGCAATGGTGCAACTCCAGCCTAAAAATCAGAGAATCTGGTTGGATACAGGACCTGGTTGGAAGCAACCTCCAAAGGTCACCAAGTTCCAGCCATCTGCAGTGAGCAGGGTCATCCTCCATTAGATTAGGCTGCTCAGATCCTTGTCAAGCCTCACCTTGAATATCTCCTGGGATGAAGCCTCAACTACATCTCTGGGCAACCTGTTGCAGTGTTCAACCACCCTCCCGCTGAAGAACTTCCTAACATCTAATTTAAATTTACCCTTCTCTATTTTGAAACCATTGCCTCTTGTCCTGTCACTACAGGCCTTTATAAACAGTCCCTTTCCAGCCTTGAAGGCCTCTCTCAGGTACTGAAAGGTTGCTATCATGTCCCCACAGTGCCTTCTCTTCTCCAGGCTGAACACCATCAAGTTACTCAGCCCATCCTTGCAGGAGAGGTATTCCAGCCCCCAGCGATTTTCGTTGCCTCCTCTAGACCTGTTCTGTGAGCTCCATGTCCTTCCTGTATTGAGGTTCCAGAGCTGGATGCAGGACTCCAAATGAGGTCTTACCAGAGCACAGTGAAGTACCAGAATCCCCTCTTGATCCGCTGGCCACATTACTTCTGATGCAGCCCAGGAAGCAATTGGCCCTTCTGGGCTGCAGCTGCACACTGTCTGCTCACATCCAGCTTGCCATCCACCAGTATCTCAAAGTCCTTTTCCTCAGGACTGCTTTCTATCAGCTTCTCTCTCAGCCTGTATTTTGATAGTGTGGATTGTTCCAATCCAGGTGCAGACCCCTGCGCTTGGTTCTGTTGAACCTCATGAGTTTCAACTGAGCTCACCCCTCCAGCCTGTCCAGGTCCCTCTGGATAGCTTATCGACAGCACCACTCAGTTTGGTGTCATCTGCAAACTTGCTGATGGTGTACTTGATCCTGCTATCTATATAACTGATAAAAATACTTGAACACCCCTCCATGTAAAACAAACACACACTCCTCCGTGTAAAAACAAACACCCTCCGTATTTGACCATCCATCTAATTCCTTCCCCAGTGCACAGTCCACCCATCAAACCCATAACTCTCCACCTTGGCAAGTAGGATGTTGTCAGAGACCATGTCAAAGGCCTTACAGAAGTCCAGATATATGACATCCACAGCTCATCCCTTGTCCATTGATGTAGTTGCTCTGTCACTGTAAGGCATCAGATTCATCAGGCAGGATTTTCCCTTAGCAAAGCCACAGGGGCTGTCTTGGATCACCTCCCTGTCCTCCATGTGCTTTGTCAGACCTGGGAACCTGCTCCATGATCTTCCCAGGCACAAAGGTGAGGCTGACAGGCCAGTTCCCTTTCCACCTAGAAAGGTCCTCCTTTCTACCCTTTTTAAGAATGGGTGTGATGTTTCCCTTCTTCCAGTCACCAGGGACTTCACCCAACTGCTAGGACTTTTTCAGTATCATGGAGAGTGGCTTGGCAACTTCATTATCCAATTCTCTTAGGACTCTATGGATGTTCTGCTTCCTCAGGTCACAAACCTGATTTTCACATACATAACAAAATACAACTTTGTTTCTTGAAGAAAAGGCTATTCCATATGAAGGCACATGTGGGCCACTGCTGAACACAAAAAGACAAGTATCCAGTTAACAAGATAAACAACTGCCAAACTTGGTGCTAGAGCACAGACACTTCAAAACAAGTGAACAGCAAGATACAAAGGCTCCAGTAAGACATGTGTGTCTGTTACATGTGATGCTTTAATTAAAACAACAAATGTCAATAGAATTTCTCCAAATGACTAAATATCAACTGTGATCAAAGTTGAAAATAGTGTGTTACCTGTTTTATCTGTGCTCATTGCTGGTGATGAAGCATTCGGACTTCCTGAGATACAAGTATGTCCTTACACCAAACTGTCTGCCAAGGGCCTCCTCATCTCAAGGACAGGGAAAGGTTTGTGAAGCAGGCAAGACAGACACATTCTCACAACAGCTGGTGGTGCCCTAACACATCCACTAGATTTTACAGGAGTCCATGCATCAACAAGTTCCTAACCGCAGTTTTGCTAAGGGGATGAGACACCAGCAGGGGATGCAGCCCTCTTCCACATTGTCTCGCTTATCCTACGGAAGATTCAGGAACTTCAGAAGAACTTCAGAAGACACTTTTTTTTCCCTCTAGAGGCTTCTCTGCAGCTGTGTCAGCCTTTAGATTATTATAGCATGTCTTTGTCCCTGCTTCCATAATAGTTGTTGTGTTACAGCATTGCACACTGGCGTTGCAGCAGCGTGTATTGGGATTGGTAGGAGGTGACAGGATTTATACTTAACTTGTTGGATCAGCTTTTTGCTTCATTTCCATAGCAAACCCTACAAGAAAAGTGTAACATAAGACATCTTACTATCCTGACTGTGTAATACTAGAAACAATGAAGGATCTGCCTGGTTTTGATCAAAGCTGAGAAAAAGAGAAGAAAACAGAGTTGGTACCAAAAAACCGTTCATGTCTAGAAAGTTTCCCGTCTTCCTCTAGGGTAAGGTCGTGCTTCAGCAGCACAAGGTTATTTAGGGTAGGGCCAGGGGCACAGCTCCCATCAGACCACTGTTGCCAGGTTGCCAGTGTTGTGTTTATGGACTGGTTTTTAAGCCAGCTTCTGCAATCAAGTAGCAAGTCAAAGACTAAAAGCATGTGGAAAATGTTGGTGCACTCAGATACTGCCCTGATAAGAGACAAAACACCAGGGTAGCCAAGTCAAATATATACAGGTCAGTGTACGCACCCATCAGGGGGATTTTAACATGTACTTCAGTTATTTTCCTTTGCTGAGAATGAAATGAGTGCAACAATCTGACCAGGTCATAAAGATAAATCCTCAACAGATCACTTGAAGACTTAGACTAACTAAACCAGCACTATCATCTTACGGTCTCCTCCTTCTATGGTTAACAAACAGTTAAAACCAAAAGAATTTTCTTTGAGCACCAGAAAAATACCCAAGTGGCCACTAGAAACCAACCCATTTGGGGGCAACTGGTTTGGCAATTACTGTTTTTTTTTTCCAGCCTCAGAACTAATTCTAGGAGTCTGAATTTTTCCATCTTTACTGTAGTGATGATATTGCATACATGGATGTGTAAGTCTTCTGAACACAATCTATAAATTATTAGTCCTCCTCCCCACTGGTCACACTGTTTTAATCATCTTCCAATTCTGAGCAGAAGCACAGACACTTCTCTCTCAGATTTTGATATAAAACAATGTGTCAGGCTGTATAATCTGAAGTAATGCAGTGGAAAGGAGAGGGGATCAAGACAGGGCCACAAAAAGCAGCTGAAAATGCATTCTTGTGCCCTGCGTTTCAGCAATGTATGCCTGAAGAGATGTTTCTAATTAGCACTATTCAGTACTGACATCAGAACTGGTGCTTCATTGTAATTACCCAGTATAAAGATTCTGCATTAACATGTCCAAATTTACAGATGTGAAGAAGTTATTTCAAAAGGCTAATTTAAACCCCACTTTTATCACAGAAACCTTCAGCAACAAAAGCCTGGAACCAGATGGAGCTTTTTCCCACCATTGCAGTGCTTTTTCCCACCATTGTAGTATTTTTTCCCCCTCGATACAAAAGCTGACTAAAAGCAACCCAAGAAACTCCTACCTGTTCAAAATGGACGTCCATATTCCTGCCACAGGGAAACAAGTATCTTTATGATGTTGAACTGCTTGGGTGATAAGGTAGCAAATCAAGAGTACCAGCTTCCCCTATGCTGAGCTCCACTTTACATCACGATACGCTCAGAATATATGAGCAGCATCTAAAACGAGTACTGCTATAAAAAGTGAGAGCAAGGGTGCAAAATGGGCAAGGGTCACAGGATCAAGAGAGGCTGCTCTCGAATGACCTTGCCACCGTCACACATTTCTGAAATTAACTGGTTGCAAGGGACGTTGTGTTTTTGCTTAGCAAAACCCTGCCTCAGCCTACCGGCTCCTGGTTCTGCATCGATGTCTATCAGGCACCATTGACACACGGTAAAATCCTTCTGCTGGCACCTGTGAAAGGCTGTTCTGACCTGCAGCAACACAGCAGAAAGCCCTATTCACATAACTTTGTCTAAGAAATAATGGAAGCACACAAGACAAACGAATAACAAGTAAACAGTAGAGTGTGTTTCACTACAAATAGTTCTTTAAGAATTCTCTTACAGCGCTGGACATGGCTGCAGTTAACTCCCAGTATTAACTACAAGGATCTGATTATTCTTTCCTCCAGAGTGAAACAACTCCCCCCCGACTCCCTAGCCCTATTATTACACAACACTGGCCACTAAGCAACGTGTTTCCATTCCTTGCTACTACACACCGAAAGGAGTTTCTGCTGAACCACAAGGCAGCTAATAATCTGGCAATATTTACTGGCAGTCCATCTTTGGAGGGAACCTCTGGGAAGTTACACATTTCTTCTCTAACTCATGTGTGAAAACTAAGAAAGACCTACAACTTGTAATCATTCTTCACTTTTCTGTTAAAACCAAGAATGGAAATAAATTACTTCAAGTAACCTTTGAACCAGGCCACAGAAGAAAGTTCACAGAAGAAAACAGTGCCTTTCTTTGGTGCTTCCCAATGCTATCTGAACTGCAAAACAACTGCCTTAAGAAATTAAAAATCCTAAAGCTGACAGGCTGCAGAGCTTCACACACGTTCCTCACGTTGTGCAGAACACACAATTCATGTAGAACTTGTCGTCTCAACTCCAAAGTACTACCACGTGGACATTATGTGGATGTTCTAAACCTTGGAAGCCTGTACCTCCTGCAGCAATCAAACAGGCAGGCAGAGGTCTGTTTTTCTCTCCAGCTGGCACGACTTGGATAGAAATCACACCAAAGCACATTCTGTGAATTCTGCTCTATGTTCACAAGCATGAACTCAAAGCTTTCAGGATGTCTTCTATACACAGAAACTAAGGAACCAGGAACATTTGTTCTTGCGCATTTGCTCAGTACATGTCTTCTGATTTCTCTGCTATGCTAGGTATAGGAAACCCAGGATAATGGAAAAATACTCTCATGAGAGGATTTAATGGCTATTGTTTGCAGGAAATTGTTTAATCTTTCATTAAATGTGTGTCATGAAGGAGTCCCTTTCTTAGGGCAGCACTGTTCCTTCCCCATCCACTTGGCTTATTGCTCCAAGAAATAAAACAAATTTATTTTGATGAAGTTACTGATAAATCCATACTCAAGGCAACTCATTCCTTCATAGTCCATTGGCACTTCTACTGCTGGAGGCACTGCAAGATTACAAAGAAAAAGAAAGCAGAGCCCTCTTCCTATTTGCACCGGTTACAACGTTTATGCATCTTTCAAGTGCTGAAGCCAAGACCTCTCTGCTCTAAGTAAATCATCACCTTGTACTTACAGAGAGTTCCAAACACTCAACTGTGAATGCGTCAGAATTTTGCACAATCAAGTAAGTGAGCATAGGCAAGCTGAACGTTAAAACCCAGAACACTGAGATGTTTCTAATCACAGGACTTTGTTTCACAGATGCTACACTAAATATAGGTGCTAAAGCAATTGTCTGGCTGTTTGATTCCACTACAGAATCTCTACCCATACCACTTTATCTTTTTCCTGTTCCCCACTTGACATTAGCAACTCACTAATTTACCCCAGAAAAACATCACACAGCATGATTATAAATTCAAACACTACCACCACCCTCTTCAAAGCCAGAACGAACCACTGGAGCCTGGCATAAACCTCAGCAGCTCTAATGCATTCTGCAGGTACTGTTAGGATACACTGGCATTACTTCTCACTCTATTGTCAGAGCAGAGTACTCCGATTCTCTGCTTCAGTGGCTGTGCAAAGACCGGGGAGATTCTGACACTCATTAGGATAAGGACACCCTAACACCCTGTGAACTGGTGAACATTCATTTGCTAATTTCAAGCCTGTTAGAGAATCTTTCCCTGCCCATTTATAAGTCACTTGAACCCAGCTGTTTTTTTCTCCACCCTCCATTTTGATGCCAGAAAAATGCTCTTATCTTTCTCGCCAGGTCATTGCCCTTCCACAGCTCAGAAGAGAGGCTCCTAAGATTTGTCACTACGAAAAATTCATGCCAATATAACTGTGATGCTGTTCTGTGTTTTTTTCTCTGGGACTACAAATCCTTGTCTGACCAGGCATTGCTCTTCCAATTAGTAGTGTTTGGAGCAAATAAAATGTAAATAAGTGGTAAAAATTCAACAGTGTCACTCAGCTTGAATCTAGAAGAGCTGATGCACTTTCAGGGCTTCTTTACCTTTAAAAATGTGGATGCAAACTAGCTCAGATTTCCCCCTCCATACTAAATTAATTTCAACCTATCTAGACAAACATCCAGATATAAAGTATCTAAAGGCATCATTTTGTACTTACTGTTTTATGTATCAGACGTTTGGTTTTGGGAAATTTCAAGAGAGACTTCAAAAGCAGGCAGCTTAGAGCATCATAACCCCTGCAGAGTGCTTCAGTATTCACCACTTCCTTCCTCACCTAGAAATGGGAACTTCCAAAGGGGTCTTCCAAAGCCAATCCACCTTCATGAAACACCAGTGGAATGCAACCTGAACTACGGGTTCAAAAAGATAATGAAAGTGAGGTGCTCGTTCCTCAAATGGAAAAAAAGGAGCATCTGGCTCTGCACTGAGGAAATCACCAACTCTGATCAGACCCTGAAACACAGCTAAAAACTCTAGCTCTTGAATGCTCTGGAAGAAACCCTGCCTAATTTGATATAGGCAAGTTAGTTTTCTTTAAGAAGCCATCAGATTTCCTTTAGCATATGCACAAGAAGGGACTGATCTTTGTTTGACAGAACATCATACACAGCATTCATAAAGTTCACAAAGAGTCTCTGAACAGCTGCGTTCAAAACCAACACTAAAGAAATCTTTGTCTTATTTAAAATGTGCACTGTTCAGGCAGGTCTAGAACCAAACCTTTAACAAACCTCCAGATCTCTGGGGCAAAAATATCTCCACTGTAATTGAGAACAAAGCCAGGAAGTAAATGCAGGTGTGTACTGTGGACATTAAGAACTCCCCAGTCATCTAATGTTTTCTACTGACTCCAGCAAGATACAAAGATCCTGCAATCCAGCAGCAGAACCCAGCACCAGCACAGCTGCTGAGAGACTGGTTTCTTTCATTTCCCCTTGAAATGTGACTGCAGTTATTTGGGAAACGACTTAAAATGCATTTTAGCCTGACAGCAGCGAGATCACTTTTTGCGGCACATCAGTTAATGTCAGGACTCCAACAGGAGCCAGTGCAAGTATAAACACTGGTCCTCAGATGAAAACTAAAGCAACCTGCTAAGTAGTGAGGTGAGAATGGAAAGTACCCATGCAGAGATACTGCTAAGCTACAGGTAAAATCTGCAAGTTAGAAGCATCCTTACCGTATTCTTAAGTGTTGGTCAAAGCAGAACGTGTGCAAGCAATAAATACCAACCCTAACAAACATTAACCTTTATTATTAGTGACTAATGATAATGAAAGGTGCATTTATATACTGTGCCCTTGCTATTTCCCAAATTAAAGTTGAAAATTACTTTTTACGATTTAATTGGTAAATAGCATCTAAAAAGGTTCAAACTACACTGTTTATACAGAACCAGTGCACAGAGTGTTTGCTTCTACAACCCCTGGAATGTGAACTCCTTAACCTCTTCACCTATATCTATATTTAAAAGAGATGGAGTCTCTTCCCATGGCTGTAAAATGCCATTTCTCTCCTCCGTGAGGAAAACAACCAGGGGAATCCTTTAACTCACTATTTATTTGTTCTTTAGGTGCCAAAGAAAGACTGCTGGTAAAACTGCAAATCCTTTAACAAATGCACAGCATCCCAAGAAGATTAACCCCTAAAAAACCCCTAGAAAATAAATGAAGAGACTTCCTCACTTTTATAATGAAACACAGGCTAGTTGAGGTCAAGGCACTGGCAGACATTTAAGACACTTAGTCTTAAGCAGATGGGAACTCCCCAGATGCACATTCCAGGCTGACTAAGGAAACTGGTTGCTTAGGCAAAAACTCAACATTCTTTCATTATCATATCCGAATAAACCAAGTATAGATCTGATGTGGGAAGAAAATGTGGCATTTCAGGAAGAAGGCTGGAATGAGAATACTACATATCTTCATTTCAAAATGATCAGCTACAGAGAACACAGAAGCACGCAAAAATACCTGATCTTAAAAGAAGCACCTACACTTGATGTCGCATTTAAAAAACAGTAGTTTGTTTAGTTCTACATCACAATTCCCATGAAACATATTTTAAAGTCCTTGTAAAAGATTGGGAAAAACAGGCATAAGAAGGTGGCAGTATCTGAGTTTTCATATGCTTGTAATACAACTATGACACCTTCAGGAACAGAAAGAACTTCTGAGTGCCCATCGTTCAGATGGTAACTTCTGAAAAAGTTAGTTTAAGTGAAATAACTTGTTAGTGAACCCAATTTCTGTGAGAACTAAGAAAAGCCAAAGAGGAAAAAGCAGGACAGCAGCTACAAAAAAAACCAAAATACAGCTTTGGCTTGGTACTGGTATCGCTTTGTAACCTCAGCCTTGGAGAAAGACCCATGCCACAGAGTCTGGCTCAAACATTACAAAATAAGGCAAATACAAACCAACATCGGTCTGCTTCACAATTTCTTACAGTCCATGTTTAGTTACAGATTTACACCACCATTACAAAATATGAGAATTCATGTTTGACCAAGTCTGATTGCTTAAACAAAAAACGAAAAAGGAAAGAAACAACTGCCAAACCACACCTGGATGCAGTAGGTGCCACGGTGTGGTCTTAATGACAGTCCTGTTCATGAGCCATTATCTTCAGATACAAATCTTAACACATCAGTGACTAATACCATCTGTTAGCTGTTCACAGTGGTAGATGTTCATTGAAACAAATCAGCTGAAGTTAGATCAGGTTGATCAGGATCTACTGGTTTGGAGGTGGTCCGTGTGAAGCACAACAGGATGGCTAGCCAGGATGAAAGACTATCTGGCTTTGGCATTCACGACACCTTTTTTCCCCCGTACGTACAACTGTACAGAAAAAGAGAACTGGCATTTTTTCAGTAAAGTGGGATTTTAAGATGTTTACAAAAATGAAAACAAAAAATAATCAATTGAAGCTGCAAGTGAAGGGAACATAAGCTGCACAGGTTCACAAAAAGGAAACAACCTGCAGGCTAACAAAAACAAAACAAAAGTTTCTGCTCACATCTCTTTTTCTTCAAAACAAACACATCAACTACTTTTACGAGGACAACATCTGGACAGAGGTTTCTAATGCACCCACATTATGACAATGACTCCTAGACTACCTTTCCAAAGCATTTCTAAATGAGAAATGGCTGGATGCAAAGTCATCAAAATAAACTCCAGATTACAGCTCACTCTCACTGTGTAACATACTCCTTAGGTGCTGGACAAACAGTCTCGTGAATGGAACAAAGACTTTTTGTTTTTTAAAGATAAACTAATTGGACTATTGGTTTGCCTGTGGTTCCTACCTCAAAGCTTCTTGACAGAGAATGGGTTTAATGATTACCTTTTATAACCTCTGTACTTAAGCTGCTGCTTCTGCGTATTCTGTTTTCAGACATGGACAAGTCTTGCTGTGTAACTGGCTGGTAAATCTAACGGAAGAAATAAACAAACACACTATAGAAAGACTTCTGGACCACGTTAACACCCAACAAATATAAATTAATAAGGTAAGTGAAAGTATGAATTGCTAAAAGAGAATGATTAAGACATTCTAAATACACGGCTTTAAAGAGAAGTTGGGCACAAAGCGGTAAAAAAAATTCAGTGACCCAAGCCCTGCATTCCTTATGTGGGCAATTTTCTACTGTAGCTTTGATTTCAAAGCTGGAGTTATGATCACTTCCTTTTAAAAAATCTTTGATGTCTTCAAAATCTTTCTGTTTAGACAGGAGCAGCAGTGATGAGATAGGTATTCTGTCAGTTTAAAATGCTACAGTTTTTGTAGCCAAGAATTACTGGATAGTTGCCTGAGCACTTCAGGCATTCCTTCCAGAAGTACTGTCTGATTGACTGCAAAACGATCTTCAACATTCAGATTCCAGTAATTATAACTGTGAGGTCTGAAGAGAGAAGATACTCTGATTGAATCAACTTCTGAGAATCAGGACCTACCCAATCAACTTCCTTCACTATGTCACTTGTTAGAGAAAACAGCTGAATTCTCACAAAACAAATATACAAACAAAAACAAAAGAGAAAATTAAACCAAATTCTAAGATTAAATTTGAAACCAGAGTGCTTACATTCTAATTTCAGAACAAAATGGTCAGTAGAAGACAATCACCCTGAGTCAACACGGAGAAGACTGGTGACTCTGAGGCAAAGAGCTGCTAATTAGACAGTTACAGAAGACAACACTTGGTTTAGCACATACTTGCATCTCCAAGGAATTTGGGCAAGGCCCAAGTTAACGAAGATCAGAAAGAAGGTCTCCTAGATAAGAGACTAGTTTGGGGGAGAAAGATTAAAAGTGTCTGGACCTCTGGAGGAATTCAAAGAGGGAACTGGCTATAAAAGCCAGGCTGCTCTCAACCGAATGCATCCTGAGACAGAAGACACAAAGACATTCACTGCCAGGTAGGTGTGAGGAAGAGCCACTGCAAGGCAGAACCATGGGGTGAAGCAGATACAGTTTGTTTTTCTACTTAATTTACAGATAGGTAGAGGGTAGCCCTTTCCCTGTGAATGTTTTGTATTTTCTGTCAACGTATCTGGGTCCAAAAATGGGGGTGAATACCAGCAAACATTAATACACTGGACTGATGTGTGCCTTATTTTAGCGATTTCAACAAGTCCACCAAATGGGTGAAGAAAGTTTGCGGAAAAGGAAACAACAGGACCATGCAAAAGAGGATGGACAATCCATTCAGAGTCACGAACCCCAAAAGACAAACCTACAAAAGCAGGTAAAACTTTTTTCCTTTCCTCCTTTTATGGGTACAGTGCAGGGGTGGCAGAGGGAGGCAGCAGGGGGTACCGTACCCATGCACATCCATCACCATATGAAACCCAAGAGCATGTCCCAGTGCAGTAGTGATGTACTGGTATCTCGGCAGTGTGGTTGGTTTACGCCCTCAAAAGCCTTCAATTGCAGCTAAATTGTTCTGATGTCAACACAGTTAGAAAACGAAGAGCAGGTAGAGAGGGAAGTGAAAAATTTGCCTCCTGTAGAAAATTACAGACGCTTTAGAAAACACACGTGCCACTTGATCTCAGGAGGGAGTGGAATTCCTGTTTAGACTTAAGCAACTTGGGAAAAGGTTCTCTAAAGTAGTCCATGCCACTGTTGTTTGGGGTTTTTTGTAGCAGGGCATGCCTCTAGTTTCAGGTAACAGAGGTCCCTACAAAGTCAGGAGAGCATGCTCTTTTACACCACCTAGCAGTATCAAGATAGCATCTGCGCAGGAACACCTAGGGAACAAAGTGAGGAAGATGACTGCTGAAATTACAAACACCCTCCATCCATGAAAGCACGTTTCTGGTGATCAGAAATCTCACGTGCTCGTACAAGTGTTTCAGCGTTTTAATCCTGAGTCAAAAGAGGACATTCACCCACACAAGGTTAGATTTGAGACCCACATAACTGGAAGGATGGTTTAATAAAGCAAATACCCAGGCAGGCAAAGTCCAGTAACTGTATGTCTGGAAACAGCAGGAGTACATGAAGGGGCGTGGAGGAAATTTCACACAGTTAACTTCTTTCCAGGAAATATAGGCTGAAAGCTTAAAAATTAAATTGCAATTAAAACTACTGGAACTGTACTAGAAATTATTGAATTGTTAAAAATTACCCAAAAGTATTTTTTTCTTTCAAGGTGGGCCTTATCAGTGGCATCTGTATGATCGTTGGTACAATTATTGGCTCAGGTATCTTTGTTTCTCCAAAATCAGTACTTGCCAATGTTGGAGCTGTGGGTCCTTGTTTAACCGTCTGGGCTGCCTGTGGAGCGCTTGCAACATTAGGTAAAGGAGTCAAACAACTTGGATCTTTGCTTTAATCTTTCTACCGTTTTTGCAGACTGCTTTCATGTCGCAAATCAGCCAACAGCACCTACACCAAAATCAAGCACATCCTGATGAGTGTTCTGGCAATAACTTACACATGCTCCTTATAAAAAATATCCTTTAACATTGTAAAGTATATTTTCAGCTCATTTTGAAAAGAAGTTTTAGTTTTGCTTACTTAATCCGGCAGTGAGCTGGGTATTTTGTTACTTTGCTACTCGTGTCATTACCTCTTATCTGAAAAGTTAGCTCGACGCACCTCGAAACATTTTAAGTAGTGAACAGAACGGGAGGGCTTCAGGCATTGTGTCAGACACACATCGTGCCCAGAAACCTCTATGCAAGATATGCAAAACAATATGGATGTGTTCCTTGGTGACTTGGTCTAGGTGATCCTGCTGTAGCAGGGGGATTGGACTAGATAATCTTTCAAAGTCCCTTCCAATCCCTAATGATTTTATGATTCTATGAAGATTGCTACGTCAATAAACCCTCAAGCATCACTGTAAAGCTGAGCTCAGTAAACATTTTGGTACAAAATTGTGCAGAAAGCGTTTTCAATTTTCCAAAAGATGTGTTGGCCAGTGCACCTGTCCCTTAGATGATTTCTACAGCAATAGTTTCTTGAACAGAAATACTTTAAGGTATCAGAAATGTCTGTACTGTTGTTGCTCATATCCTACAAAGCAATAGTAGTAATTCTGGATCACAACTTGACTGTTTCAGTGTATTTTTTCCAACTGCTCACAAATAATTAAAGTTTTACATAATCAGTAACAAGTACAGAGACCTGAAAGACAGTACTGATGCTCTGTATATATCCACTTCCTTCACTGCCCTGCTTACTAACAAGTGACAATCAGTTTAAGCCAGTCACAACTTAATGAGTGTGTGAACTGAACCAGTAATACATGCTCTTCTTGTTATCCAGGTGCACTTTGTTTTGCTGAGCTTGGTACAATGATCACAAAATCTGGGGGAGAGTATCCCTACCTTATGGAGGCATTTGGTCCAATTCCAGCATTTTTGTTTTCTTGGACAAGCTTACTGGTCACCAAACCCAGTTCATTTGCAATCATTTGTCTCAGCTTCGCTGAATATGCATCGGCACCTTTTTATCCAGGCTGTGATCCACCCCAAGTTGTCATCAAGTGTCTTGCAGCAGCTGCCATTGGTAAGATTCCTATTTAAAGAGAGACAAGATGAGTAACTGTACAGTGATGTCTGCACTGACAGACTTCAGCAGTGGGATAATCTTTACGAAGACACCAGGAAATGACCCTACAGACTGAAAATACAAAAAGACTTTGGAACAGTACAGCAGTTCTTCCCCCAGCAGGATATATAAAGGATAGTTTCAAAGTGTTCGTTAGACTATGGTCTAAGCTTTTTATTCTTTAGATACGGCTGGGTAATGAATGCTTATCTTTAGCAGAAAAGGAAAGAAGCTTGGTGATAACATTCCTGTTATCAGAAATTTATCAGAATGCTGTGGAACTTCCTTTTTTTTCCCATTGTTAAAGGGACTATCAGCATTAATTCAGAAAACTTTTCCCTGTTTTGAAAGTTATCCAAAGAGTATAGACCAACAGTGGGAGGAAAAAAAATCAGTACAGTAAGGGGGGAGGAGATTCTAGAAGGCAACTTAAATTTGTCAAAACTGAAAGGTAACACAGAAATTCATAAATGTCTTTCTTTTAGTGGTAATTACAATCGTGAACTCACTGAGTGTGAAGCTGGGAAGCTATCTGCAGAACTTTCTCACAGCTGCTAAAATGATCATTGTCACAATCATTATTGTAAGTGGCATTGTTCTCCTTGCACAAGGTAACTACAATAATTTCTGCAATTTAAGTACGTTATGGCTTCTGCAATGCCCATGAAAAAAATAAGGTCTTTATTCATTGTTTTAGTTCTGCATCTCTTAGGAACTGTATTTTCTTTTTTGTTTTAAGGGGTAGAGATGGGGGGAGGGGGGGAAAACAGCCCTAATCATCAATTAATAAAAGCTGGTATTTATCAGCAGTGACTTGTTTCAAAACACGAAACACACCTTGCAATGTTTGTCTGATGGGGATTAAAGGAATTAATTTCAACACTGATACAGTAACCTACATCTTATTCGCAGGACAAACAGAAAACTTTAAAGATTCTTTCAAGGACAGCACAGCTTCTGTTAGTTCTATTGTTTTGGCTTTTTATAACGGACTCTGGGCATACGACGGATGGTAAGGTATCTTTACTAGCATTGTTGAACAGCTTTTACCTGGTTTACACTGTCTGTAAAACGCAAAAGATGGGATCTGACATGTTATAAAGAATCTCTTTAAGTGGTGAATTCAGGAAAAACCCTACCAGACAGGTTAAAACAACAAATGCCAAACAAAAAAACACCCCTCATATCATCAAGTTGAGGTTTATTAGGGACAGGAACCACACTAGATCCTGCAAGAGCTACTGCTTTGCTGCTGAGGAGAATGAATGAGTTTCATACCATTATGTCAGGCAAAAAAGCACGAAGAGCCCCTACAGCTTAGTCCTTTACATTCCATTTCTTGTGAAATACACAGTGGTGCCTCGTTAGTAAGGAAAACAAAAAGAAACCCATTAAATGCCAGAATTAATAAGGTTCAACCTCCACATATTTTCTTACCATTTGGAGTTAGTGTAATGTCTTCTTCCCCAAGTAGCTTTCAATTTTAAATCTCTACATCCGTTTATACAGTATGTACCATGTTAGATTTAAGAAAACACTTGATTTTAAAATAATCACAGATATGGAAGGATTTTGACTTACAAATGCTGTTATGTAGAGCATGAGTGTATTTAATACTCAGAAGCATACTTCCCAGAATTATTTAAATAAAACAACAAAACACTTACTTACCAGTAGGACTGCTTAACTAAATCTCTGCCGCAGTCTAGAAGACAGTTTACTTCCTGAAACTAAAGGGGGAACTAAGACAATCTCATGTCAGAATCTCAAGAGACACTTTTAAAACTGTGAGGAGGAAAAGATAAGAGAGAAAACACAGTGAATCAAGAGGCTAAACACTTGGATAGGATCACAAAGGCTTTTTTCTCCTGTAGCTTTACCACTTAAAAGATTGGCTATACATTTTTTTTTCTTACTGAGGAAGTAAACCAGTAACATAAGTAGAAAAAAGTGACTTCATAATACATTAGTATTTCATCACCTGACTGTTAGTAATGTAATTTTTCCTTCCAGGAATCAACTCAATTACATCACAGAAGAACTTAAGAATCCTTACAGGTAAAACTACGTAGGAAAGCAGCGTTTGCAAATGACAGAAATCCAGCATTTAATATCTTTGTACAAGCAGGCAGTTACTTTGTGTTGCCTAAAAAAGCAGTAGTTATTGTAAGTTTTGCACTAACAGACTAAGTAGCATCTATCCCATGCTTTAGATTGGCATAAATGTGTACTTTTCCCTTTTGAAATTCGATTTCCACGGTTCTACGGTAAAGGAATGTAAATGCACTTATAAGCATATGGGGAAAAGTAAGAGTCCACAGTTTTCTATGACAACTCTACCAGTGATGGACAGCAATGATGATGGAGTCTTACTTTTGCATTCTTTAGAAATCTACCGCTATCTATAATTATTGGAATCCCCTTGGTTACAGTTTGTTACGTTCTGATAAACATTTCATATTTCACCGTAATGACTTCAACAGAACTCCTGCAGTCCCAGGCAGTTGCTGTGGTAAGCCACTTTATTTTGTAATCGAGCATCTGAGGAAGGATGTGTGCATTGAAGTCATGGGCAAAAAGGAAATGTATTTTTCTTAAAGTACAGTTTCTGTCTAATCTGACAGTGTCACCTTTCCCCTTGTCTGCTATTGTTTCTTACATTCCAAAACGTATTTCAGTAACACTTAAAACAGTAGTTCTGTTACATCTTAAGGAAAAGAAGAATCAACCACAGATCACAGTGGATTGATAGGGGTTGAAGGGAGCCTTCAACTAGCATGCTGTAACCACTGCAGAAGGAAAAGTAACATCTGCCTGCTCTTTTGCCCTTCTCAGTTTTTCTGTATTTCAGTTTCCAGTATTTCTGAGAAACGAGCGCATGTAGAATGACAGCAGATAACATTAGCTGCTCTGCAGGTAACAGCAACTAGTCCATAACTCACTGACTCTGTGAAAGAGGTCTATCCATCTGCTAAGCAGACCTCTTAGTTAGCACTTACGTGCCCTACCAATAGCCAAAGAAACAATATTGACATTACACTCCTGTAGTGGAAGACCTAATGTTTGTCCTTTACTCCTTGACCTGCAAGGCCCAGGCTTGTCATGCTGTCATTACTAGTGTTACTACTTTTATATAGGCTGAAACCAGCTCATGCATGCCCGGCTTTCTGCTGCAATGCTATCTTCACATTTTGTTTTGCAGACTCAACCCAAACCAGGTGTCTTTAACAGAATTTAATCTGTATACTTTTCACATCCGTCTTCACGTTTCCTACAGACACTGCACTTCAAACACCACAAGAACATTCCACTCTACCCAGTGGTTCATGAATAATCCAGGTCTCGATTTGGCAATGCATTCATAATCATAGAAACTAAATACACATTTTTATTGATAACATACTTGAGATGCCTACTGATTGTACTGTTGAAGATACTCCAACATTACTGAAAATGCCAAATGGCAGTTAAGATGACAAAAACTATTCATTTTAATCCCATATCCCAGACATTTGGAGACCGAGTCCTTTATCCAGCCTCCTGGATAGTTCCTCTCTTTGTGGCCTTTTCTACTATTGGATCTGCCAATGGGACCTGCTTTACTGCTGGCAGGTAAGGTTCCCATTCTAGGTATTGTAAAATGAATATAAAAGATGAAAAAATAAGATATCTACATAAACACAGACATTCTGACCCAAAAGCACAAAATGCAGTTAACACTTAACTGTAAATCTAGCTATACAGGTTAACTTTCGAAACGAAACAGTGGCTATGCAGGTTTGAAAAACTAGAGGGTAAGGTCTCTTATTAATCCAGAGCAGGTAAAGCACAAAATGGTTTGTTGAACTTTTCTTCTACCTATCAAAATTTAAGCCAAAAATTAAGCTGTTATAACTACCAGTAAGACCATGACTATGCCAGTACTGTTTAAGGTAAGAACTGAAAGAGAATTTATTCCTGTCAGTTGTTCAATGCTTCCATTTACTCTCTAAAAATGTTTTAAGTTTCAAATACATCTGAATTCGATAGGGTGGTGATGATTTTTTGACAGGTTATCAATGTATATCTTTGATCTGAAGCAAATGTAAGAGGACATACTAAGAGAAACACAGTAACTAACATTTTTCCAAAAGAATTTTAAATTCACTGCTTTAGTTCTGATCATTTCCCTTATTTCAGTCTACTATGATATTCTGTACATCCAACTGTGTATCAAAGGGCAAACCTGATGAAGTTAGTAAGATGCAGCCACAGGATACAACAAAGTTTAAAATGAACGGTGCTCTTTTTGGTGTTAGCAATGATGGTTCAATTCTAGGTGCCACACTAACTAGATTGCCTTGCTTTTGTTTTGTCAGACTTGTTTATGTTGCAGGTCGAGAAGGGCACATGCTTAAGGTCTTATCCTACATTAGCATTAAGCGTTTAACACCAGCCCCTGCTATCATGTTTTATGTAAGTATATTCCAAGTACAGAAAGATTACAGCAAAAATTCTCCCGTAATACATACTGCTTTCACAATTTCTTACCAGCGGCAGTGGCTTTCTGGACTCTCTAAAAACAAGGAAACTACTCACTCTTGGGAACAAAAGACTACACAAAAACCTCAGCTTCTCAATTTGAACAGTTTCATTCCGGAACTAGATTGTAAAATAAGAATCCATAGCATGAAAAGTTCAAAAGTTAAACTGAGTGTTAGACAAGTATTTTCCATGGGAGCCTGAACATGAGACAGGCTACTCTGTTTCCCCCCTTTAAGAATGCACTTACGTACAGCTAAAAATATATTGTATTAATGAATTTAAAATTACTGTACCTTGTTTTTTACCTTCATAGTAAAAGGATAGGGAATTGAATTTTTAATTTAACTACCAGTAACTTTAATAACCCAATAATTAGTATCTTTATGTGCTCTAGGATAGATCACAAAACACATTAATACATGCAGATTTTAAAGTCTTCTGAATTAAAATGAAATTAAGATTGCACATAAAAATGTAAGGGTTGGCAGGATGCTTAAAGTGCTGTTTAAGAAAAATAATTCACAGATGATGCTCTGGAACACTGTAAACACATGTATGTTTACACTATATGTAAACATACACTGACACGTAACAACAGTTCAGCCTGGTTTACAACAGACTGTACTAATGCTTGTTTTGCATTTTAGGGGGCAGTTGCCATTATTTATATTATCCCTGGTGACATCAACACTCTCATAAATTATTTCAGTTTTGCAGTCTGGATATTTTATGGTTTAACCATACTTGGGCTCATTGTCATGAGGTTTACAAGAAAGGAACTCAAGAGACCAATTAAGGTAATTTCAACATTCACTATGCTTTGTTCTCTATTCCCATAAATCCTGAAACATGAACTCACCCTAAATATTTAGATATTCAAGTACATCCTCAGGCAGACTCACCCTTGGTTTTTTTTTTTCCTCTTACCTGAAACAGCCATTTATTTGTAATTCCTTGTTCTAGTTTTGCACCAGGACAAAGCTCCTAAGGACTGCGGAAAAACTACACAGTATTTGTAAACGTACAGACCACAGGCACAAGCTGTATTTTGTCATGAGACTACACTCAAGAAGTACCCAGACTAAGACCCCAGGGGAGTTAGATTCATTAAAATGTAAATTTTAACACTGCATATTGCGATACAGACAAAGGCATCTTAGTCAGTCATTCAGGAGAAGCGTTTTCCTTGTCCATCTTGCTACTTATACAATTGCTCCATCTAATTGCTAAAACCTTAAAAGACAAAAACATGTAAGGTTATGAAAATATTCTTTCATATACACAATATTAAGAACAGCAAAAGAAGAAACAAGTAACTGTGCTTTATTATCTTCCAGGTACCCATCATCATTCCAGTCATAGTGATCTTAGTCTCCATTTTACTAGTATTGGCGCCAATCATCAGTGCTCCTGAACTGGCGTATCTGTACTGTGCTTTATTTATACTTAGTGGGCTTATAGTTTATGTACTTTTTGTTCACTGTAAATTCAACTGGCCACAAAAACTATCAAGTAAGTATCACTCAATTTGTGTATCAGCTCCAAATTCCAATAGAACATTGCTAAGCTTTAGATTAACTGACATTACGAAGCCCATCATGTAGTTCATCCCATCTAAATGGCATGAGCAGGGTGTGAAACAGGTCAGTTTTCCAGAGACACAGCAAAGAGCACATAGTGAGAGCTTTAATAAGAGTAGTAGAAGTGTCTGACTTCAGGAAAAAATAATCAAAAAACCCCAACATAGTCACAAAGAAACTGACTTAAAATTAACAGAACTATTATGTGCAGTTTGTTTCTCAATTGTATTTGCAAATATTGGTTTAGCCATTAACTGAAGACACGCTTTCTTATGTCACAAAATACTGTACTGTGAGCTCATCAGTTCGTACATACTTCAGAGCAAATAACATTAAGACCAAAAATAATCAGTGCTGTTGAACAAAGTGAAACCTGCAAGAACTCACTGTGACCATTTATTGAATTATTTTGCAGTCTCAAGAGAAACGCTGCAATTCCCTTGAGGGAAACAGGACATACAGTGATTACAGCAGACTAGAACAAGATGGAAAGGACAGAATAGTTCTACCAAGCATTTAAAAAACAGTGCACCATCTGTCTCTCCCACCCCAAATATGATGCAATTATGAGCATCGTACTCTAGTAAAACCCAGGTTTAGAAATCACAGAATGTCATAGCTTAAGACCGCTGAAGTCTGAGCTGGGAATAAACATAAGAGAGCTACTCACAAGGGTAATTTTCTCAGAACAGCGCAAGTCTGAACAGAAACACTATTCTCCGAAAGGCTCTAACTCTTTCATTTTTCCTCAGATCCCATCACTATGCATCTTCAGATGCTTTTGGAAGTTGTTCCAGCAGAGGAAGTTCCTGAGTAGCATACTTGATCACTTACCAGGTTAAGTGCTATACTGGTTGGAGGACATTTCATTTCATTTCGCACACATTTATACTGTCTAACTGGTTACATTCATACTGGTGTATTGTTTTTGCTACACTCGAGTACTTGAAAAATGTTAAATATCCAAGAATTAAAGATTTCTGAGCCAGATTACAGCATCTGGCAGAACTGTTTTCACTGCTCAGTTACAGGATCTTGTTTTCTGCAATAAAATGACTGAAAATGAGGAAATTTTCCATTATGAGGATGGCAAAACCTATCAGCAACACTGTCAAGATGCTTTTGTTCTCACTGCTGAAAGAATGCACTTATTCACAACATCACATTCAACTGGTCACACAAAAGGAATGAAATAAACGATCCCCTTCTCAGTTTCTCTGACCAAACGCTAACAAAAACTGAAAAAGTGAGGAAGTATGAATCAAGTAAAATGGAAAACAGTTGACAAGAGGCTGATTTAGCTCTCACCCAGGAGCTACTGAGAAACAAAACTTAAGTTCCTATGTATTTCATTTTATGTTTACCTACAGTGAAAAGCAATCCCAAAAGGTAAGATGTTTGCATCAAATTCATTTGAAGGAGACTGACTACAGTCAGATGCATGAAAACATCAGTTACACGTGCAGTCAAGGTAAAATGACAGCCAAGTAATGATTAACAATGACTGAAGAAGGCAGTGGAGAACAACATTAAATTGTAATGTAGTTACTCATGAAGTGCCAACTTGCCAGTGTTCTGTTGCAGTCACACCTGAGGCAAAAAGAACTACACTGTTCTTCATAGACTGACTCTTGGCAGTTGCTAAGAACATGTAACTAAAACTAACTTAAGCTTTCTCTCTTATGAAGTGTCTTTATTTTTCAAACTATGATTACAGACAACTTATATCTATTAAATAACCCACTTGGTTTATCTACCTGCAAAAAAAAAAAAATCCCCTTATGTTACAGCTATCAGACAAGCCACAGAACAAAACACATGAAGGACATCCTGCCCATCACCTTTTTTAATTAGGTGATTCAATGATTCAACACTCTTCTGTACACACTACCATGCTTACAGCCAGACCAAAATACAGTTCCATTGGCTATTTCTCTAAGTACTTCATAATGGTTACAGCTTTGTCAAGTACCTGTACTCAGGAGAAGGCTATAAGCTCAGTTGTAGTCGAGTTCCCAAAAGTACTGGTATCTTTTTAACCATACATTCATGTTTGTCACATGGCAGTTTTCCACTGGCATCAGCAATATTCTTAAATATTTTAAAAAATTCTTCTTGCTATAAGCTAATACTAGAAAAACCTGTAACTGTAAACTCAGTACAGTCCTCCCATTCTTCCAAGTAAATGCATCCCAGAGTTTCTTGACAGAATAATCTCCAACAAGCAAGCATATTCTTCCTAGACAAGAATACAACATTTTAGGCTTCTTAAAATAAATCCCTAAAGCTAAGTTGCTCTTCCATACCATCACGTAATTATGTTGGAGGAAGTTCCAGTGCTTTAAAATCTACAGATGCAAAACCAGCAATGCCAGATTAATTATAAATCTCATTGTTACAGGTTTAAAAAAGCCCCATCTATGTCTATGGTATTCCCGCATCAATCCACTTCTCTGCATTTTACATTACTACACCCTGCACCGTGTTCCAGATGCACACAAATCTAATCATGAATTATTGACTGTAAGATGGTATATTAAAAGGCAGAGGCTTACAGCTAAACAGACAAGATTTTATTGTTCGCAAAGGAGTAAAGAGTTTTAGGTAAGTGACACTAAATGAAATGAGAGGATTAATGAAAAGTGAAAACAACAATGAAAACAAATACTGAACCTACAACTTTCACAAAAGCTGCTCAGCAGTTGGTTGTTACAGTGAGCTGCACTATAACATTTCTTACCTAGTCACACTTCCAAACAAGTACCAAAATTTCCCATTGGAGCTGCTATCAATAGAACCTGTGAAACCTCAAAAACTACTCCCTTGCTAACACAGTAAATTCACTCAGCTGAAGTAAATTCTAAATACTAATACATTCGACTGTTTTTCAATCTAAGTTTAGTCAGATCTCACTGGACAACACATGTACATACCTGCACACAATCATTAAAGCCAACAATTTAAAGACACTGGAAAACAGTTTTCTTCTATGGAGTATTTCTTCCACTTCCAGATGCCAAAGTTCACTATTTTCCTCCTAAAACTGAAGACAATTCTGCAACCTGTATACTTAAGTTTTACCAATTTTAGTCAAAAAGCTCAAGTAAGATGCACTATTTTACGGATCTTAAGAGACATGTCTCCAAATTACTAATCACTTTCTGTTTCACTGTTTTCTGAGGAGTCATCCAAGTCTTCCATTTTTGCAGTAGTGTAGTGCAGTTTTTTAGCTCCTAGAAGTAATTAACAGTGTTAATGTTCATAAAACAGGAAAAAACAGCCAAAAAGCTTCAAAGTAAACACACAGTAGTATTAAAATCAATCCTAACACCAAAACAACACACACCCCACACTTTAGACTACGATATACAGCAAACCACTAAGAACTACTTTAAGCTGCTTTTTGTGCTGATGGAGTAATGCCCTGATGCCTAAGGTTTGTTATTAGAAGTTCTCTTATCTGTCCTCAAGAAATTTTGAGCAAGCCAGCTAGAAGTCACGTATCTGATGTATTTCAGATAAATTCTTTGCAAAAATGAGTTTGCTAATAGTTTAATGCATTATAAACATTCCTTACCATCTGGAAAAGGGCTTTTATCTTCAAAAGCTTCCCAGTGCTCAAAATCCAAAGACACATGAAGATTCTGTTGACAAAAACATGGTTTGAAATACCTGCACTGATGCACAGTGAGTAAGTTGAGAACATACAGTAACTCAAACCACTATCCACCTCACCTTGTTGTTCAGTAATTTGCTCCACGCTCCTTTTTTCTCTTTCATGAGAACAATAACGGCCTCTTTATCCTTAATCGCATATGTAGACTTTTCTGCGATTATGTACTGATGCAGGTCCATGTCAGCCAAATAAAGTCTGTCTCCTGAACAAGCTCTGTTAACATGTTTTTTTAAAAAGGTATTAAATGCAAGCTGACAAACATTCTGTTCATTGTCCCTAAAAATTCTTAAACCTACCTGAAAATTACCTTCTCCTTAGAGAACTCACATTTACAGTCAGCTATACTTGCTACGTTTACCGTCACCGTAACAGTCTCTTCATTCTGAAACCATTTTATTTGTGGATAAAAGCTAAAATAAAGAAAGTTTATTGGGGATTTTTTCCAAAATAGTAAATAACTGAGTTTTAGACACATACAGACAGAAATTCCCCATTACGAAACTTCCCAGTTGATTTCCAGCATTTATAGGTGTACTCAGCCATAATGACTTGACAGTGAATGGCTGCATGTAACAGGCTGTCAGCAAAGCTGGCTACAAAAGCAATCTCAGTCTTCAGAGGAGTGTGTCTTGTACTTCAATTGGAGAGACACCACAATTAACTTTTATATCTAAAGGAATCAAGCTCATTTAAAGTTACTATCATAGCTGAATCCAGAGTGTAATCAAAAGCCATTCAAAGAATGGCTGTGAGCAACCTGGTCTAATTGGCCATGTCCCTGCTCACTGCTGGGGGATAGGACTATATAGTCTTTTAGGGTCTCTTTCAGCCCAATGTGTTCAGTCTATGATTGTAATAGAGACATGGATGAACAGGAGTTACAACTGATACCTCAAATGGGACAGTCTTGGGTAAAAACATAATCCAGACAAGAGCAAATCTGAGTTTATACACCTGTGGACTGAGCTGCACAAGTGTTTTCTTTCTTTCACTTCCCACTACTATGGCGTCTAATGGAAGACTACCTAATTTGAATAGCATAGCTTCTGGTAGTAAGCGAAAGGGCAATTTAAATTACTTAATGTATTCACAAGATGATGTGTGCATATAAGCCTACATTAAACAGCAATCTCTCAAGATCAACACTCATATAGCAGAATACTTCCTCCCGCATTGTATCTATTTTACTATGAAAGCAGGTAATCTTGGTAAAGGTGATTGTCCTGTTCAAATTAAAAAAATCAAGCACGGGAACAAACGACTCAATTTTTGTACCATTTATGCTGATGCAGGGTGGTCTCCTCTGATATCTTAGTTTGAGCTACACCATCTAAAAGGAACCCAGAAAGAGATTTTATAGTTATCTATGCTATAGAAAAACTTGTACCTCAGTATCATCATAAAAGTAACTTGCTAGCAATCAAATTACTACTGCAAGACTATGTTATTTATACTGAGTACCCCCTATTTGAATAGATTTCATGAAGTAATTCAACTGAAAATACTATTACAGTATAAGAAGGTATAAGAAAATTTTAAAAACCCCAAACAAGCCAACCTCAAGAATTGCAGTTTTCCAGGACAGAAAAGTTTTTCTAGTTTTGATACATTAATTTATTTGAACCCTGAAACAGACTATGAGTTTCAGGACTGAAATAGCTAACATTGATGTTATCATCACAGCTCAAAATACGGTGTTACAGTCACACTGAGAAAGGAAGCCGCCTGTCCTGTTTCGGATTAGAACAGAAGTGATTCCGTGATCTTATTTTTCGGCTCAGTCTCTTCTAACTGAACTGCGCCTTCTGCAGTTAAGAGCGTATTTGTTGAGATAGTGTCTGCCTTAAGTGACAATGCATTACGGTAACAGTTATTACCAAGGGCTGGGATGCAGAAAGGCTCTTGCTTTGACTTGCTCCTGTGAAGACCAAGGTCACTGCTAATATTGTGTGCCACGCTGGGGTGTGGTAACTGAGAGGCCACATCTGTGGGAATAACAGGTGACCTAAACTGACCAAAGCAGCATTCCCTTCCACAGATGTCACACTGAGCATTAAGCTGAGCGACAAGGACCAGTCTCTCTTCAATGGTCAGTATCTGAGGAAGACCATCCATTCCATCTTTAATCCCAATTCACACAGTCCACAAATCCAGGTTCAGAACATGGCTCCAGAAACTGGTTCCCATCTGCCACTTAAGTCCAGTCATGGCAATTATGTCACCATCACATGGGACAGGCTTTGTATTTGGCTTGTATATATTTAATTTTGTTACTCTTTTCATTAAAGCAGTTTTAGTTCTCTTTTTCAAGCTGTACGTCTCTCCTTCCCTCCTTCCCTTTTGGGGAGGGAAAAGGATGAAAAGGGTTGAAAGAAAGCATAATTTGTCATTTGTCTATTGGCCTTCCCAGCTCCAACCCATGACACCTTCTATGTAAGCACTCCAGGAACTTACCTGTCTTTTGTTTGCTTAAGTTTTTAATCACTTGGCTTTCACTGCTCCAAGCCCAGGTACTCTATTCCCCCTTCTCTGACTGACCAAGCCATGCACATTTAAGGTCCTACTGACTGAATACCACATTCTTGAGCATTATATTAAAAAGGGGAAAAAAAAACCCCAACATACTTAGCCATTTTCTACCATCTGGAATTTCAGGAAAAAACAACCCAAGCAAACCTCTCAGGAAAACGCTGTTACTCACCCAATATTTCAACATTTTTCAACTTCCTTAGAACTCTATGGACTTCAACAATGTTTGTCCTCTCTACAGGAGACATTGCCTGCTCACAACTTCCATTCAGACCTAAACAATTCTCAGTTTCATATTCGTGGCTTATTGTAAACATTAGCTATACAGTGCCATTCTGTATTGAGTAAAATGCTAAGAGTCATTTAAGCACCTAACTTCAACTACAGTTTTCAAATTCCTGCAAATTATGAAAAGATTTACCACAAAGATTATTCCCCAGAGTTACTGCAGATGAGTTACAGTTTTCAGTAAAATCTTCTTGTATTGATGTATTCTGTGAATTGGACAAATTCTCTGGAACAGATGTATCCTCCTTCATTCTTCTGAACATAGAAAAACACATTTTTAAAAGAAAGAGCTTAAATATGAACTTGAGTGACTCAGCAAGAAACATTTATACAGGAGTCCAAGTTAGAACATTTAAGTCTCATGACTGCTGGCCTTAGTGTGTCTTAGAGATCTAGGTAGAAAAATGATCCCAGTGAGATTTGCCCTTCCACTAACACACAGTATTTACTCAGTCCTAGAAGTTTACAAAACAAGAGAACTAAAAACATACAGTAGTTACTGCTAGAACAATCATGTAGACATTCGTCGAGTGTATGACCCTAATCTTTTTATAGTAACCTGTTAACATTTTCAGGCTTCAACTCTGCAGTTGGACAAACATCAGCAATACACTCTGGTGTCCATACCGACTAGTGCTACGTATTGAACTCTTACAAGTCAGTCAAGACACTCATCATAACAAAAGCTACAAGAGTTTGAACTCAAACTCTGTATTTTTATGATACGCTTATGATATTCTGATAGTATTTGACATATGGAAACGATTTAAATTATAGTATATTTTTTATAAACTTATAATGACTATCCGACTCAAATACTGGTTTAACATTTTCCACAATCATTGTTTTCCTGATTTTCTGATTATTTTCCGCGACAGTTATGTGGCTGAAGAACAGCTGAAGGAAAGCAAACATACCACAAACAGTATTGTCTCAGAGTTAAAATTAAAATCACATTCAGTAATACTACTAATGCAAATAATCCAGTTAAAATAGGAATTTTTTCATAATTGTACTCGGAAAAAAATTTATGAACACTTACAAAGGCTCCAAGTTCTTTGCATTATCTGGTACTTCTGCACGCCTGCACAAGTTCCTAAGTTGTGTTATATGTTCCGCATTGTCAGTTGCCAGGCCAGTAGACAAAATCTCAGATCGAACATTGTACTCATTGACTGACATCTTCAAATCTGAAATCCTGGTAACCCGGACCTTGAATTACAAAGCAAACTAGATGAAACCCATATATTCTCTCTCCAACTCTAAGCTGTTATTTAAGCAAAAATTTAAACATATTCTCATCTATTTATACATGTAAGCAATTTGTTCTCAGATTTTCAAACAGGAACCTACTCCTATTTAACACTTATCAAAGGATCACCATTTGTTCTGATAATGGCTCCAGTAATTAGTTGCTCAGGCCGTCTAATAGAACCAAAAATTCCATGAGGCACAACAGCCCTAGCCCTCTCTGCAAAGAAGCACAGAGTAACTTCCAGCTCCAAATAATAATGCTACTGCTGGGGGGAGCACGGTAATAAAAACCCTGAACAATACCAAAAGCACAGAAACTAAAGAAAGTTGAGACACACCATTTGAAAGAAAGTTAAGAGAAATAATTCCAGAGAATTTTCTCCTTCCACTGTATTTTGCAGCTGAATGGTCAGATGGAAAACATAGCAGGAAAGACTCCAAACCACCAGAATGTACACTGTAGTCTTTAGCAGAGCCACTCAGCTCTAAGAGGTGCATCACAATCCTGAATTACAGGGAGGCCCTTTGAATGAAATTGTTCAAAAGATTTAAAAAAAAAAAAAAAAACAAAACCACAACCAAATAATTCCCAACTTGTGAGCTACTTTTGATAGCCACTCTTCCTAGAATTGCCTGTTAGTAAGATTTCTGAAGAGAGATCATAAAAATGCAACTAGCTTGCACATTCCATCAGTAAAGGCTTAAAAGGCACATGACTTTTTTGTCCTTTGATATAACTATTAGAATAGATTCCTGCCTTTCAAAATCATAGAATCATAACAGATTGGAAGGGACCTCAAAAGATCATCTAGTCCAATCCACCTGCAACAGCAGGATCACC
>JAOXOE010000720.1:1631325-1698135 GCA_028565055.1 Phoeniculus purpureus | reverse complement strand
CCTCAAGCCTAAATTTCCCCTGGCGCAGCCTGAGGCTGTGTCCTCTTGTTCTGGTGCTGGCTGCCTGAGAGAAGAGATGATCATTGCAAATAGCTGCAGGAACCAAGAAGGTTACTCTCAGCTGATGTTTCAGAAATGCAGTTCATCACTCAAAACGAGTAAATTCCTAATATCTGATCCAGTTTTGTTTCAGCCAAAACACACTGTTCTGTTCCAGGAAGTTATTCAAGAGATAACATCATCTTCCTCTTAAACTTTGCTATTCATCCCATCTCTTCATATAAACACTGAGACACTGTGATCCAGCCTTTGATTAAAACAATAATTGATAAACATTTTGCCTTTTCCTCCTTTTCACATCTGAAATGCCACTAAGGAACAGGATTTCTAAACTTTGAGACACTGGCAAGACACTAAGCTGCAGGAAAATGAGAAACAAATGTGTATGATGCATCTATTACTCTCACCTTCCCCATTCCTTTGCCAGATTTGAGCTGCCTGCTTCCCTACAAAGGGGCACAAGGGTATGTTTAAGTAATCCACAACTACTGGAAACAACAAGCTTCCATCTGCATCTCAACTTCACTCCATCCCTCAAGGCAGCAGAATTATTAAGCATGTGCTCTCTTCTGAAAAAGGCAGTCAAACATTAACTCCTTTATCTGCACGTGAAGTTTGGCCAGACACAAACCATCACGTTTAGAAAAAAATATGAAGACCCTGTCAGGTCACATGAAACCCTCTCCTCCAAGTAAAACCACAGGTGTCCTGACAGAGTTGTGCTGAGGAGGAAGGGAACCAAAGACCAGTTTGAAGAAAGTTGCCAAAACCTTAAAGGATAAAAAATCATAGCAAAGTCAACAACATGAAAGTGAAGCTTTGTAAATCTGATGGGCCCTATCTATTCGCTAGGGTGGTTCCTACTGGTGTGGTATACAACAGTCTCTAGTTTCTTTCGATCCATCTTTCTCTAGTACGAGTGGAAGCGCCTAACCAAAAGAGTAAGCCTGCTCAACTGCATCCTGCTGCACAGGGCACAGACTTGGTACTTCCATTTGCCTCTGGCAGCAAGAGACCTCTTAATAGAATCACAACAATCCCACTGTCTCCAAAGTACATGACACCCCACCTCACCTGGAAATCTACTGCCAGCAGAGGGAAGGTATTGGTAACTGGTGAGCAGCACACAATGCAGCTTCAAGTGGGCAGCTCACAATAAAGCTGTACACTGGCAAGAGATGACAGCCTTCAGCTGATGTCTTCATTCTTACCTCTTCCAGCAGAAATGGAAAGTATTTTCTCTCCTTCCTGCTTTCACGTGGCATTCAACTTTGAAATAACAGCTTTGTAAAAAATACTAGGAAAATAAGTTCTGTTTATATGCTCATCATTTCCCAAAACAGTTTAGTACAACTTGGAAGTCTCCCCCACTGGTACTTTATATCATGTTAACACAGTGTTGATAACTACGATGAGCGCAGGGACTCAAGGTACCACATCAGGCACACATCCTAGCTCACATGGAGCTAACAAATTAGAAGCTCCTGAAAATCCCACAGATACTGCTGGAAGTATCACCAGGACTCTGTCCTTTCCCTTCAGCTGTGTGGCTTTGCTTATGCCACCAGTCTTCATTGTAAACAAGCAACACTGAGGAATTATGGACCAGCAACTTAGAGCACCAGGATCATCCTCAGCCCTTCTTTAGCAAGGAAAAAACACACACAGCTGCTGTGCTGTTATTTCTGAAAACTCTTTGCTGTGTTTCAAGAAGTAGTGCTGTCCTCCTTTCACAAAAGTAAGTTAGCAGGCCCAAGCTCCCACATAAAACACACGACATGGATTTGTATCTGCTACCTGCAGGGAGCAGCACCCAGTGGTACTTTGGCAGTAAAGGTCAGGAAAGACAACTAACCCAGCACGACTGCTGCTTCAATTTTATAGAATCATAGAAACATAGACTGGCCTGGGTTGGAAGGGACCTCTCCAAAGGTCATCCACTCCAACCTCCCTGCAGGGAGCAGGGACAGCCTCAATTAGAGCAGGTTGCCCAGAGCCTTGTCCAGCCTCCCCTTGCAGATCTCCAGGGATGGGGCCTCAACTCCCTCCCTCGGCAACCTGGTCCAATGTTCAACCCCCCTCTTGCTAAAGACTTTTTAACTGCCCATTTCAATCTGTACTTCTCTAATGAGAAGCCACTGCCTCTCATCCTATCACTGCAGGTCTTTGTAAACGGTCCCTCTGCAGCCTTCTTGTAGCCCCCTTCAGGGACTGGAAGATTGCTATCAGGTGCCCCCAGAGCCTTCTCTTCTCCAGGCTGAACAAACCCAGCTCCCTCAGCCTGTCCTTGTAGAAGAGGAGCTGCAGCCCCCTGATCATTTACACAGCTTCCTCTGGACCCACTCCACCAGGTCCCTGTCCTTCCTGTACTGAGGGCTGCAGAGCTGGATGCAGGACTCCAGGTGAGGTCTCATCAGGGCAGAGCAGAGGGGCAGAACTCCCTCTCTCAGTCTGCTGGCCACACTTCTTCTGATGAAGCCCAGGATGCGATTGGCCTTCTGGGCTGCAAGTGCACACTGTCTGCTTATTTCACTTGGATGTCTGCTAGCAGTCAGCACACCACGGCTCTTTTTACACTCTACACCTAATTACACTGAAGGGGAGTACCAGTGGGTCTACAGGAGCTGCATTCCCTTCTCTGTTACAGACCATCAGCAGGAGAAAAACAAAACATCTCACTACACAAGCAGATGCCTTCAGAGTTACCTCCTACAGCTCTGCTGTGTTACCTGCCTGCATCCCTCATCTCTCTGAGGAAACTCTTCCTTTACTCGAGGAACAGGGTCATCCTCCAGGCTCGTTTGTTTCCCTGCTAAGTATCAAAAACCTTGGCACCACAAGTGCAGAATTATGAAACCATTTCAGCAGTGTGCCAGCAACATCCACTTGTACAAACACATTCAAATGGTGTTACTGCAACACACTAGACCCAGAGACTGGAACCAGCGGGAAACAAAATGCTTCAAGGATGGCAAAAAAAGCTACCAAAAAGGTAAAAGGTTGTGGAATGCAGTTACTCAAGGCAGCTCATTGGGTTTTCACTACAATTTAAGGCCTATTTCCAATTTTATCTGGTAATCTACTAATTTATTCCTCCCCCACTGATCTTAATTCCTCTTTCTGTTTAAATTTCTGTTTTCTCTTTCGGTTTAAAATAACATTTTAAATTTTCTGTGGTTACACAATCTAGTCAAGCAAGATGCTTGCATTGCTTATATATAGCTTAAATCCCACCTGCACTGTGTACTGCAATATTTGCTTCATCTAAACACCTATCAAGTTGAAAAGGAGCCATTACACATCCATCACCACAAGTGTGGATCTGATTTATGTCATGAAAGATAACGATCATGCTCTTAAGTTACTAGGGAGACATAAAGCCAGTAATAAAATACTCTGTGTATACGCTGGGTTGCATTTTACTCATAAGCATGATGGACCAATGTCATGCAAGACTTCCCTCCATCCACCATGTCCAGCGTTTTACAGATCACAGGATAAGTGCTCTCGTACATTACTGCCAGAGGAACTCAAATTACCTTTTGGGTTTCACCATACGCTGTTTTAGAATGTCCTGGAGTCCTGGAATGTTTATGAATCCCTCAGTCAGCCCTTCTTCAATTCCCTGATAGGGCTCCAACCCATTATTTTATGCTTTTTGCCAAGTACTTCTTCTCAAGAGCAGAGAGTTAACTCAGACAAGTAACCGGGATGTTCAGTGCCACACATTCATGACCTGCTTGCTCTTCCTCAGAAGTAACACTGAAACTAACTGAAAATCCCTCCCATACAGCCTTTTGCAGCCTACACCCAAAGTGTCACCTGCAGGAGACCAGCAGTGCGTATTAACCCATGCTTTCTCCCTACTTCTCACTTAACACAAAAATAAAGAGTGATGTTCAGCCTCAGGCAATGATCAGAAATGCTGTTTGTTCACAGGAGCAGCTCTTTAGTTAAGCAAAACCAGCCCCACCCCCCAGTTATGAAGGAAACACATACTGTGAGGATCACCATTAAGGGGTGGTGCTGTTCAAGCATGGCTTAGTTACTCTAAGCGCATTAGTGCTTTAGTAAGGGATTAGTTGTTTGCTAGCTGTGGGTGAGCAGCATGTTTCAGACAGGGGAAATAAAAGGGCCCAGACTTGTTGATGGGAGGAGAATACTACAGAATTTAGGCTGTGTAGGTGAACGATGGGTGAGGGAAAGAAGCAGGATCTGAGGAGTTTACCTAGAGGCTGCAGTGTAGTGGGGGAGGGAAGAGACAGATTATTCACCAAAACAGTACTACTGCCAACTACTCCTTTAGGCATCACCTTAGATAAACCTTGGCTACTAGAGCTGGCTGAAGCAGCACTCTGCCACCCTCCAGCACAATGGAACAATGGGATGAGCATGGTCTGAGCTGAAAATCAAAGCAAAGGAACTGATCAAGATAAACTGACAAGAAGATGAAGACAGATTTATAAAAAAACCTACTAAAAAGCAGCTGTTTTGAACTAGCCACACTTATTCTGTGGAAGTACTGCAAAACACTACAAATTCTTCCAGTCAGAGGTACCTTTTACAAAGCAAAAATCAAAGAGCAAACCATACCTGAGTGAGAACGTTGAGCTGTTCCAGAATATGCTCCAAGGTATTTGTGAGACTGATCTCTTCCTCTTGCTGCTTGTGGTTCCTACCAGAATTCAGAGGTTTTGTTTTCTCAAGATGAAGGGCACAGTCCGTTTCTGAACGCTAGACAAACAAACAGACATCAGCTGCTATTCTGATGCAAACAACTGGACAGGGACTTCTGTTTCATGGCAAGTGAAAGTAAAGAACAGCTTACCCTGGGACAGCCTATGCTATTAAAAATGGACAAAGGAGAACAGGAATGGTTTGTTCCTGCCACAGCTGGAAAAAGCTGCTGCAAAATGCTTTCCCCAGGTGGAAGGTTGGTTTGTTGTTTTCCAGTGGGTTTCATCAGAAAAGGCAAATCTTAGGTAACAATCTTGAAGCAATCCTGCAAGGTTCACATTTTACATGTACAAGGAGCCCTGGCATGCCCAGCTGGCACACAGGCCCAGACCATGCAGGTAAAGGAAGCCTTACTGGAGCCACATGGAAACACTACACCCAAATCGTAAGAATTAAGTAAGCTGCCCTGAGAGGGGTCCCATTGTCTCCTTCCAACAGCAAAGTAAAAGTCTCTCTCCATGTTTGGTAATCACAAGAAGGCAAGGATGCTGCACCACAGCTAGGTTCAGCAGAAGCAAGATGTTCCAATAGGCAGTAAAACAGGCAGTTTTGATTAGCTATTTCAATTATGTTTATATCTTGAACTGGTTTTCCCCCCTCAACAAAGTTAAAAACAAGTTTACTTTGAAGTTTCAATTTAAACTGGTTTAGTTATGCAAGTTTAATATATTCTGAATGAAATATTCAAAGTTTTAAAAGCACAAACAGATCTCTACTAAAGGACTTATTCTTTCCTTTGCTTTCGAAATGGTATGTTTCTTCTAGAACAAAGACTGTTTGCATTATTTATCTGCATTAACAGCAGCAGAAGTAGTTCAGAGAAGTTTATCAAACTAAACGAGGTAGACAACTTACTAAGAAACTGCAGACTTCAGTTTCGCAATTGGCACTAACAAATAAGATTTTAATCTAAAGCCAAGATCAGAGCACTCCGAACATAGTTCTCCATGGCCCAGTGTAGCTTCATCCCATGCACTTATTGCTCACATATGTGACTTCAGCCTGAAAATCAACAAAGCAGCATGGAATTCTGATAGACTGAGGAAGTCCCTGAAAGTTCTCCCACATGTACTTTTTCTAAGGAGGAAATTCAGAGTTGCTTCCCTCTCCTGTCTCAAATGTACTACCATGAATGCATTTCTCACCAGCACTACACTGATTCCCCTGCACCTCTCTCTATTTGATGGCAGGCATATACAGATGGTCAAGGAAGATCATAGAATCATAACGGATTGGAAGGGACCTCAAAAGATCATCTAGTCCAACCCGCCTGCAACAGCAGGATCACCTAGACTAAGTCACACAGGAACTCGTCCAGGCGGGTCTTGAATATCTGCAGTGAAGGAGACTCCACAACCACCCCGGGCAGCCTGTTCCAGTGCTCCGCCACCCTCACTGTGATGTAAATTTCCTATTTACATACTAGGAACTGCTAGTCCAAAACAGTTAAACTGAAATGTTATGCTGAAATGCTGAGTCAGCATAAAGAGCCATGGAATTTGTGCTACACAGTTGAAAATAGATCCTCGTGTATTATAAAGTCTAATTCACTAACTCAGGCTTCAATTATACACTACTAAATTTAAGCACCTTTGTCCCCAAAGCATGCACCCTACTGCATCCAAAGCATGAAAAAACACCACCAACTATTTTGTGCCTATGAGCGAAGTGGGTACAAGGGACTGAATTTAACTCACAGGCTGCTGAGCTTTGCTTTTAGTTCTCTTAAACTGCTACTTCAAGTATCATCATACTTAACTCTTTGTATGCTGTGTTTTACATCTCATAGTTATAACTTAAAAACTCTTTAAAGTTCAATCTCATGTCTTTGCTTATCTTGAGTTGGTTTTTATGCAAACTGATCTATAGCAGATCAATTCATGTATTACCCAATCTTTTCTCAGGGTTGTGAAGGTTTACAGGTTTATTCCCCTTCAAGTTCAAACACTGACGCAAACTCACCTCAGTGGGAAGAGTTTCACTTGGCCTAGTTCCAGGCTGTTCTGTTGCTGGCGCTGGTGGCTGCTGTTGAGCATCAGCTTTTGATCTAGCAAGACTAATAAACTCACTGATAGAATCTTTTTTCTCCTTCTCTTTATCTGACACATCCCATCTTGAAGGTTTCTTTGGTTCTAAAAACATCCCAAACACTGAAATCAGCTGCATCCCAAATTATCCCGCATTTCATGGCCTACTTGTTTTTAAATTATTCTGCTTTTTCAGTATAGTTTGACATTTAAAAATCTTTTTACTTACTATCTGACCTACAAAGTTGTTCTAGGTAGAAGAAATTAGCATAATATGATCGACTTCAGTTTTTATGTCACTGAATTTGTTTTCCATTTGAGTTTAGTAATAAAAATTTTAAAAAGGTGGAAAAGTTCCCCATAACAAAGGCATGCTGGTTTTTCTACTATTATTCATTTAGCTATAACTGAGATAAAGTAACAGCAAACTTACTGTTGAGATTGTTACTCTGTTGGGTTTTTTCATTTGTTGTTTGAGTTGCAGATGTGGCAGGTTCAGGCACAGTTAAGAAATTAAACACAGAATATTTGTCCCGTTTCACTTTTGGTAACCCAACAATGGAAGAACTAGAGGGAAATGAAGTATTTGTTGATTATTGGTTTCAACAAACAATAAGGCTTCTTTTCTACAACAAGATGAAAAAACCTACAGTTTTCCTTAAGCAGCATATTACTTTTCAGAGGTTTAATGACACACCACGCTTAATGAGGCAGACAAAACCATTAGGCGGTTCTATATTACACCTATCACGACACAAAACATCAAGCCAAATTTCCCAGAAGCAAACTGGAAATTCAGAGTTTTCAGAGAATGTTAAAATTATTAGTACTGGTCCTCTTACTCAGGATATGGATCAGGAACATTAAATCTTTTACACAACAGCTTTTCAGGATGCCATTCAAACTTGTCTCTTGTGAGTTTCCCAAACATCTTCATCTTCACAGCAGTTTCCTTATCTTCAACATCATTCTGAAAAAATCAAACATTTATAGCTGCTCAATAACGAACAACTTACTGAATTGACTATTACAGTTGTAAGACTTATGGACATAACAGAAACATAACTATCTAAGTGGTGTTTAAGAAATTACCGCTTTGCATGCAGCAAGCATTTGCAGAATTTTGCTAAACAGAACAGCAACAGACCATGGACATTGAATCAATGAAAGAGTTTAAAAAAAATAATTGTGAAGTGAGGGTTAAGGCAGCAACTGCAGCTCCAATGTACAAAATGACTGCACATGGCACATACTTCTTGGTCCCGAGGCACTTCGACTTTGTCATCATCATCTTCATACTTGGCCCGGGTAAACCTGGAGGACAGTGTTGAATTTGAGGATCTATAAAACATTGCTGCACGGAGGAACTCCTCTTGCTCTCTTCCTCGCTCCCATTCCGTCATATTCGGGTCCAAATAACGCTCCAAAGTATTGACTGTAAGATAAAGAAACACTCAGCAAAGACTACAGCTTACTTAGGTCAGCCCTGTTTTAAACAAAAAAATAAGAAAACATCCCCACAAGTTTTAACGATGATTTAGATTAAGGATACTATTAACTTCAACTGTGGTATTCCTTGACAAGCAGAGATGTTTTTTTAAGATAGCAGGAATGACAGCATTTGCCAAAAGCAAGATAGGTATTTTAAATGGTTTACTTGTAATGCTGATTCTTTAATCTTTGTCCTCTAATGAATGTTCAAAATACTTCACGTATTTAATAGGCGTTAAATACAAAACAGTATAATCCATGTATCTGTCAAACTTTAGAGTTAAACTAAAGTACAGAACAAACAACTTAAGCTGAGTGTAAGTGTGACCAGGCTTTGGTAACTTCAAGGGCTATCTGGTGTATATATTTAGTCATGTGTATCTTGTAAATAATACAGACCCTGCTTAAAGCAATGGGGTCACATTTGCTCCCAGAAGGAACAGGAAACACCATCAGCCAAGCAAAGACATTCTTACAAACAGAATATTACCCATTCAAGTTATTTAAGGATTTCTACACGTCTATCATTATGACCAAGGGAGCACTTCCTGCCATGTAAGTATGCTCAATTTTACACCGGGAAAAAACCAGTTCTGAACTAGGTTCCTGAACTGGGAAGGACAACGAGTTCGAAGTTCAAATAGTCTCTCTCAATGCAGTAATTACAAGAGCAACTAACCAGGAAATATTTTTATATAAAATGATAATGATAAATTAAAAAGAAATAATAGTTAAAAAGCAGGTAAAATAACAAAACCAGGTTTTCTGTCTGACACTATACCCTCTCCTTTGCAAAACGTGGCTGGTTCCCTTTTTCTTCTTCTCCCAAAGGCCCTTTGTACTTGCAAATTAACAAGGAAACCAACCTTTTTTTTAAACATTATTTTAAACCACCTACATTCTACATTCATCTGCTGCTGCTGATCTCTCTCAATCAGATTTCACCTTCTTATGCCTTTCAGAAAAATCATAGCACTGGGAACTCATCACAAGGCATCCTAAGTACCACGTTCAATGTAAGACACACGTTATCATTTAATAGCAAAAACCCAAATGAAGGAGATGGAAGAGCAGATGAGGCTGGGTGGAATTTTTTTTGTTTTGAGCAAGATGTCCGCATGTATGCTACCAATTTACAGCCACAGACTTCTCTAAGAACGTTAGGTAACAGTGTCAGCTTAAGAAGTAGAGGAAGAAATGCTGGTGAATTCACGAAGACAACACCTAGTAAACATAAAGTACAACACGACAAAAAAAAGAGGAAAAAAGGAAAAAACACACCCCAAGACTTTTCAAGACTTAAAATCAAGACGTTTTTCCACCAAAAAAAATTACATTGCCAGTATCCATTTCTTCAGTTACCTTTTTCTCCTTTTTTAAGACTGTTCACAAAACTTTCATATCTTTTTTGTTTTTCTGGATTTCTTGCAAATGGTTTAAAGTCACTAGAACCAGCGTCTGCTAACTGCCCCGCCAACAACATCTGCCATTTGTGAGAGGCATCATCTGGGGCAGCTGGCTGGAATCTGCTGTTTTGTGATTGCTGAGGCAACATTCTTGCTTTCATTTGTTGTTCAGACGCTTGCTTCACTTCTTTTAGTCTTTCTCGGTCTTTCTCAGATAGATATTCCAATACAGAAGGAGATGGACCTAAACCCAAAAAAGCAGTGAGAGACAGAGAAGTTAAAAAGTACATCTATTTCTGCCTCTTCAGTGAAGGAGAAAAGCCCACCACTATGCATATAATCAGAGAATCACAGAATCACTCTGGTTGGAAAAGATCCCTGAGACCACTGAGTCCAACCATCTACCCTACCTTACAAGTTCACCCCTCAACCAGATCACTGAACACCTCATCTAAACGATCCTTAAACACATTCACTCAACCACCTCCCTAGGAAGCCCATTCCAGTGCTTGACTACCTTTCTGTGGAAAAAGTTCTTTCTAATGCTCTTAATTCTTCCTAAATGCTCTTAAGCATCAGTGAACAGCACAATAGCAAAGAGAGCAGACAAAAACTTGTCCACAATTGCATCTTCTATACTATCTACCACATATTTACATATTACTCTGCAAACTTTACTATTGTAGGTACAAACCCAAGTTTCTTATCTTACAAGTTATCTTTATTGTGAATTTGCACATTTCAGTGAAACTTCATCTTACAGGAAGAAAACCCATCCTCACAGCCTACCATATTCCAAATTCATAATAAGGCCACAAAGAAAAACAAGAAGGGAAGGAGCCTCCATGAAAACAGAACACAATTCCAAACATACTTTTTGTCTTTTACAGATTTAGGTAAATGAAAAGGCAGATATGTCAACAATTAATCTGTCGAGGGGAAAACAAGCAATAACAAAGTATTCTAGCTAACCCAACTAACTTTAATATTTCCACAACAGAAAACAGTTTCCAAGGCTAGTCCAAATTTTTACTGTTCTATGAAATAGGAACCTGAAATGCAAGTAAAGGTGTGGTCAGATATGGTGATACCTTTTAGACCAGTCTCTCCTAGTTGCTCCCTCCTCTGAGACGCATTCAAAGCATGCCTGCTCTGTTGTGTTGTACCACTCTCAAGTTTTCCAGTTGATTCTTCTAATGCCTTCCGTAGATGGGGATTTTCATTCCTAGGTGCTATCACAGGTCGAAAGTAATGGACCGGTCTGTAATTTCGTGGCAAGTCAGCTGGTGGGTACACCTTGGCAGGGTTATAACAAAACAAAATCCCACTGAGAGATACGACTTTGTATTTAACACTTAGAGACGTGTTTAAAAAAACTCACCTCAATTGAAAAGCTCTTCCTTTTACATCAGTAGAAACAGGTATTACAAGCTACTGATTATTTTAGACCAAGTGAGTAGGTGCCATCATAATACAACATTTAGGAAGAAGCTGCTATATTAGTACGTAACGATTGGGAAAAACAGGAAGACACTCACAAAAAGCCACGGCAAAATAAAGAGTCTTAATATACAGCTTCTCTTTGAGAAAATGCTTCTGCTAATGCTTAACAATTAAGTTCCTTTTTTAAACCGAGGTCACATGATTTAATCAATTAATTGGGCTATCGAGTATTTCTGTGCTTACTTGTATTTTAATGACTTTCAAAGTCCTTTTCAACTACTTTCTCCATTCAAGCTATTACTGCGTCCTGTACCAAGCAATTTTACATAAACCATGCGAATGTTCCTCCTTTTTCTTCACTAGGAAGAGGACCATCACACAATTCTGTCATTCTGATTTGTGCAAATACATATGGTATAAATGATGCAAATCAATGTCACCAAATAAGTCAACAGGATGAACCACGGAGCCTGATTTTCACGGAAAGCTGAATAGTACACGTGAAACATCTAGAAGCAAAAACCTGCATTTTTTTTATTGCAAATTTAAATCACACCATTATTTCAGCTTTATACCAAGTAACAGTGGAGAGCACAGAAAGCATTTAATCCAACTAACAAATTTTAGGTTTGTGTTGAACAGCCTCCAATGCAGTAATTTTGCTCATTCAGCAATCTTTACTGCTGACCAGAGATTTTATTCCTAAAAACACAAAAAACCATTGAGCAACAGTAAAGTCAATAAGCTCACATATCAATTTATTCTTGAAACAAAAATCTGATAATCGTATTATGAAAATATCAGTATCTGCTTACCTTGCTTGGAGTTGATGGTTTTGATGCCAAGGAAAAACCATCCAAGATTTTGCCTATGTATTTAACTTCTTTTTCAGACCCTATAAAATTACCATAGAGTTGATCAGCATTTAAAACATGTATGTTTTAGAAAAAGCTTCTTTTCTGAGTACTTTCCACTTTGTGATATATTTTATGGTACATAATTATAGTTCTTGTCTTCACTGTTATTTGAAATGAAGGGGTTTTAATCTGGATTAGTATTATAAAACTAAAAACTGTTAGCAGAGAGACTGCTGCAAAATGAACAGGGCGAATAGTAAAGGCAACGGTATCACCACTGTGCATAGCCAACATCAGCTCTGCCACTGGGTACAACTAACATCAACAGGTACTCCAGAAATCACTACAGTATTTCATGCACTTAAAAGCTGTACTTAAAATAAATGACACCAAGGTAAAATTTACAAGTGTATTTAGGTGTTTCGAAAATACACATCTCAACACAAACAATTCCCCTGGGGTCATATTTTGTAGACGTGATACACAAAAATTTGTTTCCTGAATACTGCATCTCACAAAGCAGCATATATTGTCCTTTTAAAAAAAGATAATTTGGGAGTTTGATCTATGTTGGGATTAGCAAAAAGCTTTGGAAACTATTTCTAGATCAATACAGGAGGACGAACAGCTGAAGTTTCCACTATCAGGGCCCAGCCCCCCTCACCAAATACACATTACAGAAGAACTACAGATCTTACTTTTTGTGGATTTATACTGCTTAGGTGCTGTCCAACCATACAATCCATCTCCAGGTTCTTCATCTTTTAGAACTGTATCATATTTTGACAGCGTTTCTGTTGCGTAAATGTCATCATCTTCCTCCTCTAAAGCTCCTACACCAAAAGCCTAAAATATATTTTAAATAAAAATAACAACTGCAAAATTAATACTTTCAAGTGACACGTCAGAACACATCTACATGTGCATCCATCTATGTTACATGAGATGTCCAATATACATAAATACACTGGGAAAGTGTACAGCTTCACAAATAAAAGTGCTACCAACTAGTGTAAAAAAATTTAAAAACCTCACTGAACAAAAAAGCAAAACACATTCCACTCCCTTGGCAGGAAGGGACAGTGAGAATGGTTGGTACGCGACTAGGACAGCAGCCTAGCTCCACAATGTACTATTTGCTGACTTACACTTAAATTCTCAAAAGGAAAAAAAAAAAGTACATTAGCAGGAAAAATTAAAAATTTTCCAGAAGCACAAATTTACAAAAATTCTATACAGGAACTTACAAAGAGCACGGAAGGAAATGAGATTCAACCTTACTGAAAGGGCTCACCACAATTAACAAAAAAGTCAACTAAAAAACGTACTGATTAACAGCTTTTTCTAATCAAAGTAATAGAAGAATTTTTTGCACCCTACTATTCAGAGTGAGGCATGCTATAGTTCATGTAACAGTATCAATAAGTGAAGGCATGTAGAAGTTCTAAGGTGTTGCCCACATCTTCATATTAAGTAACAGAAATAGTAAATGCTGCTGTCAAACCACACCTAAGAGCTCTCACAGTAACCCTACAGGGACTAGGTGTCTTCCGCAGGAAAAAAAAATAAATCAGAATTTGGTTAGGTTTTACTGTGCTAGTAACAAAAGGAATTTTAAAATGTCCTTACCTGACCTGTAATACCTAGTTTTCTTCCTTTACTGTGTCTCAGATCACCAAGTAAATTGCTTGTGTCTTCAGAACTGTCTGTAAAAAGATTCACATGTTGTCTTCCAGATGCACCGAACAAAGCTTGTGAGGGGTCCAGACCCTTATAGCCAAGTCCATGGACATTCTCTTTAGGAGTCAGATCTACAGGCATGACATCTTTTGGTGCAAAGGTCACATTCTCCGGCTGATACTCATCCTCTTCATCCTTGTCCAAAACGAAAGTGTGTAAAAATTACTAGGAGATTTGTCTCCTGACCTTTTATAACAGTTAAACGTGAGACTAGGCAGTTTGCATTTCCTAAATTATACATGAAAATACGTATGAACTACACCCACTCAGGTAGCAAAAAGAATAAATTTAGCTACATTAAACCTCTTTTGTCACAATAAGTATTTATGAATACGTTTAACAAAACTTGAAGCCGCACTTCGAAATAGCGTTCAAAGACATCAAAGGATTTTTTTTAAAAGTGTGTTAGTACTTATATAAATCAACTAACAACTTTTGCCTTTTCAGTACCTCAGAACCCTCAGACAGTCCAGGCGGTAATGCACAACCATATATTTTCACTGCAGGGTCTGAAAGAGACATCACAGCATCACATTGAATTACAGTTCTCTATAAATGTATCCAAGACTAAAGAAACAGACCAAATAAGAAGAGCTTTAAAATGAACTTTCTAATCAGTTTGTGAATGCCAGCCTTCTATTAACAAGTCCAAGAACTTCTCCAGACTTACCAGGTTTCTGCCTGCATGGCTTTCTTTTGACTCGTGGTCCAACTCCTTGTCCATCTTTCCAGCCCATTTTTCGTAACAGTTCAATCCCAACTGTTATTCTAAGAAAAAAACAAAAGAGAAAAAAATTAACTTAGAGCAGGTATTTAATATTTATTGAGAACTGACACATACATGCATCATGTGATATTATGTAATTGGTGACATTTATACCCCATTTCAACACCACATCTGAATGTATCTACACCTGCACATACACTACATCCTAGTCTGTAAATGGTTTCCTGGTACAAACCTGCATATACCACACAAAAAATCCATGTGGAGGTCACACTAGAAGTGTAACTCTGAAAGTCTTTCAGTCTTAGTCAGGAATTACTGTGGTCAAACATTGGTTTTTTTAAGTAATAGTACCCTTCAAAGTGAAAGCAACTGTTCAGTTAACTTTTATTTAAATCTACTTACTTTGAGGGTCCTACTAAATCATCAAATGCAGTGGTTCCTGGAATAGCAGCAACTGCTCCTGCAATCTGTTTAGCTTTCTCTTTTATTCTGTCTTTAGCTTTGGATGCAAAATCATCTGTAGTTGTAATATCCTTTGGTGCAATCCCAAACTCACTCAGATCCTGGAAAAGACAAAGTGGAAAAATTTAGATTTAAAACATACTTCTCTTCAGTGCTTACATATTGTGATGTTAAAGCAAAGAAAACAGGGTATGAGCCTCACACTGGCTAAGTTTTTCAAGCCATTTTTACAGTTGTTCTTTCAATAATTTGGGTCGTATTTTAAATAGTTTGACAAGTATTTGCATTTTGCAACAGAAAAAGTGAAAGAATCCAGTTGTAGATTGTTGGTAGACTGGTTTTTTTAAAGTATTGAGATTACAGAGCTTCCTAAGCAAATCGAGGAAAGATCCACTGTATGCAGTGCTATACTGCTGTGTCCTAAGCTATTTTAAAGTTACACTGTCACTATTTAATTTTTTTAAAGATTTCATTGCCCAAAATGCTTGCTGTCACAGCAACAGCGTTTGCATTCCTTTCTAAATTTACCTCTTCGTCCATGAAGTCTTCTGGCCCGAAAACGGTTCTGTCTGCTCTCTTCTGCCGTGATGATACAAAAGTTGAAGGAGTCCATCCTTTAAAGAAAGTAAATATCTAAGTAGCACACTGTAAACTAAAACATAATATTTGAAAACAATTCAAACATTTCAACCTTACACCTTAAAGATACATCAACAGATGAACAGCACATTGAAAAATTCAAGCAGAAATGACTGACAATACTGTTTTGACTACTTGCAGTATAATGAAAAGCAGAAAAACAAAACACTTAATGACAGTTAATTTGTCTTCACTAACATTAAACTATATTAACCCTTCCCAGAAGAAAGAATAATATCTGACCTTCCTTTGTGCCAACAGTGTTAAAGTAACCAGCAGAGAAACCACCAGTAAATGCTCCATGGAAACGTTGATACCGTCCCTTTGCATCTTTAACAGTCTGTTCTTGAAGAGGAACTGGCTTTTTAATTCGTTCACCTGCAATCACACAAATCAGAAACTAAGTCACAACACTGCTCTGTCCAGACACCATTACTTCCTTGCAATTAAGAACTGGATCAAACAGCAGCCACCATGAAGAAGGCAGCATTGGCAGTTTTCATTTATTCCCACCCTATTCAATAGACATGCACAAACTGTTGATGTACGCTGCTAAAGCAAAAGCACAAACCATTCAACAGAGTCCTAAGTTCTACTGAGGTAAAAACCCATTATTTTTTGTGAAAAGGCACTTCTTGTTAATTATGCAGGGCCTCTGATCAGATTTCATCGCTTAAGGAACTGTTGTGAGAAAGTGCATCAGAAGCATCCAAAACCGAAAAAAGCAGACAAACCACTAAAGCCGCTGACTTTGACACAAACATCTGCACCTGTTTAACAACATTTCTGTGAATTAAGCGGCGCAGACTTCGGAGCCGCTACGGTCACAGCTCTGACGATGCCAGGCCCATCTCATGAACGGAAGTGTAGGACGCTCACGTCAGTACAACCGCACACTCTTGCGCTGCAAAACCTGAACTGTACTTTTACGTTCGAGGGCTGAGGAAAGGACATAAGGCCAGGCAGGCTCCCCACGGCACAGCGCTGGGAGCTGGGAAGCCGCTCTGCCTGGGCCAACATGCCGCAGCTCTGCCGAACAGAAGATCGTGAGGAGAACGGAACCCCAGGCCGAGCCAGAGGGAGGCACTGAGGAGGAGCGGACGAGCTGCGGGTCTGCCTTACCCTCCTGCAGCTGCTGCAGCGGATTGCCGTAGCTCACCAGATCCTCCCCCTCGCTGTCACTGGACTCCGCCATGTTGCCGCGACGGCGGCTCGCGCAGGACAACGCCGCGTCTCGTGACGGGGGCGGGGCGCTGCCTCGCGCTTACAGCTCCGCCTACGGGATAGGTGGCAAAGCATCGGCTGCTCCGCATCCCGCGGGCCGAGCAGCTTAGGCCTAAAGAAAGGGCTTAAGAAAGTCTGTGAAACGGATTCTCTTTACATTAGGGTGTAAAGCGAACTCAGTATCAATAATCCATATGAACAAGGGAGGAGCGAATTTATCCGGATCACAGGCTTTAGCAGATACAGGGCAAAACGACGCCAACGCCGGTGTTTACCAGCTGCTCCAAGGGAACGCGCACAGGAATCAGTGCAGGAGCCTTTGCTTCGAGCCTTTAGTAAAGCTTTATCCCTCTCAACTTTTAGGTATCTCCACCTCTGGAGAGTCTCCTGTTGAGAGAGAAGGTTTTACACAATCTGTGTTACACACTGTAGAAGCAGCAAGTGTTCGCTGGTAAGGCACAAGTGTTAAAATTGCGAAGTTTGTGCCTTCCCACAGCGTTATCCATGACAAACCTGCCCATTTTGACTGGTTTGGCTTTCTCAACTTTACACTTTAACATTCAGATTCACTAGAAGCACAACGTATTGTAGATATGAAAAAAGCCAAACGCCAAGCCACCGAGACCGGAAAAATACCCAGTTCATTTTGTGCTGAAGATTAGCATCTATCAATGCACAAGTTTTGTAAGCAAGTACCACACGTCTCTTGAAATCCTTGAACATAAATCACAACACCGTCTGGAGAGATCCCTGCCATTAGCAGATAAGGTTTGTGCACGTTTGATGCTGTGTTCTCTAACCCGGGGTTTGTGTTTGTATATACTGGGCTGGTTTCTTTCAGAGTGAAACTACCTGGGTTTCATGTGGTTTCAGGTTTCCACAGGAAATATTTACACAGCTCCATGTAAATAGGGGGTACTCTGTTTAATTTAGGTCTCTAATTCAGTTAAAAAACAATATAGTAGAAGCCACAGACATTTATCTATGGTACTTTATCTTTTCTCATCATTACTAATTAGTAAGCAGTGAGCTAAAGCTTACAGTGGCAAAATGAGTTGTTAGCACAGTTGCTGTTGCTCTTTGTTTAGCAAGTAATTGTTCTTGGATAGCTCATTCTATGTGACTGTGATTCAACAGGCAGGCTTAAATAAACCTTTTTGGCAGAAACAGAAAAGCTTTTGGTGTCTTGTCGGTTATGTTCAAAGAGTTGGGAGGTAATCAAATATTGACTTTTTTTTTTCCCCTTTAAAGCTTTTATCAGACTACAATTACTTTTGTATCCCAGTGGTATTTCCTTCTCCCTGTCAAACTCTATCTCCTGTTTGCAGTTGTTAAACTAGGTGACAATTGCTAAACAAGACAGCAATTCCCGTGTCTTTTGATAATTGCAACAAAACTAAAATATTAGTACTTCTGGATAGCTTGTGTTTAAATTAATTTTGTACTATAATTTGTCTGGCAAAAAAAGTAGTATTAAAAATCAGCATTTCTGAATGAAAGATCAATAACTTGACAGTATATATGAAGCTGAAATGGAGCCATTAAGCAGCATAGGTAAACTTCAGGCTTTGGTCTTCCAGTACATTCTCTACATCTGTTTTTGAATTACTGCATCAAGAAAGCTGATCATAGAAATGTCTTCCTACATCTTTCTAAAACCAGTTTTTCAAACAGATAACTTCTTGTTGATTAGTTTGAAGTTATATGAGTCACTGGAACTTCAGACTAAGAGCATTCTAATCAATATATAAAAGAAGGAAGCAAAACTTGATTCATTTACAGGGCTATTAAACACAGGAAATATCAAAACACAATATGAAATACTCAGTCTTTTTATTTTTCAAAACCCAGAAAAAAAGAGACAAACAGCCTGACTTCAGCTCTGCCCTATCTTACATTCATGGGAATGCTCGTCCTGCCAACACATGGCTACTCTATCAGTTGATGGAAGGAGTACAAGAACAGACCCCGAGGCACTGTTGTAGCTTGCATGAAGTGCTAATTTTCACTTTTTAGAACAATGGAGACAAAACCACCCCACAAAACAAACATGAAAAAAAAAAACCCAACAAACCCCCATCCCAAAAGAGATAACAAATATTGTCCTTAAGTACACAGATTTTATCTATGCATCTCAGTTAAAGGCAAAACAGTATCTGGGAAAAGCACTGATGATTCTGCCCATGTTTGAATACCTTACATTTTTAATTGCCACTGAAACTGAGATGTTTGCTCTATGGGCTCACAGTTGCATACTAGCTATTCAACAGTAAATGCAGTTCACTGTTTCAGTGACAATAAGGCTGCAGTTCACATGTGCGCCACATTGTTAACCTGAAAAAGCCACAGTGAAATGCTGTATCTATGGCAAATGATACTATCAAAACCTCTTAAACTGAGTTTCTGTACCATTTTTATACCATTTGCTATCTCTCAGTAAAATTCTTGGTAAGGAAACCTGCTGGCACTTTTTTCTGTCAGTTCCCATCTGGTCAATTTTCAGTTCATCTGTCATAAAATGAATAACTTATCTTGTTTCAGAACCACTTCCCACTCTTTACTCTCAAGCTTTACTCTCTTGAAAATCTCCTACATCTTGTAAACGTTTGGTAGTCGCAAAGCAGACTCACATAACTATTGTGACTGTGTCCCCATTTGTCATTTTGAAACTTTTTTTGTTTCCCCCAAATATGAATTTAGAAAGAGTTGAGAATGGGCAAAAATTAAAATCCACCTATGATCCCTTTTCCTCTCTCCAGAGCTCGCATTTCCCTGCAGTCACTAGACCTGCTCATTAAGAACAGCAATCTTCAGAAATAAAAACTAACTTGCATGTAAATTCACTGATCCTGGCTACAGGCTGTCAGAAGTTTAATATTCAAAGCCACACAAATAGGCGAAGAACTATGTAACCCCACAGTAATTTCTCACACTCAGAATTCAAGGATCTACCTTGAGACACAGCAGGAGCTGATGCATCCTTCTCCCTTCAGATGGGACCATCCTGAAGTGTTTTTGCTGATAAGCTTTGTGTTTCTGGGACAGAAGTTGTCTTTGAAGCACCTGTTTCCATACTGTAGCCTCAAGGTCTGTAAAACCATAAAAAAGAGCAATTTTCAGAGAAAGCAGCACCTGTCTTTGCTGAGTCAAAGAGGATTCCTATATTCAGTATGCAACATTGCATCAACACATGTCCCAGCAGGAAATTAATTTCCCAAACTGAGACCGTTACCTAGTCGCCAAATAGAGATATGAAGATGGAATTTCATATATTCACGTATTTTTCCCAGATGGGGGAGGAGGATGAGGACTGAGCAAGTGGAGTGATACAAACATTACAGCAATATGGCATATGACACGCACGTGTACATCTGCACCACACACAGGCATGTGTCTGTGGGAAGGCTGTGCAACTTCTTGTCCCACTTACTGTTGTGTGACACAGTTAGGGACAACTCAAGCTCTGCCGTTCTGTGCCTGTTCTCAGCTTGGTTTGGATCTCCAGGAGGGTTTACTGGTGAAGGTACACAACAGCAGATAGCACTGAGTTCTGTAAAACAAAGAGAGAAATAAAATTAATTGCTTTCCATTTCAATACTTTAGGCACAAGGTACTGATCTTGTTTGGATGCAAATTCTTAAGCATTTGAGGCTTTCTTGGGGACAGTGCACCTGGATCACTGAATTGACTCTTTTTTAATACTAAATACCAACTAAACATCTGCATCTATACATCTCTTTTTTTTTTTTCTGAGTGTATGTGTTCCAGTTTCCTAAACTGTTATTACTCAATCTTTACAATGCAGCAACCCAAACCTTCTGATTAGTATAATCGTGAGAAATTGAGAAAGCCTGTGGTATGAACCCTCCTCTATTTAGGAATCACAACAGTCATCAAAAAAACTACTGGAGACAAGATGTTTAACCAACTGGTGAGAAGAGCTGGAGCACTGGGTTTTTTTGAGGGTAAATAAGGTTTTTGAATGTTCTAAGCTGCAATTTACATTCCAGGGTCAGGGAGCAGTTCTACCCACTCATTAAACTGCTCAGTCCCAGCTACGGAGACTGTGCCATCAACATGTGCCTTTTGCAAAAAAGAGCATTCACCACATGCAGCCGAATTTGCAAGTGACTTTCTGAGGAAGGGTGCTATCAGTCCTGATGAAGTACCCTTCATTCAGTGAGGGGGAGGCATGGGCTAATCACACTTGTGAGTGTTGGGTGACAAACCCAGGACACTGGAGATGGGGGAGGAAGCCAGCGAGAGCTGTCACAAATTTCCCTGAATTTGCTGTAGAAATTTGCTGTGTGTAGAACTGGAACTTAGTCTTAATTCTCAACTCCACCAGCAGTGAAGAAAGGCTGCATTTGTCACCAAACGACGTTATACAGGGCACTGCACCGTGCAGAAACTCCTGCAAATTTGTGTTTTACCTATAATAGTAAATCACAGACTTGTTCTGTTGTTAACTGATCCTTTGGCCTGGCTGTAGATTCCCAGGACTTCAATTAGATCAGTTTTCAATAAATCCAGTGACAGCAGCGTGAACTCCCAAGACAGTCACACGAATACTGTTTTAATTACCAGATTGTATCAGCACAGCCTATGCTGGCAAGTTGAGTTAGTTGTTTATCTCATGTACATTAAAATAAACTAATTTATATGGATTGTGTTGGAGATTTATATAGATTTGCATGACTTAAACTTTTAAATCTCTTTTAATTTGGCAGGTGAGTACATTTTCTGATAGCAGAAAATAATCACAACCTTTGTTTTTGTACCCTAAGTAGAAATTGGAGCAAATTAAACTACTTTCCTGCTTTTACCTATTGCTATTTAACAAATATAGCTATTTAACAAATATATAACAAATCCAGTACCTTTAGAATTATTGAAGGAAAAGTGAAAGTTCTGGGTTAAGAATGAACAAAATCGGGAAAAACAAAATTCAGCTGACCTCAAGAGACACCAGCAGCAGATCTTTGGATCATGATTCCTGAGTTGCTGACTCTAGTCTTCTTCCTTAAAAGCAGGCAGCAAACACACGGTGTAACTGGACGGCCCTGCATAGCTCCCTGGAGGCGCTGGTTTCTCGGAGTTTCAGTTAAGGATGTAATTCCAAAGGTATTTTTCCTTTGATAAGGGAACTTTGTCTGTGCAGATTTTTTTCCTGACACTACACCATATTTCTAAGGAATGTGAAATAAGAGAAGTTGGGCAATATCAACTTATCAACTGCGGTGTTTTGCTGTACTGTGTCTCTAAACGCCCACCCACCTCTACAGCTTAGGCCTGGCTACTGACAGGGACCAACACCGGCCACTTCCTTACACGAGCATCCGGCAGCACCTGTGACACCAGGGACTGAAGGGACATTTCAAATACAGGAGTTTTCCCAGCAAACGCGGCAGATTTCTGCAAAGCTCAGGCTGATCCGACAGCCTGGGCCTGCCCGGCCTTTCACCGAGGTACCGTTGCCTCTTTCAGGGGCCGGAGACCCTCCAGCTCGCCCGGCTCTGGGCGCGGGAGAGCCCAGGCAGTGCTGCACACACCCGGGGCGCGATGTGGCTGTGCGGGTCCTGGGAACTGTCCCCGGTAAATGTTCCTCGCCCCGAGGGGGACCCGCAGGAGATGATTCCGTGCTGAGGAAAAACCACCCGCTGGGCAACACCTCCCCGAAGCGGAGACCCACGGAAAGCGGATTGGCGGTGGGGGGGGGAAGCGCAATGGGCGGGGCAGCTCCTCCCCGCAACCAGCGGAGGTGGAGCCGGGAGGTGCCGTGGGGCAGCGCCGACATTTCCCGCAGGGTCGCGGCTCCCCACAGCAGCAGCGGAGGGACGAGACGGGCGGAGATGACGGACGCGCTGCCGGCCCGCGGCTGCCCGGCGGCGGAGCCGGTCCAGGACGGCTACTTTCGGAAGGTGCGGAGCGCGGCTGGCGGATCGGGGTGGGCTCAGTGCCTGGTGGGCTTCGCGTCCGCGACAGCTCCCTCCAGACCGGGTACTTCGTGTGTCTGACGGTCCCTTGTCCCTCTGCCCCGCGAGAGGGCAGGAGGCGGCGTGGGGCCGCGGCTGTGGCGGAGCCCGGCTGTAAGAACGCACCCAGCTGGCGCTCCGTGGGGGTCCCAGCTGAGCCCCGTACCCTCGAACCTCTGCAAAAGGAGTGAAATTCCACGGGGTCTTGTGCTGGGGCTTTGGTCTTTTTGCGCTCTTCCATGCCGCGGCTCTGCTCCTCGCTCGCTCTCTAGGTACCTGTGTACCTGTAAGAAAGTTTACCGGAGCGAGGACATGAAGTTAACAGAGTCGTTAGGAAGCTTTTAATGAACAGCTGCCCTAATTACTTTTCAGACTGAGTAGGCGGTTTATGCCATAGCCCGCACCCCGGTGCTTTCTGCACAACAATAATTAAGAGTTAAGTGTCGCGGGCAGCAGCCCCGGGGGCTTTTGCGAACTCACCCGGCGGTGAAGGGCAGGTAGTGCCGCTCACGGGGTGTTCCGAGTCAGCCTCCTCGCTACTGTTCGGTTCAGTCTTCATGGACTTCAGATCGGGGTGCAGGTATACAAGAGTTTCGGTGGAGATACTGGATCCAAGACCATAAACAGTTTCATTTCATGGAGGGGGAAAAAAAAGCCTCTGCATCAGATTGTCGCTACAGAGAAGTATCTGTACCTGCGTTCTAGCTGCCAGGGTCGAGACGCACGTATGCTTTGCTCTGTTGCCCTCTTTACAGGCTTCCCCCACTCCCCTATTATTTACCAAATTCATAAGCCTGCAGAGCTTAAGCAACAGCATTTCCCTTTAGCAGAGGAACGGACAGTTCCTCCTGTTGGCGACTAAGCACTGAAGTTTACTGTGCCAGCCATGCACAGTAGTACAAGGAGTCAGTACTGCTGTATAAATAACTAGACAGACCGAAACAAAACCTTTACCAAACCCTGTCTGGTTTCTTCATTTGAGTAATCCTACTATAATATTTGGTGAGTAATCACTTCTTTCTTAGTAGTCCTTAGCAGGAAATCGTGAAGTGTGGCAAAGTTGTAATTACTTGTAGTTTTCACAGCTTTATTTTCTGTAGAATGGGATCCTCGCAGGCTGCCTTGAGGTGTATTAGTAAAAAAAGCTGACTTTTCATGAACTTAAGTTCATGAAATCAACTCTTCCACCTATTTGTTTCTACTGAGGTGGACTAACTGAATTTTAATAGCCAAGTTGTGCTTTGTAAGTGATAAGAATGTATGTTCTACATTCAGACCTGTTAAAGCACCAAGTTTGTTCTAGTTACATTGTTTTCTGTTCGGGATAAGTTCACTGAAACAGCATTAGACCACTGTAAAACCTGCATCTTGGAAAGGAATGAAGTTTTCCAATCAATACCTAATCACAAACACCCTTCCCGCATCTGACTTACGTCTTAAAGCAGCATTCATAAATCGATATGAATTTGATATTAAATAAATCTAAGCAAGTCAGTGTTGCAGTGGAACATTTAACCCCCTCTTCATTCAGATCTCTTTGAAAGGTTCATTAAGTACATAAATGCCTTTATTAAACTTCAGATCAGTCTAGATGCTCAAAGCCTACTGAAAGTTAGATGTAAGCAGGAAACCAGTATTCCTTGTTACACATTAGTTGAGTGGTCTCAAAGATCAAAGCTTTTACTGTGACCCAGTAGTTCTAGGAGAAGCTGGGGGCAGTGTGGGGAAGGAGAGAAAATACCAAAGCCCACAAAGGCAAAACAATCCCATCCTGGATTATTGGACAGATAGAAACAGATGCTTTGGCAGAAGCTCTTTAGGCCTTACACATTCATCTGAATGGAATGCTTGGTGATTTCATGTACCTGAAACTAGTGATTGAGCTGTTCGTGCGTGTCCCTTGGGTCTCCCTGACTCTCATTGCTTTATATCAATTTCCTCATCCTTTCAAAAATCACGTTTACTTTTTGTTTTCCTGAAAGGATTTTAGGGTTGACTTACCAATTTTGTCAGTGCAGAATCGCATCCATTTCCAAGGCTACCAGTCTTCATGTTTTTAGATCAAAAGACATTAACTGACCTTTTAATTGTATAATCTGTGGAACCTGCTTTGCATCAACCCTGGGTACAAAAGGGGTTCCATGCACAATTTACACAAGGAGGATGCCTTTGGTACTTTGCAAGAAAATTGTGCACTGTGCCATTTTATAATAGAAAAATTAGGCAGCTCACACAATATCATTTTGTTTTAGACTCTTAGGTGTTTTCTTATGATAAATGGATTGCTGTGGTAAGTGTGCTCAAAGTTTGTATACTGCCTTTTTGTGTGTTACGCTTTTTGAAGTCTTAAATGCAAATACATACATAACAAAACTACCTTCAGTGTCCCCAAGATGCAAATGTAAAACAACTTATTTACTTAATTCTTGCTTAGCACTTTTTTCTCCTTCAGGAGGAGGAACTGTAAAATTATGACTGACTCTATATTAAGGGCCATAACAGAAATGGGGAAAAAGACACACAATCTCAGTTTCCTCTTTGACTTCTGTTGCCTCATATGATGATCTAACATATAACCAATATCATATCTAACGATAAGTGCTAGCTACTGCAGTCCATTTGCACTGTTCCTCAGGTTCCTACTCCCTGTTCTCTTCCTCAAATGTCAGAGCTGCACTCTAGGGATCTTTTCCTGTTTCCTTGACCCACCTCTGTGCCTTACCATAGAATCACAGAATTGTTTAGATTGGAAAAGACCTTTAAGATCATCAATTCCAACCATTAACCCAGTTGTACCAAGGTGACTGCTAAACCCTAAGTTCCATGCCTACACAACTTTTAAACAGATCCAGGGGTGGTGACTCAACTCCCTCCCTGGGGAGCCTGCTCCAGTGTCTGACAACCCTTTCAATGAATAAGCTTTTCTTAATGTCTCACCTAGACTTCTGCTGCAACTTGAGGCTTCTTTGTCCTATTGCTTGTTAGTTGTGAGAAGAGAGCAACATCCACTTCTCTACAATCTTTCTGTTAGTTGTAGACGGTAATAAGGTCTCCCCTCAGCCTCTTTTTTTTCTTTCCAGACTAAATAGTCCCAGCTCTCTCAACTTCTCGTCAGGTTTGTCCTCCAGACTCTTCAGCTACCCTTGTTGCCCTTCTTTGCGCCCCTTCTAGCATGTTCACGCCTGCCTTCTGCATTGACCAAAGCCCCTTTTTCCCATGGCAAAGGCCTGCCATATTTATATAGGCAAAAGTAAGTTAAATTTTCCTTGATCCTGTAAAATGATTTGAGCTGCCTCACATGCCTTTAAAAGAGTAATCATTCAGTTTTAAGTCACACATGGTGTATGCAACTCTGTCTGTTGCCCATATTCCCTTCCCCTTACATGTCTCCTCCAAAACGACCATTTTTAACCATGGGGTTAGCGGCAACCAGGCTTGTGAGAAGGATTTTTGTTTTAAAAACAAAATGACAACCAAATCCTCACAGGTGTCCTGAAGAGGTTGTGGCAAGGTGGAAGAAACACCTGACTTTTCATAGAAAAGAAGCTATTGTCTAGAACATTTTACTTTCTGGGAAGATAACGCACCAGGGAACAGGTTCTGCTACTGTTGCGTTTATCTCGGCCATCACATGCGGATAGCTTAGTTCAGTACGTTCCATGGTACGTTGCCAGGGCAAACTGTACCTGTACTCCTGGGTGGTGCAAGTGCTCATGGACCGTCAGCTTTGTGCCTCGACCTCCTCTGTTCAGGGTTCCACATTCTTTCGCTATTACTGGCAGCAACCTGTGAGTCAACCATGCGTATCCTTCACATCCATCCTAATTCTGCCCCTGGTATTTCTTCAGTTTGAAAGAGTCTGTGATCAGCAAAATATAATGACAAAACTAATGATAAGAGCAATTTGCTTTAAAAGAAGAGAGGGGCATTTAGACAGGAAGAATTTTTCAACAGACTGATAGTAATTAAAGCAGATCTGTCCTTGTGTGCCATTTTGTTTACATGAGATGCTTCTCTCACCTCTGGGTAAGTTATTCTTTAAGCCTGGTCTGGCTCTGTGGGTTGCTTGGCCTTTTAGACCTCTTCCTGGATTGTTTTTTTTTTTTTTAAGTTACTTTTGAATTCTCATGAGAGAAGCAATGCTTTTTTTCAAGCTGTTCTTACTTTCTTTTTTAATTACAACTCACAACATCCTACTATAGCAGTACATTTTCAGAGTAAAATCAATATACAGCACTCTCGATGTTCAGTACTCAGAAATAGTACTTACCCAATCACGGGATCCCATGCTTGCATAGTGATCTCTAGTAGTAGAGCTACTGCCTGTCCTATTTTGGGGTAGGGTTTTTTTGTTGTTGTTGTTGTTGTTGTTTGGTGGCTTGTTTGGTTTATGTGTGGGCAGAAGCAGAGTAAGAACGATACAGTAGAAAGAACTTCCTGTAAGTGTCTGTCCCATCTTGGTTTACTGCTTTGGGAACACCTTATGCAGGTTGATCTCATATAACCTCAGCATTCAGTGAGTGGCAGTAAATGATAAAAACATCAATTAATTTTCCAGGCTTATGCTTTCTGTAGCTCTTCAAGCATCTGTTGGTACAGCATTAAGCATCTCATCTTCAGTTTAGTTGTTTTGGGTAGCGGTCCATTGTGCTATGCAGAGGCAGAGCAGGAGGACAGCTATCTTAACGAATCCTTAGATTCTGATCAGGTTGATGAAGATGCTTTTCTTTTTTTCCTCTTTCCTAAAGCTTTGGCTCCATCTGTGAGGCTCAATACTCATTGTATAGACCAAGCTGATGATTCAGAAAGAATCAATTCTACCTGTCAGGGGGAAAGACTAAAATAAAAACCAAGCAGTTTCATAAATGAAGCACTAGACCAAAAATGATGATAGGTATGATAAACAGCTCATGAATCAACACTTTCCTATTTAACTCTCTTTCTCCTCCTTAGCTCTTGGGGTTTCTTTTTCAGAGCTTACCCCCAACTGTGGTTAATGTACCAGGTTGGTAAACACCAACCTGCTACACCTGTGCTTCCACTGGGGCTCAGCTCATGTGGTTCTTTTCAGTCATTAGTAGCCAGGCGCAACCGCCAACATTAGCATTGGCACAGGAATATTTATTTGCCTGTTTGTTCTATTTCCACTTGTCTGGCAGGACAGAAACAATGGTGCAGTGATTCATACCCCTGTCATGCCATATCCACTCATTATATACAAATTCATAAAACCTAAAACTGAAAGGAGGCCTTCATGTGAAACTAAGAATCATCTTGGTTAGTCAAGAGACAGACATCTATGACGAAATGGTAATTGTCATTTTGCTTAGTGAGCAGTGTGTCAGGAGGGAGTACTGTATAGAAGACACTAAGCCATTCTAAAAGTTTATATTAATCGTTGGGTTCAGGCTTCTAGAACTGTAGAATACTTGTTCATGACAAAAGTGGATCAGGCTCTCGAAGATGAGGTTCTTCTTTCCCCTATACACCCCCTTCCCATTCCCCCCACTTTCTTTTTTCCAAAACTTAGATAACACTTCTAATATTGAAAAACTTGCTGTTTATAGCTAAAATTTCAAAACTGAGCGAGTAGAAACATCCCAAGAGAAACTTTAATCATAGTAGTGGAATAAGAAAATAATTCAGCAAGACAGAATCAGTTCTAGAAATACTAGTATGAATCATGCTGTTTACAACAATTGCTATTACGGCTAAAGAAGTTCTGTGCGTAACTCAAATTACACACACATTGAAATACCTGGAGGATACGGCCATTTGCGTACACTGCTGGGCTTGTCCAGCAGCACAGGTTGCACTGGCTGGAAAGGAATGTTTTATTTTAAGTAAGAGGGTACACCCAGTTTCAACTCTGTGTCACCTTCAGATGGTATGTGGCTAATCTTAAAAGTTCAAATCACTGCTTCATAGATCGTATTTATGTTAATTGCAAATGCTTACTGTGATTACTCATTGTTTGGCAACTGGTCAGGATTTTTGTGTCCACCACAACTGGATTTCTGATATTAAAAAAACTCTTCTGTCTTGAAAAACGGTCTGGCATCCAAATGAAATACAACTGCTTCTTTATTTGGGACCCATACTTTTGGCAGCTATCTTCCTTCTGTGGTTGGTAACTTCTCAAGTCCTAGAGCGCAAATATGGAAAACCACAGACACTGCCTATCCTCCTTATGCAAGGGGATTTAAAGGCTTCTTCATGTGAGAGGTAAGCACCAGTGGCTTGGACAGAGCCATAGTTAACTTGTCCATCCATAGTTAACTTGTAGTACCTGACTACAGGCTTGCCTAGCTACCCTCTCTGCCCTCCTGTAATCTGTAAGGGGGGGCGGGGAAAGAGTATTTCCTGAATCCCACCTGAGTGAGCTCTGCTTGGTCTCCTGCTGTAGAGCTGACTGTGCCTGGTCTGACAGTGTCACACTGACATCCCACAGGCATTGCTAATACACCTGTTTGCCAAACAAGTGTGTGTGGGATAATGGTGTTAACCTTAAAAATAAAACCCAGTGGGATACCTGCCACCTAAGCTCAGGCATTAGTTCTAGCGGCAGTCCCATTGGAATCTGTAAGCATGCCCCGTTAATTAGTCAGAGAATTTCTATCAGACATGCAGGCCCTGCACTGGCCAGCTGGCATCAGGACATACATGTTTGTGTCTTCATCAGGAGCTACATGTTTATTGTACCTGACTAGGTACATAAATAACACAAGGCAAAACCTAAAACTGTTGTGCAGCTCTTGCCTCTGATGATGATACATTAAAAGCATTTCAGCTTCCAGACGCTGCACTTCAACAATGCCATCAAACCAAGGAGGAGGAAAGAAACTACTAGCTAACTCAGCTTGAGGTTCTAAAAAGTTCAGGAGCTAAGGATAATAATCCTTTAAACAGTCAGCATTTATGCTTTGAGGGGAAGAAGAGCTCTAAAACTGGTAGCTGAATTTACTCTTTGAGTTCTCCTCACCACAGAATTACTGAATTTACCTGTCTTTTCCTAACTTCAAGTTAAACCTTCAATTATATTCTATTCTTGGTCATTTTTGCAACTTCCTTAGTAACAACCCTTCTTTTGTTGGTATTTATTAGTAACTTTACTGATCGTGTATAAGCTGGGGTAAAATCTGGCTCACTGTCTAAGTTGTCTTAGCTCAGAACTGAAATAAACAGTAATTAAATGAAGCTTCCAGCGTTCTGTTGACAAGAAATGAAACGGTAGATGTGGAAATGGCTGAGAAGTTCGTCCGCCAGTTGTTACAAACACTGATGTTCTTGGGACTGTCCAAACGTGAACGAAGTACAAAAGCTATCTGAGAAAGGGAGCTTCTGGATGGAGGAATAACTTAACTAAGCACTTTCTTGGACCTGTCTGATAACTGGGTGGCCCCATCCCATGTGCGGGAGATGTAAAAAGCAGCATTTTCAAAAAGGTTAGATCACAAGTTCCCTGTAAGGCCTTGAGAAAGAGATGGGAAATACCTAATTGCAGCAGATGAGCCTGAAAACAGACTCCTCTATCCACAAGAAGCCTTTCATCATGGAGATAAGAGTGCAGCACTTGCAGGCACCTGCCAGTTGCTTGTCCTCTTAGGCCCCAGGGGTGTTTTTTCATTAAAGCCTCATACAGAGATTAGTGGCCAGTCCTGAAATGCAGGGAAACACTGCTGCCATTTTTTTCTTTGTACAGAGTTTAAGGCAGTTGCAGTTTGGCACTCATCGTTCAGTGGGAGCTTGTTTGATTTCTGGGCTGGAGCCTTGAATAAAGGTCCACTGGAATAAACATGCCACTTAAACTGAGCTTCATGGGCCTGAGAATTGGGCAGTTGCTCTTCCTGAAAAAACTTCCTAGAACTAGAGCTGTAAAGAAGCATTTGAATGATGTAATGAGGCTTGTTTGGCACATAGGAAGGGCAGGGAGCTCTGGACCCAAGCTTCAGCTTTACAAAGAAAATGAAGACAAGGGCAAGGCAAAGATAAGTTTAGGAAGGATGCTTGCACTTGAATAAAGTTGGAACTAAGTATTGCAGACCTCTACAGGGATATAGAGATGAAAAGCCTGAGATGAGAATCAAGTATTCAAATTTAATGCAAAAAGCAAGAGGAAATAATTGACATGGTTCAAGTGAAAACAGGCTGTGGATACAAGATCATGTTGCACCTTTAACTGTGCCTTCATTATGTTTCTGTGTATAATATGCATAAAGTAGTTGGTGTCTAAAGGACTGCTTTTAATCTGAGAGGAATGAATGAGTTTGCTACACATGCATGTCCTCCTGAGTAACTGTTACTGTCATTTTTGGTATTTATAATAAACTTTTCAAATTAGGGTTTTAAAGTTCCTAATACTAGGCTAAGTGCTTTCTCAGCTAAACTAATCTTGATTGATGAACTATTTTCTCTATCATCAACTTGCCTTCATTTGCCAATGCAAAAATTAAACTTGAAATAGATTATTAGAAATTCACATTTTATTAAATACTTGCTTGCTTTGTGCTGAGATGTCATTGCCTCATCACTCATAATTTGAGCTTGTTCAGAGACTTTTAAATGCTGTTACATCAAATCAAAACTTTTCTAGTCAAAAATATGTCCAAAACAGTGCACTCAAAAGACAGGCTTTATTTTAGGTTAAGCTGTGAATCACAGTGGTCCCGTTTGCTACAGAATCACTAGTTGCAAGGATATACTGGTTAGCTATAAGTGAATTTTAATATTCAAAGACATGTGATACCTTAAAAAAGAGGGAGAGGCAGGGGCAAAAATAAGTTCAAAATAGCAGTGAAACTTCTAATGAATTTAGGAAAGGTGTTAAGATTGGGCTTCTCTAAAAACCTGAACAAAATCCTGCAAACATGCAGCGCCATTCATCTGTAACAAAAATCACCGTTTAGCTTATCAGTTTATCACCAGATAATTATCAGTTCTCTGGACCAGAATACAGTGGGTGAGTTCTGTTCAAACAGAAGTGCAGTAATTTCAGTCTTGTGCTTCCATAAGGTATTCAGGTACACAGGAGTATTCTGAACAAGTCCCACTTCATCCTTTACTTCTTAAGGGCATAATTTGATGAGTTTCTGAAGGTATGATAATCTTACCCTATGAAGTTTTATTCCATTTTACCTCATTCCATTTTCCATCTTAATTGGTACTGAACTATCAATATATAATCTCTGTTTGGCTAACAGGTAACAAAAAAAGCTAACAGGCAGATAAATAATTGCATTTGTCACTGGGTACACAGGCAGATGAAATAAGTTGTAAACCTTACTTGTATTTCACATTCTTGTTCCAGTATGCAAAGGTGCTGTTGGGTTAGGGCAGGGTAGACTTAAAGATCCAAGAGCATTTCCTGGGTGTGAAGAACAACTGCGCAGGTAGGCAGCACTGTGCCAAAGAGCAGTTTGAGACATGAAGAGAGTAACCTAGGGAAAGAGAGGTAGGAATTGTATTGCTGGCCTGAGTGCCGGAATGAATAAGAGCAGAGATCCTTGGAAAAGCTCTTAAACTGAGCAGTGGTGCCACTGAAGCCTGTTGTCCAACACAGTTGTATTTCAAGGCTGTGTATATCCTGATATGAACTCTGACATTCCAGAAAGGTGAAGTGCAAGTTTCCATAGGAGTTAGCGCCTTGCCAGGTAGTTTTTTATGAAACCTGTAGAAAATTACTAAGATTCTGTGACGTTTGGTTGTAATTTGATATCTTCAAAGGATTTCTAAGAGGAAAAAGATTGGCTCACACATGTACATAAGCTTTAAAATAAGTATTTTCTGTTTTGGTTTTGGTGTCAAATGCTTGGGTCGTGGTGTCGCTCTTGCTTTTGAGGGGAAAAAAAAACTGCCAGTGGGTGTTCACTGATGTAGTTAGTTTGTATTCACACAGAACTCATGCCATTAAAGTTAAATTTAGTGCTGCTCCTTTCCCAGAGTCTCTTTCAACAGTAACAAAAGCCCTCTAATTTCTTAATTCTAGGGATGTAATCCTCTTGCTGAGACTGGTCGAAGCAAACTGCAAAATCAAAGAGCTGTCCTAAACCAACAGATCTTACGAGCAGTAAGAATGAGAGCTGGTGCTGAAAATCTTTTGAGGTATGTGCTGTAACTCCTTAGCCTTCTTGCCTGAGCAACTGAATTTTTTTAAAAAATAAAGTTTCTTTAGCTATTGTTTTCTCCCAGTCTGCCTGACTGCGTCCTTAACAAGACTGCATAAATCACTGCTGGATGCTTTGTTAATCTCCCTGGAGTTTTGTTTAATACTGTAGCTCTATACAGTTACTCTGCTATAAAGTGCACTTTCAGAGCTGCTGTGTTTCTGCATGCCATCTCAGAAGTGTTTTGGAATGGCTAAAGAGATGGATAATACCTAATGCCAACAAGAGTTAATCTAACATTCAACCTGAAGATGTCCTAAAGTCATCTCCTGATACCAGTATTAGCTGCTGAAATACTCAAGTTGCTATTGACAAGAGTGGGAATGGAGCCTGTTTAAAGAGAAGAGGATCTGACTGATTTCTAAGTTATTAAAAATCTAGAATCAATTTACACCTGGTAGACTACTAATACTTGCTAATTATCTGAAACAAGTAATTTGAAAAGTAACTTGACCATGGTAAGACATTTATAGTCTCTTAAGGAAAACCATAAATAAACCTTCATGTTTTCAGATTCTGTTTGCATTTCATCAGGTTCTCTAAGAAGCAAACCTACTGCTGTCCACAGAAGCCTCCTGCAATATGACATGAAAAAAACTGGAAATGGATGTAGCTTTACTTTTGCCTGAAAGTAAATGCTAGGCTTGAAACAAAGGATAGATTGCGTTCAGTCTGGCTTGTGCGGGCAGCAGATTTTAGTTTTGCTTAACCTAAGCAATCTTGGGTATTCAATAAAATACAGACTATAAAATTCCCAGGTAATGCGTATTTATAATATGAAGTAGAAGGTTAGAATTTAAGCCTTCCAACTAGTTAGTCTAATAACTAGTTCTTCACCAAGTTGCTCCATAAAGCTGTAGGATTGTTCCAAGGGAAGCCTAGATGTATGAGATGGTTGTACGTAAATGTTTGAGGGTGAATTGTATCTCTCTAAAGGCAAATGCAAACTGCTGTAAACTTAAAGTAGACTCTTACCTTCTAATGATTTGGACTCTGATATGGGGGTACAATATTTTAAGCCTGGATATGGATCAAGGCCTTTTATCTTAAACTCATACCTGTGGGTGTAGCTAACAGTTTAACAGTCTCTTGAAAACTGTACTAACTGTATGGAGAATCAGGCTACAAATGGAGATATTGTGTCCTGAAATACACAAATAAGAAATAGCACAAAAATGCTTTGGGAGGCTAAATACTAAGATCCACTGCGCTAGCAGTTCAAGCAGTTATCATGTAAATGTAAATAACAAAGGAAACAAGCCAAAAAATCCACCCCTGTTTGCATAGGACAAAATAACATGATAGGAAAAATTGTATTACACAGGGAGAAAGATATTTCTTTTTATTTGTGACACATTCCGTGAGTTTAGTGGGGAAATTTTTTCTTCTGTTCTTTAAGATTAGAAGTCTCAACAAATTATTATTCAATCTGTAAAGTGGGGATGTGTCTTTAAAAAAAAATACCTCCTGACTCTTCCAAACTTTACCCTCATACCTTTGAGGAAAATATAATGTAATGTGAAAATAGGATAGTGACTCTGTTTAAGATGCTTTAGTTTGGATTAATTTATCTGAAAACACAACTACACAAAAAAACCCAATCACATACCAAACCTGCTCTGTACCTGCAGACTGTTATCTGGAAACTATGTGAGGCTCTCGTGACAGAAAAACCTAATAAATTCTGAAACATGAGGTTTTGTATCACCTCTTGAGGAGATAAAAAAAATCTTAAAAATGCTGAGAATGCTGACAAGGGGGGGTCAGCCAAGCCTTTTCCTCAGCAATAAAAAAAAAAGTATGTCTTTTTCTTTTTGCAGAGCAACCACCAACAACAAAGTACGAGAGCAAGTACTACTGGAACTGAGCTTCGTAAACTCAGACCTGCAGATCTTAAAGGAGGAATTGGAAGGACTTAATATCTCAGTAGAAGTTTATCAAAACACAGAGTAAGTAAAAAGCTAAGTTACTCAGTTATGAACAGATCTTGTTTACCACTTGGAAACAAAATTGTTTCTAGGTGAACATGAATGCTGGACAATAATTACGTGAAAGAACAGAGAGCCTGATAGGAAGAGAACATACTTGATGGTAGATTTGTTGACTAAGGGTGAGTCTGTGTATTTGTCTTTCACTTGGGAAAGGTATGTACCACTAATCCTTAGATATGGAGTTCCTTCGTGGAGGGAGTATTGCGAAAATAGAAAGGTCTTGGGGCTTTATGGAGAGGCACACAGCACCCTGCAGGATTTACAGTACTAGAATGGCTAACTGGTTCAGTGCTTCTGTAGTGAGAAAACCTAGTGATGCAATTACCTGTTCTCAGATGCAGCTCATACAGCAGTCCTCTCTAGCTGCAGAATGGAAGTCCAACACTCATTTGGAGCAGATTTGAGTAACTTTTAGGGTGTGCATTTCAGTGATAGAAATCCATAAATTAGCTGGCTAATGGAGAAAAATTTAGCAGATGAACTTTTCCAACTTAAAGTACATTAAACTTTGAATTGCAATGGATTCCACCAAGACAAAGCTTCAAAATTAAAGATAACTCGTTAACTGAATATTGCAACAATTTTTATGAGTCTTATTGGTCCTAAAATTAAAAATTTACTAATTGATTTCAAATTAGCAGCTCAAGACACAAATTGAAGAGCCTCATATGAGAGAGTTCCTTCAGAACATTTCTTAGTTATCTTCCAGGTGGCCTACAAGGAACTAATGCAGAGGAACTAAGCATATTTCTAGAGGGGGTATCTTATCAACTGAATGATGGCCAAAAGCAAAATAGGTTTGTTTTTGAGAAAAGATAAACTTGTGCTAAAGTTACTGCACTCCACCCCAATGTCAAACTTTAAGAACTATTTGATAGAAACATTTTTTTCCTTTGAGATTTTTACCAGTCTTCATAGATGCATGTGAGAGTAGATATGAAAGTTGTGGCTGTGGGAATAAGATCAAGACTCCAGAAGTACTACTTCTTTTAACTAAAGGATATTTGAAATATTTGGATTCTTAATGAAGGGTGAGCAGCATGTCAGGCCCCAAGGCAGGTAGAAGCCTTGCAGATGGACAACAGCATGCTAGTTATTCTCTCTTGGTCTTGCTTCCCCAATCTGTTTCGAATGGTATTTCACCTTCTTCAGTGCCATTAATTCTAAGTTCTAACTGCTTCTTGTGTTCCATCAGCTAAAATAACTCACTAATTTAACTGTGCTCTAGCTAACAGCTATTAATAGTTGCTCTCTGAATCTATTGTGCGTTTAGTCATCGGCATGAAGTCACACCCACATTACTAGATTACGCTGTATTGTGTTACACCAGTTTGATGGGCTGGCCTTCCCAGTACTTGCACACATCCCAACTGGATTGAGAAGCATGACGCTACTTCTACTCAGTTCTGGAAATCCAGGATCACCTCCCTAACTGGTCAATGACTGATGTTAACGCCCTGGGTGTGGCACTGCAGAAACTTAACAAAAATAGAAATTAAGTTCCTTTTTGAATGGCAAATGTTTGTGTCTAGAGGGACTGGGTGGCACTTAAAAATTCATTACATCAGTAAGTCAGGATTTCTTTTGCATGTGTCTCACTTCCTTTTGGGGAAAAAAATCCTTGGTATAGTCTGTTGTAAAAGTGATGCACTTTCTTCTAAAACCTTCATCAGAAATCAGATCATCTGTGGTCTCTGCAATGTGGTGTTGGCTCTAAGATGATCGGGGTTTAAGAATGTGAATCAGTGTATTGTCTTGAGGTTCACATGCTTTTAGGTTGCAGTTCCCATCCTTATTGCCCTTTGTTCTAGAGGTTGGCTTGTTTAGAGGCTAACACCTAGCATTGTCTACAAACTGGTTCTTAGACTTCCTTATCCTTTCACTGTTAAAAGTTGGTATGTATACTTTGGCTCTGCTTTTCCCTGTTTGACACACATCATTTCTGCACATGAAACCACTGGTAGCACATAAAATAGTGATGATAACTGTTGATAATTACCACAGGTCTTACTGTGGCCTATCTCATAGCTGTGGAGCTGTTTGCTGTCCATGTAACTTATGCAGGTGTATAGAGATGGAGCTAAATTGCAGTAAGTCAGTCTTTGAGAGTGTCCTTTTCTCTTAGTAAAGGGAAAAAAGGTTCAAATGAAGGAAAACAGGAAAAAAAAGAGGGCATGGACAAGTAACAAGTAGCTTCCCATTCTGTATTCTTGAGGAGTCAGTACCCATTATGCAGACTTTGCTGAGCAGGAAGGAAGTGCTATAAACTGTGCACCCTCTACTTGAACACCCATCAGCATACTAACTTTCTGTCATCAACTGGAACAAAAGTAATTACGTTGTCAACAGACAAACAGAAAACAAACCTTTCTGAATCCTTTTGTTTTTTCCACAGAGAGACTTTCAGTATTCCCTTGGTACCTCTTGGCCTGAAGGAGACAAAAGAAGTAGATTTTACACTCCCCCTCAAGGTAAATTTTAGAGACACATTTCAGAATGAATAGTTAACACAAATAACTACCACTTCCGTTTTCTTTACAGAAGCAGAAATAATTTAAATAATTTTGTTTCATGTGCCCTAAAACTGAGATCACAACGTATTTAAAAATTCACCACCACTTATGTGGGTTATTGCTCATATCTGACTAGGACAAGGAGTTGTAAGATGTTACCAGAAATCCCACTTCAGAGACAGTAGCGATAAACCAAAGAGGGGAAAAAACCCTTCTACATGTTTTGGTCCCAATAGGGCTATTAATTACTAGTCTAAGTGTGAAAGGACTTAGTAGTGAAGGTTTTACTCAGCATAGCACAGTGATTCTCCAACTTGCCCCAACCAAGCAAGCTCGGCTGGGGAGCAGCGCTGCGGCATTAACACCTCTTGTTTGTCGGCCCTTATACTTCACTGGCTGTTTGAGCTGCCTTCTCTATTTTTTTGAACCATTCTGGACTATATTCTGCAATGTCGATTTTTATCTCACAGCAAACCATCTTGTATCACTGTAGCATGTGTCTCTGTTTTTACTTCTGTAGGTTAATCTCCATAGTCAGATCATGGTACTGCTTTATGCCATCGCAGCTTTGTTAATTTAAGTGGAATTGCACTAATATAGCTGACAAGAATTTGGCAGTCCCTTGCTGTTAACAAGGGAATCAAGTGACCATAAGAAACTTGTTATTTTAGCTAACAGGGCTCATTTGGCCCTTTCAAAACCACTAAGTGGTGGTGTTTTAAAACCCAATGGAGTTGATGTAAGAGGTGCTTGGTTCCAGACTGAAAGTTCTTGTCTTTACATATCAGATAAAATTATTAGTTCTATTGTCTTTTCGTAGTCTCATTGCTATATGTAACTGTACCACTGACGGTCAGGAAGCAGACAATACGCAAATCACAACTGAATCAATTCTGTACCATTTGCAACTGCAGGAAAAAATAATTGAATTTTAGATGCTATTTTTTTCTACCTTTTTTTAGGACTTTATTCAGGAACATTATAGTGAAGACAGTTCTGAGTATGAAGATGAAATAGCAGATCTCATGGATCTGAGACAAGTAAGTTCAAGTGTGGCATACTTACTTGCAGTCTTCTCATCTATAGTTGTGAATAACAACATTGATATGGACTTAGAATATGCCAATATAACTGATCATATTTTTGCTGACTCCATTTCTGAGATACAGAACATGAATCTTCATTGTCCAAGAGCTCTACAATCTGAGTAAAGAACAAATGAAGGATGAAGTTACAGAAAGCAATTGAGCTATTGACACAACTTTATGAATAATGTAAATCTAGGATTTGTCTTATCTAATGTATTTACTTTAAAAGTATTTTAAACTTATCAGAGTGTGGAAGTGAATGCATCTGACAAGATTGTAGTAAGACAGGGATTATTCCTAACTGTTTCCTGTATTACACTAGAAACAAACTTTCTTTGCAACGTTCATAAAATACCTACAGTTTTTATTAATTCTGAGACTTGCCAAACAGCCTTTGCTTCCTTAAAGGTTACTGCTGCTTCTCTGCAGCTGAAAAACTCTCATTTGGAATGCGTCCATATGGCCTTAAGCTTACCGTTCCCGGATTCCAAACGTTTCTGTGATATGTAAAAGTCCAAAGGAAGCAGAGCTTTATCCCTGTTGTTTCAGTATTCATCCTGTAACTCAACAGAATACACTTTATTTTAAATCTCTTGTATTTTAAGGCCTGCCGCACTCCTAGCCGAGATGAAGCTGGCATTGAGATGCTGATAAGCTATTTTCTTCAACTTGGTTATGTAGAAAACAGATTTTTCCCACCCACCAGGCACATGGGAGTTTTATTTACGTGGTAAGTGTGTAGCTCATGTTTGCCTTTTGTATCTTTTCTCTTTTACAGAATACTGCTAATTATTAACTGTCCTCTGTTTAAAGTGAGCATGTCAATGTGCTTTCCTCCCAACCCTACCTGCACTCTATGGTGTCAATTTTTTTTAACCTTAAGACTAAACCTGAACACAATAACCTTTTTCGTGCTTAGTGAAGCCGTTGGCTAGATTGTGATTTGGGCTACAGGGTAGCACAAGGGGAAAAAGGGAGAAAGTCATCTTAATTGTGGACAACTGCAGATGTTTCCTGGACTCTGAATGCTGGTGTGCACAGCAAATGCCGAACGGGTCAGACCTTAATGGCTCTCCTTCAGTTTGTCATGAAGAGCATTTGGGCTAGACAAGCAGGAGTGAACTAATTTTATCTATGAGCTATGTGTGACTCTGAATTCAGAATTGTTATTTTTATGATAAAGATTACAGCCACGAGCAGCTCTTAAATTCATAACTGCTAGAAGAAAGTTTAAAACATAAGCTGTAGAGGATCTGACCATGCCAATAACTGATCTTTGGAAACATCTAAATACAGCCTCTGATGTTTTATAGGCACTTGGAATAAAACATAATATGCTTATGGAGGCATTGCAGTAAAAGCTGATGAAAACTAAGCCTCAAATAAAACCACTGTCTGTCCTCGCAGTACATAAGGCTGTTTCTATTCACCTTCATTTTCACTGTAACAGAACAATTATTAAGAAATTCACAGCATTTTTTGAAGACCATTATGAAAATATCAGTTGTTTCAAGGGACTCTACTAATCTTAATCCTACTTCTGATATTTGTTTCCCAAGGTACGATTCATTCACAGGTGTCCCAGTGTGTCAGCAAAATTTGTTGCTTGAAAAAGCCAGTATTTTATTCAACATTGGAGCCCTTTACACCCAGATTGGAACAAGATGCAATCGACAGATCCAGGCTGGACTTGAAAATGCTGTTGATGCTTTTCAGAGAGCTGCAGGTACAAATGTAAAACCATTGGGAAGGTGGTATGCAAATGTTCATAGTCTCATCATGACATCCTGCAGATTTTTGCATTTCCTGCTGACTTCATTACACAAAAAAGGAGGATTGGGAAAATTCAGAGTGCCTAGTGATGAGCTGAGCTGAAGCTTTAATTCAAAACCTGGAACATGCACATCAAGACAGTGAATGCTGTGGTTAACAATTAATGAACTGGAGTTCAAAGGTCTAAGTGATAGCCCTAATGTTAATTAACTCACTGTTCATTGCTTGTTTCACCAGCATAGCTTTTACCTCCGTGATACTACACTGGTCTAAAATCCTGTAAAAGAAACAATTTGAAGTGTTGCTAAAGAGCTTAAAACCTAGTTTTTTCTACATGGTCTCTTCAAAACTGATCTACGTAAAAATTGCTGGTGACATCTGGCAATTCTTTGCAAGCTGACTATAGTTGCTATAGATTCTGAAGTCAAATGGGTTCAAAATAATCAGCCAATCTCTGTCCCAAGCAAAGAAAAACACAGATTCTAATAAAAAGAATTATATCCCTTGATGTAACATGTTACAGAAGCTTTTTTCCCCAACTAAATTTTCTGTTTGATTGTAAATGTCATCTATGCTGCACATCATCCCTAAAGACCTATGACTCAGGTAATTAATATGTACTCTGAGATTTATTTCTGCACTAGAAGTCCAGCTATTGATTTGCACTGGATGAACTAAATGCTGTGGACCACAGAGCTGGATTCTCAGAAAGCTTATCTTTTGAGACTACAAAGCTATCAAAAAGATCCAATAGTATTCTTTATGCATTTAGTAAATGCATTGGTTTTCAACCTTTGTATTTCATCTACAAGAAATTTCAGCACCTGAGAAATTTCTCCATTTTGCTGCCATTCCTTCCATTTTACAAATTAAATAATCGTTGCTTTTCACTTTGTATTTGCATAACAGACTTAATTCACAAATCAAAATGCATCATTTGCTGCCACAGTACCTTTGCAGGGCCCCAGCGCAATGTGCTCGGGAGGCATTTCATTGTACCTGTGCATGGCTCTGTAACACTGTTCGTTATGTTGGGTAGAGACGTGATATACAGCATGTATTAACTGCTTCTCTCTGCTCACTGGAAAAGGTTGTACGGAGCGTTATCTCTGCCCAAGTTCTCAGTGCAGTGTGAACACGCCTACTGCAGAAGCAGAAATATATTTAGAACTCAAAAATATTCATTTCTCTCTATACTTCAAGTGCCTGTCAGTACCCAGGATGTGCCAGGGGACTTGGGCTGATTTTGTTGTTGCAAAAAGGCAGAGGTGGCTACAATTCACACGTGCATAAGGGTGTTACTAGAAAGTTAGAAGATGTTAGAAGATGCAAGTGTAACATGGAAAATGAAAATTCTCTAACTAGTCATAGAAAAATACAGCACAACATGGTCAGAACTGAATGTAGTGGCAAGAAGTAAAGACTGCAGAAGGTGGGACACTTAAAAAACAGGACTTATCGTCACACTTTTGTAGAATTATCAGCAATTAGCAGGCAAGTAGAGCTCACTAAACTAGTTGGATGACGTGCATGCTGAAGGTTATGCTTCCATCTGTGAAACTGTTACTTAATATTTGCGCTACAGTTAGTGTTTGTCTTTCATTTGATAAATGATAGAAACGATTAATGTGGTGCTGGAACCAAGCATCTAGAGGTGAATCTAATTTTGCCCTGTTAAGCATACTGTTATAGTTTACTTACGGGGTTGGAACTGAGCTTTCACTGGGACACACAATGCACTGAGCAGCATCTGAAAAGGAGATTCATGATTAATTATGGTTTTATGTTTGTGGGTTTTTTCTTCCACCCAAGAGTTCTACTGTCGGCTCCTTATAGTTGCACAGAATTCTTTGTCTTGTCCTATACCTACGTCTAACTCTAGCGTACCACTCCCATATATGAGTCACAGTCAGTTCAGCACGGCTTTATGATCAGTCACAAGAATGTTATAAAGAAATCTGAAGGTATAATCCTTAAAACTTGCAGCTTCTTTTGCTCCTCTGAATTGTGAACTGTGCCTGAAGATATTTGTTGGGAATGCAAAACAAAACCTGTAGTCACTTTAATTTCATGTGTACTAAGAATCTCTCTAGATTGCTGTAGTGCAATACTAGAAAGTATGATTTCAATCTTAATTATTATGGTACATGCTAGAATTAAGTTCACTTGTTTTTTTTTTTGACTTGTAATTCTGACAAAACCATCTTGTAATTTCAGGAGTCCTAAGCTACTTAAAGGAGACATTTACTCATACACCAAGTTATGATATGAGCCCAGCCATGCTGAATGTACTAGTAAAAATGATGCTTGCACAAGCTCGAGAGTGTGTTTTTGAGCAGATTGGTCTTCCTGGAATACGCAATGAGTTTTTCACGCTGGTGAAAATGACGCAAGAAGTTGCTAAGGTAAAATACAGGATTTAAAAATTAGTCTTTAAAGTAACTGTTTACAGTGCTGTGTTACTAGCAGCAGCCTCTAGCAATTAACAGAGTTTATTACACCTCAGTGTTAACAACCATTACTGAAAAGCAGAAATAAAGGGATAGCTCACAAGCTACAAGGATAATCAGAATCTTTCGAAATATTAAAGGGCAAATAGCTGCTATTTCAATATTGTTATTTTAGAAGTGTTACGACTTTTTAAAGTTCTTAATCCATACAGTTTAACAGAAACATGCTGGAACATCTGGGCTGTGACCTTGCTGAAGCTTCTTTCAAGCTATTTATCACACTGTTCTTTTGAACAGTACAGATTTTGTCCACAGAACAACATACAAAAGGACGGAGTTGTTTGTGCAGTCCTTTGTTAAGTATCATACACAACGTGTCTGTTGTTTCTCAGCAGCTAACGGTTATGCAAACTTAAAAAGCTTAAGTCCTAAAGAATAACTGAATTGAAACTGGAGGAAGCACCTGATGAGCAGTCACATCGGTAGCTGCAGAGCTGTTCTGGGACTTGTCTGTAAAATGGGGGTCAAAGGTGCCTTCTGTGGCCCAAAAGGTAGTGTTTGTACTTGATTGTTGACAAAAAATGCAGGGTATGCCAACAAGATATGAACGTGATTTCTGAGGCTGATTCAGAGTAGCAAACTTAGAGTTGGTTCCATACTAGATAATCAGGCAAAGCTTTTCCTACCACATCTGGAAAATCACCCTGACTTCTCTGCAGATTGATCAGCAGAGTATTTGAGATTCTGTCAGGTGGGATTGTTTGATCCATTAAAGCACTGTTTGAAAAGCTATTTTATTTCCTCTGTGTAAAGTCTAGGTCCCCTGTTTTAACTAAACCACACAAACTTAAGTCTAGATGTGACTCCACAGTTTCAGAAGTAAAGAACAAACCTATTGTATAAGAAATTATGCTTCTCCCTTTTTTTTTTTTAAGCTGAATTAACCCAAAGAGATGTATTTGTAAATTACAAACTCTTTATTATAAGGTGGTTTGATTGAATTCTAAGGCCATTATAGGTTGACCGAGTCCATCTGGTCTTGTACAAAATTGATTAACTTTTCTTGTAAGGGAAAAATTCAGAGAGGGAATTTAAAATTTTCTTCAAACCATTCTAATCCTCTTTCACTCCTTTCTAACTATGTTTTCAGTCTTTGAAGTGATGTGCATGGAATTTGTCTTAAGGCTGAATAAAACATCCCTTATTTGAGCTCCTAACATTAAATTCTCATTCTTCATTTCTGTGCTTTATTTCAGGTGGGAGAAGTTTACATGCTGGTTTACACTGCAATGAACCAAGAACCAGTGAAAGAGAATGTACCCTATTCCTGGTCTAAGCTGGCACAAATCAAATCAGACCATTACAAAGCTCTGGCACACTACTTCATTGCCACCATTCTTTGTGACCACGAATGTAAGAATCATACATTTTCTTTGGGTTAATATAAATAGTAATAAACGTGTAACCAGTTACAGTTTGGTCTGTTACTTGAGTCTCAGGAGACAGGAACTTGGGATTTCAATGTATGTTAATGTGTGGCCATTTTTCCATTAAAAGCCATGCTTTTTTGGCCTTCACAGAAGCTTGTGAAAACTCAGTAAGGTTAGCACTGACAAGAAGGAAACAAGTATCTATTACATGCCACTAACTTGTTCATGCATGTCAGTATGTTCTGGCATGCTACTTGCATACTGTAGATGATAAAACTATAAAACTGATAAAAGTCCTAAGAACTTGAAATTTCCTCCAGTATGTATAAAAATATTTAACTGCATTGGGAGAAAAGATGGTAATAACAATGTGATACACTTAAAGGAATGGAGCACCAAGAGATCTCAATATTCTGTATCAATATCTCCATCTGGTTAATATTCTATACCAATTGTTATAGTGCAGCCTGGTGATGATGAAGATCAGCAGGAGAAAGCCCTGTCCCAGTTGTATGACTACATGCCTGAAGGACTGATGGTTCTCACAGTTTTAAAGGACAAAGTTCAGCGAAAACAATTAGGTAACTGTCAGTTTCACCCAGCTACTAGATGTAATTTGAAAACGACCCTGTATTTATTGTCTCTGGAGGACAACCAACAGTTTATAATTGTTTTCAGGGAAAGCACATTTACGCAAAGCCATTTTTTACCACGAAGAAGCTCTAAGAGTCTGTGGTCTGTGCAAAAAGCTTCGAAACATTGATGTCCTTCAGGAGGTTCTGACAGCCGCACATAAGCGCTCACTTCTCAAATTCGCTCAACAAGAGACAGAAGATGACTTTCTCAGTCTAATCCAGGCTCCAGATATCCTTCGTAAGTATACATGGATTTTCACACAAATCGCTTTTTCACAGCCTGGTAGGAGTTTCTATCTAGATTGGAATACAAGAAAAATAAATGGCATGTCTCTTAATAGGTACTTGAGAGAAAGTGAATTTGTTTTTCTTTGTTTCAGCTAAAACAGAACACAAAATAGAAGCAATTGCTCCTCAGTTTTCCAAGGTCAAAGTTAAAGACTTCTTCCACAGGCTGGTATGTAACACACTGATGCTGTTTTGCTAGCAAGTAATAAACTCAATGTAGTGTCAGGGAGGGCCACAAGTAGTCCTGAAAAATGATCCTGTTGATAGCTGCTTGGTTTTGGTTTTTTTAAGAAGTTACTGGAAAGAGAGAGCTCCCAGCTTCAGAGGTACAATTCCACTTGAAAGAATAAAAGTGCCATCTGTATATAGCTTTGCACAGTATTAATTGTTGATAACCTTCATAAATGTTCTTTCACCTTTCAATGGATAACTGCATACAACTTAGACATGGTGGCTCTGTGTGCATCTGTGGGCAAAGGGAATTGGGACTTCTGGTTAGGATCAGAATAAGCAATGTACAGTATCAGAATATGCCTCCTGAATCAATGCTTCCTGAATCAATTAATCTCCTTCAAATGGAGTAATGAATAACATTTTAAGAGCCTTGCTGCAGCCAAAAGATGCTACCCACCTTAACAGATTTCAGAACAACTTGTCAGTTGCAGTCATCCTTGCTCTTTGTCGCATCATGTGAGCAGTCATGGTAACAGCTGAACGCTTCAGGGGACATCTTGTGGGATCAATTTCACTGCTCCATTTCAATGGAAGTAGCTGAAAGTTAACCTGAGTAAAACCTACATTAAATGAGGTTTTTAGTACAGTGTAAAAAAGAGAAATGCCATAATTTATAACAATGTGCCTGCTGCTACATTACCTCCAGGGCCCACTGACGGTATTCTCAGCCAAGCAGAGATGGACGGCTCCACGTACCATTTGCATCCACCATAAAGCAGGAGAACTAGGGTTCAGCCTTAAAGGAGGTTCACCAGTACAGATTTATTGCCTTGATCCAGTTTGTTCTGCAGCAGTAAGTATATTAGTGCAACGTGAAAAATGTAGCTCCAGACTCTAGCATTCCAATCTCTTACCTGTAGCCCATTCACACTGGTGTATGGAGTATTTTCAGTTCTGATATATATCAGTACAATTAGTTGATATGATCTGAAGGCATTTTCAGTGCTATAAAAACTTTAAGTGTTTGAGTACTTGTATCCCTGATGTCACACTAGAGTTGACAACTGCTTTTGTTCACATTTAATGGATAAAAAGTCCCAAATCATAAAGGCAAACACTATATTCTATCTAATTCAGGAAGTTAAAGAAGGCTTTAAGAAGTAGCAACAAGGATGAGAATCTGGAAGGGAAGGTAGCCTATCCCCAAGGAAAAAGAGGAAATAACATGTGTTGTTTTTGGGAGGGAAAAGCAAAGGGATAAAAGCAGCACACAGTGATGAACATAGTTTAGCTATGGGAAAGACAGAAGCAACCATAAAAGTACAAATGAAAATACTGAAGAAATAAAAGTAAACAACTGGAAGGAGCTAATGTCTGAGTGTGTCAGACTCACATTTATCCATGGTGGCTCAAATAGGTAACTTGTGCACTTGGAAGAGTTGCCTGTTTTTATCTGGTGTTGTTTCACGTCTGGCTAGACAGTGGTTTTAATAGCATCTGTGAGGGAAATACCTCTAGGCATTTGTATGACAACAAACATTTTACACACTTTTATCATTCCAGATACTAACCTGTGCAAAATTTTTTGGCAGTCAATGGGCCTGAAAGAAGGTGACTACATTGTTTCAGTAGGTGGTGTGGATTGCAAGTGGCTTGGAGTGAATGAGGTGCTGGAAAAATTCAAAAGTGTAGGAGAGCAGCCCGTTGAGATGGAGGTTATCAGTTGCCAGGATACGGCAGCATCTATGGTATGTAACGAGGCAAATGTTTTGCAGATTGGATATGTAAGAATTTGAGTTTCCTGCCTTCGGCCCCTGATTAATGTTTACTTTCATGTAGTCAGATACTCTGCTCAATCAGCGAATACATACAGCATTCAAGCATGTTTCCAGTTTCAAAGTCATTTTAAATCATCGTGACTTGGCAAGCTAAAACACAGCCTGTGTGCCTAAGAATAGTTAGGTGGAGGTTTTGGGTTTTCTTGTAATGGAGCTACTATAATCACATCGTAAATTCCAGGACATGTTTTATTTTCTCCTGACTTTTCCCAGACAATGACAACATTACCGTGTTCAGCAGTGGAAAAGCTACAGTGAATCAATAATGAAAGGAAACAAGGCCACATGTTTGTTTTCTGTGCACTGTTAACGTTAACATAAATAATCTGTAATTTTATATTAGATCACAGATTAACTTACACATTTTTTTAATTTTGGTGAGCTTTAGCTGTCTACTCAGTTACTAAGATGCTGTAGAATCTTTAAGGAAAAATTACCAACTTTTAAATCAAAAATTAAAAAGTGTTCTACTGATTTGTACTGTGAAGTACAGCTTCTAAATCCTCTGCTTCATGCTTCTAACATTCCCTGGCAAGTTTAGGCAGTGAAGTTGCCTTAGCAAGTGCTCTTCCTGCTGTTTTCTGTTTGAAGATGATGATTTTCCATATTGAAAATAAGGTATTGCACACTTGCCATGCCAAAGCAGCTTCTGGAAACAAATGGTTAGGAAATAATCAAATTGCTTCAGAACACAGGTAAGAGAAAACACGGAAGGCTGTGTCTTCCAGTTATCACAATAGCTCCTGCTGTCATAGTTGAAATCAACATGGAATCAATTAAAAAATGTCAGGAAGTCTCCCCTTCAGAGACTTGTGCAAGTACAGCTTTGTAGAGAGGTTAGTTATCCTAGTCAGGCTAGAAGCCAGTAAATGCTAGCTATAATACAACCAGAAAAGATTAACAAGTTCCCTTTAAGCTTTGCAAATGTACCCTTGAATCTGCATGGCCAAAATACCAGACTGGCAGCCCTCTGAGGGGCCTTGTGTTCAGTCAGTACGTGATTAGTGCAGAGTGCTTGTTGTCATCTCCCTTGCAAAACTATTTGCACAGTAACCTTTTGTTAGCATCAAAATTTTGACCCATTTTGGGTGACTGATTCTTACAACGCTTCTGTTCCTCCTACAGCACAGTAAGAGCGCAACTTACTCTGTGGGAATGCAGAAAACTTACTCCTTAATCTGTTTAGCCATGGAAGAAGATAAGATTGATCACACCAAGAAATCCCCACTGAAACTGCCTTTTCTGAGTTGGGGAACTAAAAATAGACAAAAAGCAGCAAGCACCCTCTGCCTTCCTTCAGCTGTGGCTGGAAGTTCTCAGACTAAGAAGAAGCTTTCTCCCTTCACACTTCTGAATTCAGAAAGTTCACTGTACTGAATCTTACGGAAGAATCTGTTAATGTGACATTCTTCTTTAAAGCAGATATAGAAATACTGATCAATTATCTTTATATACATGTGTAAATTCAGACAAATGCCACTGACTTCCTTTACTGTGTACTGTGCCACTGTGAAGGTCAGAGGCTGGCAAAAACTGTAAAACTTAAGTACTTGAGAGTTAGAACGGACTGGGAGATGTGTGATAAGTTGTAGATAAACAGACTGGATTCCTTTGGAATGTCAAATACAGTATCATGACTTTTTTTTATAACTGTGATAGATGGGAGTTATTTATTATAAACTTGATGCTGTGTGCAAAAGTAATAGATATTAAAGGATGATTTTGCTGTAAAAGTGTAGTCAGTTATAAATCAAATGCTACTTTACAGAATTTCCTTGACAAACCACTGGCAAGAGAGAATAGTGTTGTTCAGAGAAACTGCCCCTATGCCAAGAGGCAGGGTCTTTCTGAGAGTACGAGGTGTATTCTACTGAAGAGTTAATTCCGGAAGAGAATTAGAAGGCTTAAAAGTCAGAAGATCTTTTGAACTACAAAAGGCTTTTACTCTGTTCTTTTTCTGATCTAGGTTACATTTTAAACGCCTTCTGATTCAATTGTTGAAAGCAGGCTTTGTTCCAAACTTGAAATTATTTAACCTACTTACTGTAAGACTTGTATCTCATTAGTCCTGTTAAAACTGATAGCTGTGGAACAAATCTCAGAACTGGTATTCCAGTATATTATTCAGAAGCATGTAAATTGTGGTGATGCTTTAAAATATGAGAAGTGAATCTAAGTGGCAGAATACTTATTCACTGCCAAAAAAAAACCCCAAATAGATACTCATTCATTGTTCCAAGGGGAGAAGGATGATTTTGTAAGTACTGGTTATATATATAGTAAGAAGGGAGGCAAAAATAACTGTGTGAGTATTTCTTTGAGATTCTTTTATTTTCTGCAATTGAAATGAATTAAAAATTGCTAACACTGTAGTGTTAGTTAACATTGCCATCTACAGAGTAGATATATACTGTTTGATACTCAAAACTTAAGGGGAAAGCTTGTGTCTGGGTGTAAACTTTAAAGTTGTAATTTGTTATTATGTAATAGATGTTAATATGTTGATGACATTTATTTAATAAAAATCAGATGCTACCAGTTACTAGTAGCTTTTTGATTCTCCTATGGCTTAGATGTTGTTGTAGCATAATTCAGATTTTCACTATTTGCTGCTGTCATACCTCTTGCATGTCTCTGTAATGTTGCCTACAAAGATCTAAGAAACTCTCTTAGAAGTTTATACTGTATGATATAGAAACTCTCTGAATTAACATTCAGAACTTGCTTTCTTATGAAGTGTTAACATATTTCTAAACACTACATAAAAAAACCAACTTGTCAATTGTGACTCACCTATTCCTAGTAGTTACTCTTCTTGTGTACGTGGTGTAGCACTTCTTTTACATGCACAAGCAGCAGCAGGCGTTTGCGGATCTGCAAGATCATGCCATACAGTATGCCATACAGAAGAGACTTTGCAGGTATGGCTAAAATTACCATCCAGATAATGAAAGCTTTAGGAAAGTTACATGTATCATTCTTCCAACTTTTCATTTGTCTTAGCCCACTCTGGTGGGCTTTCTGTCGTTATCTTCCCCCTTAGCTACATGATACTGCCTTTCTCTTCCCATCATTACACACTCACTGTTCCTTGAGGAAAGGCTGTGACATGGGGTATTTTTTTATACTTAATCTCACCTTCCAATTCAGGTCAAAACTTGGGCTTCTCACATGCCATATAAATCCACACTGTTTTCCAACATCTAACTGAAGAAGGCAAATACTAATTTCACAGCAACTTTCATTCTTGCTAAGCCCACAGTAACAAGTTTCTATAGTAGCCTGGTCCATCCTTGTGGATAAAGTCCTAAAAAGTAAAGGTTTGCAATAAATTAGTAGTTCAGCTACAACTCCATTAGTATTAATTGCCATTACTTGAATTCAACTGCAGTGAACTTTCAGTCATTTGATGTAGTAAAAAGGTGTTTGCCTTGCAACATCAATAGCTGCATACCTTTAGATGTAAGCTCCAGTCTCCATAGCAAAGAGACAAAGCCTGAGCCAGGATGAATAAAATCTAAACAACTACTACAGAAAGCAGCTTAAACATTCCCTACTTATAAGAAAGTGTTGTGTTGGCCTGGAAACTGATGTTTATTATTCAACAAATTAAATACTTACAGCCAAATTCTATTTTCATCCCATGTAAGGAATCAATAAAAGTAACAAGTCTATGTGCTATCCACACTAACTGGATGAGATTGGTCAGAGATTCACTTCTCTGTAGCTTACAAAAGCTAGTTGAAAATCCTGCTTAACTGCCTGCCTGCTGTGATCCAAAAGCAAAGTACATGAAAGCAGCTTTTCACACATTTCCTTAATGAGTGGATAAAGTAAAAGGTAATTTTACTTGTACCAATCAGGATTCAAATATAATTTACAATAAAACACAAGGTGTCAGGGAAACCAGTCCTCGAGTTATTGGTAAAGATTATTACTGGAAGAACAGGTTGATTTGTGAATTTTGATCAAAGCTCACCATATTATTTTCTTTACAGCATACACTGTAATGGACAATGTGTCAAAATATATTCTAATAGATTACAATTATCCCAACCTATATTCAAAAGTGCAGCATAAATTAACCAAGGCTTTGGACATTAGACACTAAGGAATAAATTTAGCTCTGACTCCTTTTTGCAGTTCACAAGGTAACAAGTTAATGTAAAGCCTAAGATGTACTCCAGCAGGGCTTTCCAAAGGAACTCCAAACGCACAAATTAAAGATGTAACTACAAAGCAGTATATGCTAACTTCTGTAGCTCACTGTGAATCACATTTCTAGTTACCAAGATAACACCACCTACCTATTTAAAAAGTGTTTATTTCCATAAGACAGTAAGCAAGCAAATTGCAGTTTCTGTGGATACTGAAAGGGACAGCTTTGAATGTTTGGTACAATAGACACATAAGATACTTTGCAGCCCTCTTTCCAAGATAGTTTGCACAGCTTAATCTACCTGCGCATAAAAGCTGTAAAGAAATGACAGCAGTCAGACAATTAGTCAACACCCTCCAGTTGTCACCAGGATTCTGAAACTACTATAAAATTACTAAAAACAAACAAAGTTTTGTAAGTCCAGAAAAGCAAAACAAAATGTCATCTTCCAAAACAGCACTGCACATGCTTGTCAGGAACAGAAAAACCTGTGTATTTGTTGTGCTACAGTTTGTCCAACTGCTAGCTCAAGCTCTTGGACAGATGCATGACAAAGACGGTGGATGCTTCCAAATTGTTGCAATAAAAGTAAAGCTTTTGTTTTCCCAACTCCTGGAATTTGTTGTACAGTCCGGAACACTGATGGCTCTGCCAGCTGAGAACGTTGTTTACGAAGAAAGGGGTTAGTGTTGTGATCTTTACTTTGTTCACGGACCTGAAGCAAAACAAAAGCATAAGGGAGACTGAGTGCCCTCTGCTGGAGCTATGCTTTTGGCTTTTCAAAAGTTTCTTTAATCGCAAGAGTTCAATGCAAACACTAGGAAGTTTTAAAAACAAGCTGAGCTCTCCTCCTTAAGCGTGCGCCATTATTAAGGGATTTGGTGCAGATTCATGGAGTCTTACTAGGAAACCAGCAGTTCCTTAATACCAACCATTAAACCAAGGATTTTTGTCGTCTCTGGTGCAATCAGAGAAATAATAAAGGAATATAGAAACAACACGAGAATAGTTTAGTCAACCTGAGACAAAGCAAAAATCCCAAACTGGTTTTGACAGAAAAAAATGAGACCTGCCTAATGCTATCCAGTGGCATCTCAGTGCAAGACCACATTAAAAAAAAAAAACAACCAGTATCACATTTTCCAACTTTTTTCTTAGTTCCCAAATTAACCCTTCTTATACTGCACTACACTACCATATTACTCTGCTGTAGGATGTTTATTCCTTACATTCAAACATCAAAATATTTTTATTGCTTTAAAACCTCAGGTATTAGTTTTGAAGTGTGCACCGATAGTGGAAAACCGGTAAATCTCCTCACATCCCGTATTTTAATAGATGTTTTTCCACTAACATATAAACTTACTAGCTGAGTAATAAGTTGTGAAGCTTCTCCTTGATTTGCCACAGGAAGCAACGCCATTCCAAGTTCTAGCACAACAAGCTTTTGTACTGGCGAGAAGTACTGCTCACTTATTTGGGTTTTTTCTATAATTACAATTCCCCCAAGACTGTTGGCCTGCATTGGAAGGAAAAGAGAAGATCCTGTTAATGACAAGCTGATGTGATGCAAGAGAAAATATTTTTGTCAAGTATGAGCTGCTTGAAAGCAAATCAGAGGAAGAGTAGAAGCTGCAGCAACAGTCCTGAGGCTTAAAACAGCCTTAATAAATGCTTCCATCATTTTTAACTTTTCAGGTAGAAATTACTACTAGAATTTTAAAAATAACACAAGAATGGTTTTTTCCAGAAGCACAGGATAAACAAATACCAATTTAAAGCTTTTACTCTCCTCTTTATGTAACACTTACATTTCTAAAACGAACCAATCTTCTTTTGAATCCATCCCCTGCAACCAAATCCGCTTCAGATATATATAAAATGCAAGTTCTGTTTGAAAGATGAAAATCCACAAGTCCCAAGTCATCTTGAAAGATGAGTCTAACTTTCCCTTAAGGTAATATTGTTAAAATAAAAAATACACTAGTTAAAAATACATTAATAATAACTTCACAGCACAACCTTCCTAGTGTATCAATAAACCTAGTGATATGACAAACTTCATATTCCATAAAAGCCTTTCTTAAGCAAAACTCATACAAGCAATCAAAAGTACCTTGGTAATGCAAATTAACAGCACTTCCAAAGTCCAGATTTGAAAGTGCTATAGCTTCTCGGCAAACAAAAACATCACTGAAAGTATCTCCTTAATTTATTTTGCTGTGCCAACAGGTGATAGCACACCTGTATCCACAGAAATTTATGGGACTTCATTGGAGATACATATTCGTAACAGCCCTACTGCTGTGGTTCACAAGAAGCAGATTCTGCTTCTTCTGTGCTTCTATGCTCAGCAACTAAGTAAATATGACAGAACTGATTATGTAACTACACAGCAAAAAGGAATTTTACACCTGCTACATTCCCAGCTACACCTGTGGCTGCACCACAGAGATGGAGCCAGTCAGGCACAGAGTAAAGCATATTCCAGCCAACCTTAGCAATGCCGGGTTATACAGCAATGCTTTGCCTAAACTGCTTTTCCTCTCCTGATTTCGTTAGTGTTTACCTTGTAGCTTCTGGGCTATCTCCGACCCTCTCCACTTCTCGTTTCCGATCACATGCCCATAGGGGACAACTATAGATCCTGCCATGACAGCAAAGCTTGCGACCACTATCACCATCAGACGTCCATTACATATTTACTTTAGCAGCAGTCACGTCCTAGAAAGACATGCGGAAGAGACATTCACGCGTTTTATAAACTTCTTCCAAGCTTGACTTTAGGGTGACGTTAGCACATGCAACACGCTGGAAGCGATGCTCTCTTTCTCCCTGGGGCTGCCTTACACCTGCGGGCAACACATCGACACCAGCGAGTGACTGACTGTTTGCTTGAATACAGGCTGTCGGCCTGCAAATCCCTCTCGCAATTCGCCAGCCAAACTGAAAAACTCCCGAATTAAAAAAAAAAAAAACAAGCCCTACAGAGCCGTTTCTATGCCTGATCCGCCCTGGCCGGGACAAACTGCTGCCAGTGCAGAGCCGGCTCCCGCGGCACTTCCGTGGGCACAGGGCTCCAGGCGGATTTAACGCCAGAGACCACTGCCGGAACCGCCGGCTTTGGCCGCTGCTCAGGGTGCGGAGGGACTGGAGCCTGTCAGGTTGAGGCCCGGCCCCGAGCAAGGCCTTACCAGGGCCCTTCCACGAGAGGCGCGGGACAACCCTGACCTCTGACGCTGCTGTGCTTGTCCTGCTCAGGAGAGATCCCAGAGGGCCCAGGGGCGCGGGATAGCCCCGCTCTTTCACGAGCGCCGTGCGAAGCCCGCGCCCGAGAGCGGCGGCCGCCAGTAAGAAGCGAGAGCTCCGCCGCCCGTGAGCCAATGGCGAGGCCGTTGCTAAGGCCGGCGAGGGCTCAGTAAGGCGCCCGCTGACTGGGGCAGGGCAGAGCCGCAGCCAATCCGCCGCGCTCTTGTTAGCGCGCGGGTCGCGACAGGGAAGCACCCGAACTGGGAGGATAGGAGGTTGGACTCGGCGGCAGAATCTCTTCTCCGATCCCTTGGATCCAGGGCCGGCCGATGGCATTGAGCTTCAGGAGAGGCCGGAAGGGCCAATTTGTGAGTACCGAGCCGCCCGGGCCCATGAGACCTCCGGGACCCGCCGCTCCTGCTGTTGGGCGCAGAGCCCTGAGACTGGGGCAAAAACGGAGAGAAAAGTAAATCCCAAGCAAAAGAAAGAGTCCGGCACTCTCCTTTCCCTCGGCCCCGGGCCTCCTCGTATGCTCCAGAAGCACTGCCTGGAGCGGGGGTCCGACGCCTTTCCCTTTGTGCCTCAGCTGCACTCCCTGGTAGCTACAGGGGCATAGGAGCAGTCATTAGTGAACAGTGGGGTGCGTGCCAGCAAAGAGTGAAGACTTGTAAAGCACCATGCAGTTACTTGATGAGACTTCCCGTAAAGACAGGTATTTCATACTTACTTTCTCCTGTCGGAGAAGACAGTGAGTAACTGCGAAAAAAACCCCCAACACCCCCCCCCCGGAAATCTCAAAAAATATTGCCTGTTTTACTCCGTATGAAAGTAACATCTGCCTGAAATGGATGGACTTTATAATGACATAGTGTTTTCTGATGCCCAGAAAGGAGAAGAGGCAATGGGCACAAACTCAGACAATGGAAATTAAACTGAATGGTAACGTAAACAAAACAACAACAAAAAAAGCGATGAGGGTTCAGTTCAAAACTTAACAGGTTGCGGGGGTTGGTTTTGGAGTCTCCAGCCTTGGAGGTACTCAAAACCCAACTGGATGGGTTGACCCTGCTTTGATTAGAGACTGGGACTAGACAATCTCCAGAGTGTTGTTCTGACCTCAACTGTGATGTGATTCCATTCAGAATATTCTTTGTAGGAAACTGGTCCCAGCTTTTCTAAGCTGGTATTTAATAGCTTTTTGAGAAGAACGTTAAGTTTGCTAATAAAATAGAGTTTGACTGGCAAAATTGGGAGAGGGATTCATTTTTTTAATTCAGGTTGAACCTTTGATTGCAAGACTTGTTAGGTTTTTTCCTCCAACTTAGAGGGTTGTGACTGAGGATTGCTTCTGACTGACAGATTCTTTCTACAAGAAAGGGACTAATACTGTTAATTTTGAGGCAGAGTTCTAATTTTTAAGTTCATTTCTAGTACTCTTTCTTTTATATGTACAGTAAAAGCCCCCCAAACTCGAATATTCTGGTTTTGCAGAGTGTGGTATAGTGAGTGGAAACCCTACATTTCATAGGGCTTATGTAAATGACATTTCTAACCCTCATTAGCAGCTGTTCATTCATACATGTTAAAAAATTAAACTTGGAGCCATTTCAAGTCTTCTGTTAATATTAACTACATGTAATTGTTCTTAATTTTTATATTTTTCTGCATTGTTAGTTTTTCTGCATGTTCATTTTTGTTTCATTGTGATCCTTCAAGTCATTGTCAACTAATTTTATTTTAAATTGTTTAGAAACATATAGCTCATGGCCTGGTCCCTGCTGCTACCATAGCTCCTAAACCTGCAGTTCCCCGCACCCCTCCCCCTCGTAGTCCAAACCCTTCTCCAGAAAGGCCCAGGTAGGTTTTGTTTTGTTTTTCCTTCATCAGCTACAATAAATACATACTTGAAAAGCATGATTAGAAGAATTGCATGTCCTTGCTGCAGTATTTACATAAACCTTACAATAAATAGAACTCATTTTCAGTTGGGGCAATTCCTTTTAAACTTTCACGATACCAAAGTTAAGCATGCTAAATTATTAGAACAATTACCATTATGAGTAGATAACTTGTTATAAATTTGAGTCAGTTAAAGACAAATGGACTATTAAAAGTTAGGGCCATTTTTAATTTGCCTGCTACAGTAATGTAGGGCTGTAGTGGTACTGTGAATCAGGAAATTTTAACTCATTAGAAAGGAATACATTAAACATTACTAACATGCCAGTTTATTGCATATTAAAAAAACTCAAGGACTTAAACTGGCATGTAAACCCATGTTGGATTTGATTTGTGTTAGTTATATAGGCAAGTTAAATAAAGAGAAAGTATAATTTTAGTTTTCATTTATAGTTTCTGCTATAGTTTCTCTACATTTAGTCCAATCCTGATTGTTTTCTATGGTCTTTCTAGTGTCTGCAGCATTCCTACATAATCCGAGTTCTTCCTTGCTGACCTCAAGTCGTTATTCCTGTTACAGTCCTCACTGTTTCCTTTAATATTTGTTCCCACTTGTTTTTGCCTCTTCACCTTACCCGTCTCTGTACTCCACAGCATCCCATCAAATAGGCATTTCTATCTGCCTTGCTTGCTGTAGTTTGCATTGGGTCAGCATTTATTAACAGCTTCAGAGTCACCAGTAAAAGGTTCAGAGCAAGGAGCGATGGCAGCTGTGGGACAAAATAGCAGAAACTGATTGCTTTTGTAACATGGTGCCGGATAGCATTGTTATGGCTAAAGTGAACGCTCAGTACTGTAAATTATCAATGTCAGTTTTGGGAATACAACTCACTGTGTTCCATGATTTTCATGCACATGATTGGGAAAACCAATAGGTATCGTACTTTACTCTTAGATAGCTGCATTACAATAGCTTGCACTGTATTTTACCTCTGGAGTTAATAGCTTATAATCGGTCTCTTAGCGTTAATAGTGGTGTTTATGCTTGTTAACTGTGAACATCTTACATTGCAATGGAAAGTATATAAAATGTGGAGCACAAAAGAAACATCTGTGTTTTTTTCATTGCTTTGCTCTGTTTCCTTGCAGATCTGCTCTAGCAGCAGCTATCCTTGCAACGACACTGACAGGCCGCACTGTTGCTATTCCTCAGCCTCGGCAGCAATCCCTTCTTGGAGATGATTCCACCTACGAGGAACAAGACTCTTTTGAACCATATGCGACAGTCACAGAGCTCAGAATGGGGTAGTGTATACTTCCTGTTTTGATACACTATGAGGAGAATCTGGCAACACTACATTTTTATCAATGAGTTACAGCAAACTCCTGCTTCTGAAGCTACTTTTTTCTTCCTGCATCATAAATTTGGTCTGAATTGTCTACAGGTCTTACTCCATTTCTTACAAAGTGATGACACACATAAAATCTTGAGAGAGGGAGATTTCAGTGTGGGTTTGGTTTTTTTAAGAGTAAGCAACACTGAAATAGGCTTCAAAAAGCTTTCTGCTTAACAGGCCCAACTGGAATCTTGATGGTAGCAACAGATCTGTGCAGTCTCTGGAAATATCGGGCAGTCACGGTGAGGATGAGGACATGGATACCTATCTTTCCGATGCTGATAAGGAGAGAGAGTCCAGCTGTCTGAGTAATGAGAAAAAGGAAGAAAGCTTTAGCACCAATGCTATTTACGCTGTACCCTTCAAAAAGAAAAAGGTAGGATTTCAAAATGCATTAATTCCTTTACTGCTTTTTGTAAATATTAATGCAAATATTACATATTTCTGAGGCTTTTGATTCTCTTCATATCCTCCAAATTTAAATTTTATTACGCATACTTCTATCTGTGGTTCATTTACTCCAACAATAGTTGGGGGTTTTTTGATCCTTGCAGATGCATTGTCTCTGATCATTAAGAGCCTTTTCTCATAAGGAAAACACTGGTATTGTGTATAATTGTTGTGCATAAATTAATCTTGTAAAATGTCCAATCTTCTATCTGAGCATGATACTTATATAGTAGATGATTTGGTAAAAGCACTAGGAACTTTACTTTTAAATAGTCAAAGCTTAGTTAATGATTCAGTATTGTGCTAGTGAATAGAGACCTATACAGAGATGGGGAAATTAAGAATCAAACAAAAAAATTACCTCCTTGTCTTGAATTTTTCTGTGTTGCAGTTTTGAATTGTTTAAACCAGCAGTGATGGTTTAATATTTCTAAGGGACATTTAAAGTGTAGTCCAAATTGATAGAAAAGTTTAACACTCAGGAAGAAGCAGTGGACTAGTAAAGAGGGAACAAAACTAAAAACAAAAATCAGAAAAGACCTCTAGGTGCAGAGCCAGTAGTCAGTGAGAAGGAAAAGAAAGATTATGTGGGACACTCATAAGTCATCAACTGGGAAAACAGCGAAGACTGTTAAAAATAGTTAATTAATCCCTCAATGCTGTGATATGGTAGATAAATGATTGATGTTCTATTAAGAGCAAGTTTAGATATGACACAGCGAACAAGCAAATGCAAGATAATTTCACGGACTCTTGTAACGGAATGAAGTGACAGGGAATCTTTGCCCTGTGAACTACATGGCTATCACATTTTCCCACTTCCTGTTGATCATTGTAAAGTGTAGCTTTTATTTACATAGAACCCTAAACAAAAAGAAATAAAAACCTTATCTTAAAATATTGGAGTGCAATTCTGAATGTGGCTGGGACATTAGTACACTGAAATTTTCATACTGATACCAAGACACGTGGGCTATCTTAACATTATTTAGATAGGCTTGTCTTACTTTTACACAGGAAGAGTTCCCACCATTTCCTAGTACTAATACTGACAAGAAAGAGGTGCCTTCTCATGAAGCAGACTTTCAGGTGCTGATGGATGAGCCAGATGTGCAAAGAGAAGGTAAATAAACATTCTTTATGGCATTTTGACTTCTAATACCATGAGGAAATAAATTTAATACTATATGATAATGATATCTTAGGTTTTTTCAAAAGGACAAGGCAAGAAATGCTACTAAATACTTAACCATTTCTTGTAGTTACAGAAAATTAAAAACCCACATAAAGGGAGAAGATTGGTTTATAGTCATTGCATAAGTGAAACCTCTAAAAATCCACTATCAGCTGAACAGTGGATCATTATTGAGAACTCCTTGTCTGTTCTGTATTGTCTGGAAATCTTTGCAGTGTTACTGTGTTCAAAAATGGAGGAAAGAAAAGGAGAAACTACTACTGTTAAAAAAAAGCTAAGGATAGAAAATCTTTTTAGTCAGTTATTTTGCTTGCTAAAGAAATGTCATGTCCAAAAATCAGCAGTATGATTTTTTTTTTTAAATTAAATGGCACAATACTAGAATTCTTTATCTTTTCCACAGAAGTTGTATCACTCTTGCCATCTTTTAAGGCCTGGGCCTTACAAGTGTTCATCAGGTAACAGCATTCTGAATAGAGAGCCAAACATGACCATCCATCTCACCTTACCATACTAAGCTCTGAATTGTTAAGCTTCACAAATAATTATTATGCAATAAGTAGTATCATTAAATCAGGGACATTTGGTTCTTAACTGGACCTGTCATTAAGCTATTTTCTTGTAACAGCAGAATATTGTGGAGAAAGATATATGTCAAGAGAGCAAGACCAATCAACCTGGAGAAGAGTTTTATTGCATACTTATCCGTTATTTTAAAAGCAGAAAATCAGACTGCTCCAGAGCTGCTAAATACAGATTTTGTAGAGGATGCCAGCACTCTAGAAGCTATTGGGTAGGAAAGATGAAGCACAACTGAGTCCGTTTTGAATAATCTTTGTATTTCTAAGCTTTATTTGCATTGAATCCCACTGTTGCTTCAATATTATTTCAGTGGAGTTGTTATTCTTTATTGAGAATAATACCCAGAAAGAATGGGTTGCTTTGATAAAGCCATTTGGGAAGTGGATGCATTAAACTGAAACGAGTAAGATATATAAGGTGTTTCTAATCCCTCTTCTACACAGTAAGCACTGGAGATCTTGGAAACGGTCAGATCTGCACATAGCTTGTTCAGAGATACAATAGGATTCAAGCGTAGGAAAATCAGTTAACATATTTCATTTGTTCTGTAGTCAAATTCTGAAAGAATTGGGGAAGAATTTCTTATGTTTATTTGGAGTATGTATAACCTGTGTACTTAAAATCCATATAATCTGTCGTAGTTTAGGGACCTAAAAATATGTTTGGTTTTAATTTATTGATAGATCTCTTTTTCTTTAACAGAAGACCAACATACTGACTTGAATTTAAAGGTAAGACTTTTCTATGAAGGTTAATTTACGGTACATTTTGAAAAAAAAGTTTTAAATGTCTGCAAACTCTCAGCTCTCTATAACAAAACTCAAATATTGCCACTAGGAAATGATATTTTTCCAAGTTTTTGACCACATGTATATTCTGCAATTTTTGGTGAATTTTTATGTCGGCCATCAAATTGAGAAAGATACATCTCTAGCAACTAAACATTAACAGTTTGAAGTTTCTACAAGCAGCAGTGGTAAGTGACACAGGGATGTCGAGATGAGTAAATGACAAGTCATATTGTCAGCAGTGAATCCAACCTTAAATATTTCTGAAAGTTCTGTTTAAGTTCTCCAATGGCGATGTTGTTCAGAGTACCTCAGAAAGGGTAACTGGTTTGGTTTTTTTTCTCTGCTAGGAAGCAAAGTCATTAGCTGAAAATGTGATACATGAAAAGCCTCCACCATCCCCAGGTACTTCTGATTTTTCCATGACTTCGCTACACGTCCTCACTTTAATAATATGCATACATACAGTTGTAAACATACAGTGATACGAGATACATGGTCTGTCTTCAGCTAGTGCCTTATTTGTGTGTCAGTACATCCCTGTATTGATTCCAGGCACAGCACCTACTGTGCGTGCCACATGGATGGGATATGTGCCTGTCACAGTGGGGTTTTGGGTATTTGTGCTGTGCAGCTGCCTTCTCACAGGAAGTTAACAGTGCAAGTAAGCGCCTGAAATGTTGCTACACATGCAAAGCTGTTATGTGTCATCAATAACAAGAGAGCTCTATTTAAGAACAGTTCTTGGGTTTCATATACATCCTATAGTAAGGCACTGTTCTGTACTAAGCTACGTTCATGCCTGCATGCTTGTATATCATAGTGGCTCTTAGAAACCTGATGGTAAGGTTAAAGCCTCAGCCTTCATTTTATTTGGTAAGATGTTTAGGCTAGGCAGATTAAAATACTAATTCAAAAGTGTGATCTCTTACTGCTGATGCAACAATATTTTCACAATTTTGCAGATGAACTAAAATTTTAGTTTTGTAAGGACTGTTAACTAACTTCTATTCAGTAACAGATCATTGAAGGCTGTTCATTGGGAGTGAGGGTAAAGCTTTAATTACAGAGGTGATTAAATAAAGAGGGGCTCAAGAGGACTGACTAGACCACGCAGGACTTCACCTACTGTAGTGGAATTTTCTGTCTCCCCAATGCTCAAGTGAGGAAGTCTGCTAAGACTTTGTTTTCCATTTAAGGAAGAAATGTTTGCAATATCTAAGAGAAAATACAAGACCTTTCAGCCTTTCCGCTATAGAGTTCTTTCCAAAACCACTTTTTATATTCTCTGACCTTATTTTCTGGGAGCTTATTTGTATATTGTAAAGTAGCGTTCATACATAAAGGGAAAACATATGATAATTTGCTGAAATGTATTCAAGTCTGAACACCATTTAAATACATTATACTGTGGCACTACAGATGTTTCTACTCGAGCAAGACAAGCACGGGAAATTATGACTAAAGAAAAGCTCAGAGAACTAAAACAAGAAAACTGGTATCTGAACAAAGCAAACCAGGCTATGGTACAACAATGTGAAGTAATAAAACAGCAAATGGAAGAACAGCAATTAAAGCTCAAGAGACTAGAGCAAGAAAACAGAAAACATGAAGCAAAGTCGTCACACATAGAAGGTGAGAGAAACACAGAAGATACTCTGTAGTTATTGTTTGATTTTTCTGATTTCTTGCCACCTGTTCCTGCAGTAAGTTTTCAGTCACTGATTTGAGCAAATATCTATGGAAAAGTAGTTTCAGAACAGTATTTTCTACATTTGTAGAAATTTTGTCACATACCTTAATGATCATGATAAAAAAAGCTGCTTGGTTGTTTGAAATTTAATGTGTTCTTGTTAATAATTTTCACGGGATTATTCCATTACAGTGTTTTGAGATAAGTTCTCTTAAGATTATCTCTTGAGATATTTTTCACCTACAATTAGCAAATTGTGAACTTTTCTTGAATTTTGATGGAACTTCCCTGTTGGATGTTTTCTTTAATAGAGGAGGCTACAGAATTGCTTTCCCAAAGACAAGTACACGAACTGATAGATGAAAATGATGCTTTGAAAAAGATGGTCCATCTTTTAAATATAGAAATAAGTCGCTATCAAACTAAATTCAGGCCGTTGTCCCGAGAAGAGGTGAGTACCTGGTTATATGGCACTTTGTACCAAAGTGTCCTGCTGGCCTTTCATTCCTCTTTGAGTTTTTAGGACTACTTGCTCCCAATTTGCCACAAAGTCTGCAAATGGCGTGTGCTGTTCCTGAAATTTAAAATAAGCAAGTTTCATTAAGCATAACTTCAAAACTTTAGACTTTCTCCCCTATCAGTAAGATATTTCAGTTTTGCAGACTTTGTGCACGTGTTACCTATGCAACACATGTAATTAGAACATAAGGTTGTTTGCGGTAGTATGTTGGACTGCAGTGGCTGGTGCTTTAAAAAGCTGAAAGTAATTTCAGTATCTTTTAAAATTTACTTTAGCATATAAACCTCAAAAGTTTACCCATGAAAGGACCACCACCACCATGGCTGGTAAGTAGAAAGAGTATTTTCATGTATCTGTTCATTGCTCTCCAAGTAAAGCAGCAGAATTTCTTTACTGGCAACAAAATATTCTGAATATAATTAGTTATTCTGTTGAACTATCTACTAATAGATAACAATAGCAGAACATTGAAGATATTGTCTGGTCTGCTGAACTATCCCATACTAGTAGAAAGTTACATTTATGCTTTTTGCACAACAATATGTAGGGCTGCATTTTGCAGTGAATGTGTGCAGCTCCCGTAAAATATACAGAAAGCTACAGACTGCATACAATCACCAACTTTGAACTACTGAATGCAAATTAAGTAGAAAGTAATGTTGCCTTGAGAATCAGAAATACCATCTTCACTTATTATTGTCTAGCATATAGTTTACTTCAAGATCTGTTGCTTAATTGCCAATTGTCTTAGTTTTTAATCTGATAATTTTCTGAACGATACTAAAAGTGTATTTCAGTAATTCTGATGGTAGGAACCTTCGTGGGTTTGTTAGCATGCAGAAGGCAAACAGTCTGTAAAGCTGAATGCATTTTTAATGAGTGAAACAATTTCTCCATTAAATTATAATGAAATTATAACTTTTTCTTCCTCGTTGTTATTCAGAACTATACAGAAATAAGAAGGTCCTCTATCTGCTCTAGCTTTCTAGCTACAATATCCAAGAATCACATACATATGTATTTAGTTTTAAATACGCAGGTTTGAGAGGGTACAAGTTTCTTTTCCACTTACTAATAAGTCTGGGCTACATTTGGTTATTAATGATATTCACTGTAGTGCTTCAGTTTGATTTCATACTCAGGTTGCATCCCCATTTTGCTGTTAGATATACTGATAAGTAATAGCTACTTGTTAGCCCAGTGTGCAAATATGGCATCTAGCCATGGCGGTTGCAAAGCTTGACCTAAAATCAGCAGCGCTGGGAGGGCTTCTACAGCATCACTTTGCATTTGGTGGTCTGTGTGCTTGTGTCTGCAAGGCACATTCAAAAAGGCTTAGTAGCTTTTAAAACTAGCAGTGTATTTAAGAGGTTAAATATATTAATATATATGAGAAGTAAAAGTTTGAGATTATGGTTTAAAATTTATTTATAAGGATTTATTTTTATGGGTTTTTAGTTGGATATGAAGTATTTGTCTCCTCTTCTGCTGGCATATGAAGACAGGATAAAACAACATGAAGATTTACTTCTTGAACATGAGGCAAGTTGCCATTTAAAGAAAATACACATTTATGCTAAAATAAAAATAAACTACTGTTTGGGGGTGTTTTTTTTATAAATTACTAGTCAAAGCTGTTTTCTCACTAAAATTATAAGTGACTTTGTTTCACTTTTCCATGCACAGTTATTGTAGTGTCTTGTCTTCTGTCACTGAATCTCACAAAAATAATGATCTGCTTCAGAGCAGAACTGCCCTGGCTTTTCAAAACAATTTGTTTCTTTCAAAAAATTAAGCCATAAAATAGTAGAAAACACCAAGGGGTTTATGTTGTTGTAAGTTCACTGTATTATCTTACCATATTCATAGAATCATAGATTCATGATTCTATGATTCTATGAATATGCTAAGGTAATACTCATGTGAATGTTTACCCACTGAAAGCAGTAACTTCTAGCAATTACCAGGAATTCCATTTTCTAAATCTGTATTTTAAAGATCTACAGCTTGCCTAATCCAAATGACAAGATTTAGCAGTGTTCTTGGTAGAGGTGGGTTAAGCTTGATCTTTAAGATCTTTTCCAACTCAAATGATTCTATGACACTTGGCAAAAATGTCAAAAAAAAACCTTGGCACAGTTAAAATAACTTTTTAGTTGAATATTACCAGATTGATAAAGCAATTTAGAAGTATGCACGTCTGAATTAAGTACGAGTGAGTAGTGAGATAATATGCTGTTACTAAAAGAATTAAACACCCAGGTGTGTATATTTATAAAAGTTTATGGTGATGTAAAATTAAAATACTTACATCTGCAGAAACTTACGTGGAGTTCTTTATTTTCCAGGAGAATATGAAGAACTTTAAACTGCGAGTTGAAGAGCTGGTGAAGGAGAATGAAGACCTGCATGAGCAATTAAATAAAAATAACTTTATTACCTCTACAGAATGGCAAGTTATATTACTAGAAATGAATTGAAAAGCTACAAATTATTTTGTTTGTTGCATGCAGTTTTTTAAGATTGTAGGTCTTGAGGATATATTTTACTAGTTATAAAGCTGACAGTTTAGTTCTCTAAGCAGATAGTTCAGATGCATGAATTACAATTGTAGCTTCACAGAATGATCAATGTTGGAAGTCTCTTTTCAGTGGTGTTTTGTGACAGGACATGAGACCATAGGCACAAACTAAAACAGAGGAGATTCTCTGTGAACATAAGGAAACAGAATTTCACTGTGAGCACTTGTAGCAGAGTCTCCAACTCTGGAGATACTCATAAGCCATCTGTACATGGTCCTGGGCTCCAGGTCCTTGTGCTTGAACAGCAGGGTTTGGACCCTTCCAACCTCAACCATTCTGTGCAGCTACAATTCTAAGTCACGTTTATGGGGGATTTTTGTGTTTCTATAAGGAATTTTTGCTTGAGTTAATAAAGTATTTTAAACACTATTTAAAATAATTTTGACGGTTTTGAGTTCATGTATCTAATAAGCTTACCTTGGGTCCTGACATTGCTTTGCAGTGAGGGTTTTTAGTTTGTTCTTTAAAGGCATTCAGATATGATTTTATAAGTTTACTTTGTTGAAAGTCAGTTGTGTTTCTTCTTTCGATGTAAGTTCATATTTGAATTATATTTTATTGGTTGTCATTGCAGGCAGCAGCTGCAAACTCAGGCCAAGCTGGTCTTGGAAGAAAATGGATTGTTGATGGAGCAACTGGAAATTCAACAAGCTAAAGCAAAAGAGAGTCACAGACAACACGTTCAGAAAGGTAGAGGGCTTAACTTGCTAGTCGTCTGAAGTACAGCAAAGATGGCACTGCTGGTTTGGGTTTTCATTTGTTTTTTTGGCATTATTCTGGTGAAGATCAAGCACTGAATGTCAGCTGAAACTCAAATATCAGTATTACCTACAACACTCCACAGCAAACTCCATTGTGATTTGCTTCCTCTGAAAAAGTGTTAGACTTGTTAGACAGCAGCACCTTAAAATACGTTCTGCAGTGTATTTGCTCATTTAAAAGTTTATAATTTGAATTTTTAGGGTTTTTAAAATTTTCTTTGAAACAAATGACAAACACTGGATAAGTAGCAGTATTGGATTTTATATTTTTATAATTTGATACTGCTTAAATTCGTCTGCATCTTCAAGTTATCTGTCACTATTTTATCAGAAGTTCATATTTGCCTGAATTTGGAACACTTGGTATTCCTTCTTTTACCTGCAAATATTATTTCCATATT
>JAOXOE010000720.1:1612389-1631225 GCA_028565055.1 Phoeniculus purpureus | reverse complement strand
CCACCCACCCACCCTGCAACTGCAGACAGGTGACGGTGGGATGCAGCAGGACCCCCCACAGCCCAGTGGCAGGTGGGGATCACAGCCCCACTGTGAACAGAGCTGGCACATCAGTGCCACCCACGCACAGCTCGGCACTGCTGCAAAGCCTGTGAGCGGCAGGAGAGGATCGTGTGTGCGTACGACACCGTGGAGAGGAAAGCGGGGAGCGTGTCCTGGGACACCCACGCCACACTGTCCTATTCTGAATTCGTTTTGTGGTGAGACTGCTCGAGGTGATTAAATTCCCTTGCCAAGGCATCAAACGGCGACCAGAGGGGTGTTTGCCTGCCATGGTAATTCCCAGCGCCGGTGGTGCAGAAACCTTCCCCGCTCCCTGAGAGGACTGTTGGAACAGCTAATTAACAAAAAGGGACATCAGCAGAAAGTGCCTGCAGGAGCACAGCCCAAAACCCTCTCTGGGGGGTTCTGGATGTCTCATTTCCCTCAGGCTCTGGCACCGGGCAGACAACACTCACAGGACCAGAGCACGGTGCCGGCAGGGGCTCAGCTCCCAGGGTACGGACAGGCAGAGCTGTGGGTCCTAAGAAGCTCCCTGCCCCCTGAGCCGGCTCTCCCAGCTCCACCGAGGAGCACAAACGAGCTCAGCCATGGAAATTTCCTCTGCCCTTCTGCCAGTTCCCAAACACAAGGAACGCTCAGAAGATTAATGATGCCAGCGATGTGCAGCAAGAGCTGTGGGCTGGCAGGGGAAAGGGCAACGCTCTCACCCGCTGTGACACCCAGGGCTCGTGCATTATACTCTGTATATGTTGGGTACGATGCACACAGCTCGCTAAGCTGCCAGAATTCCTTCCTCCACCAGAATTCCTCCTCACTGTCCATGTCAATAGCTTTTAGCACACACAGCAGAACATGGGTGATGTTGGGTGATGGAGAGCTCTGCCACAGGCAGCGGAGCCACCTCTGCCAGCACCCCAGAGTGTTTACAAACAGACCCCATGGCTTGGGCATGTCCCAAATAACCCTAAATCCCCGTTCAGTCCCAGTTGTGGTGCGGGTTTTAAGTGTCTTCTCCATGTAGTGACTCAAGTAAGGCTTTGCTGTCTTTGCAGTGCCTGGCCACTCTCATCATCATGCTTGTGGGAGACACATACACGCTGATCAACTACGTGTCATTCATTAACTACCTCTGCTACGGAGTCACGATTATTGGCCTGATTGTGTTGCGCTGGAAGAAGCCCAAAATCTTCAGACCCATCAAGGTGACAAAGCTAAACCTCTGGGTTGTGGTAGCCACGCAAAGGGTGGGACAGACACACCAAGCCCTTCATCAGCCTGTTTTGAAGAGTAGTTTCATTTTTTTTTAAATGCAGGTGCCCAAACCATTTCCCAATGTCCCATGAGTGTAAAGACAGGTGACACAGGCAGACCTCCTGTGAACTGACCAGCTGGGCAGACAGAACAGTGGTGGAGGGAAGGGGGCACAACCCAAAGGGGCTCCTGAAGCAGCAGCACCGCCTGCAGCCCCCCCCACAGCTCCTCTGCCACTGGTCAGCTGCTGCTGTTGCTCTGCACAGTCTGCTCTGCTCTGCTCTCTCCTGGTAGGTGAACCTACTCATCCCCATCACTTACCTGGCGTTTTGGGCATTTCTGCTGATCTTCAGCTTATACTCCGAGCCGATCGTCTGTGGAGTGGGACTCATTATCATTTTAACTGGAGTGCCGGTGTTTTTCCTTGGAGTCTACTGGAGAAATAAACCAAAGTGTATAAATAGGCTAATAGGTAAGACAGAGCTTGGTGCCCCTGGTTGCTCTTGGTTCTGCTGGGAATCCGCTTAACCCCTGCGCTGCTGGCACAAGCCTGACCGCTGCTCTGTCACAGGCAGTCCCTGGGCGGGCACAGCGTGGCCAGACAGCACTTGCCTTTGGGCAGCTGCTTCGCTCACTCCTGGGCACCTCTTTGTGCCCCTGTGCAACACCCCATCCATTCAGTCGCCCGCAGCCCGTCCCGGAGCAGACTCAGACGAGCGTAACTGAGCACGTGAGGCTGAGTGAGCTCTCACAGAGCAACTACTAAGTGGCCGAGCACTTTGCTTGCCTCCTGGCTGTGCCACCAGCACGTCCCCCTGCACAGGCGCAGCACAAGGAGCTATTTCAAAGCTCTGCATCATCGTTCATGTAAAATATAAACCGCACACGTGTCTTGTACGGTTCGGCTGCGTCTGGCTTTTAACTGTTTTGCTCTGAGGTCTGGGCTTCTGCTGGATGTGGTGGGACTCCAGCAGCTCCCTGAGCTCAGCAGTCCCCTCTGCAGCCGTTGCCAGGAGAGCTGGCAGCCACCTTGGCCCTGCCAGCCGGCCACGCACAGTGAGACACCGAGGAAGGGCTGCAGATGGGTATCCGTAGGGCTGCCCCATCTGAACCTGCTCCACAAGCCCCATTTCGCCACTGAGCTGGAAGAGTTGTAGGGGGCACTTAGTGGGGCAGCGCAGGGGTGAGTGGCCCCTGCCCAGATGCTGTTTGCTCACACATTGCATCACCCAGGCATCGGGGCTTTTTCTAGAAGAGCTTGAGCATCCCCATTAACCACCACCCACGGCTGCTCTTTGCAGAGTCCATGACGTGCTGGGGCCAGAAGCTGTGTTTTGTGGTCTACCCTCAGGAGGGAGTTGCCGAGGATGAGGAGGAGGAAGCACCCGCAGCCCGCACTCAGCGGCTGGCGAGCGAGACGGCGGCTGTGAAGAAATGACGCGGTGGCCTCTGAGGCTGAAGTGGCTTCTTGTTTACATGCTGATTTTTGCAAAAAGTTTTTCTGGAGAACAAGATTTTAAACAATTGTTTCTAGATCTCAAATAGCGACGCCCATAAAATGAGCTACACCCTTTGCAGCCTCTGTAGCTTTTAGCCTTTCCCTAAAAAAAAGAAGAAAAAAGAAAGAAAAAAAATAAAATATAAAATAAGGTGCTGGTCGTTTTTTGTTCTGGCAGTGTACTTGCCCAGCAGGGGAGAGCAGCACAGAAACAGCTCTGGAATGCTGATCTTAGACGCCGTGAGGGTCCATCAGAGACATACAAATTCAAAAACAGGGCAGCTCCCGATGCAAAACCCAAGTGGAGAAATCGAGAGGATGCAAGGAGACCCCGGCAGACACACACCAGCAGAAAAACTCCTGTTGCTGTCCCTGGGTGGAATAAATCCCCACATAACACCTGGGGTTGTCAAAATTAGAATCTGAAGGATCATCCCCCCCCACACACACACACACAGACCCCCTACGAGAGCACAGGGCATCACGGCGACACAGCACAGCCAGTCCCACCAGAAGCAGCTCACTGCGCTGGGCTCCTACCAGCCTGGGCAGACCTTAGAGGGTACAAAAGCAACAGCTGGCTTCACTTCTCAGAAAACATTTGGTGACACAGGAAAAAACCAGACAGGAGTAGTGACAAAAACCTGAAGTAGCTGAATTCTGAAGCGTTTTTCCAAAGGGAGCTCTGGGTTCCTCTATCCCAGGCGGGGACAGAGCTCATGACACCACCAAGGAACTCTGGCGTGAAGTTCATCACGATGCAGACACCACAGGGGAGCACGGAGATGCGAGAGGTCTGCAGCGGGCTGGGCAGTGGGAACACCAGGGAAGTGCGAGAGCGAAGCCCGTCGTCTCCTCTGACTGAAGCATCATGTGAAGTCACACTGCTCCAAACTGCTCCTCTCGACTAAGCGCAGCCAAGAAACAAGCCTAGTTCATTCTCACATCAGATGCTCCTCAGAAGGCGTTTTGCATAATTTATTTGTGGCAAACTGTAGGGAAGAAATCTAGTTCAAGTGTTTAATTAACACACAGGGCTTTGCTGCTGCAGCGATACGGCCACTTCCACACCAAAGGATCCTTTGAACACACAGAAGCAGCTCCGCGTCGCTGTTTTGTTTTTGCAGCTTTCGAAAATCAAACGGTCACGTTCAGTAGCCTTGGCAACAGCCACGGGAATGTCACTTTACAAGCACCTTTCTGCGCCGCGTGAAAATGAAGGATTCGCTGTCTGTTAGTGCGTCGAGCACCAAACGCTCTGCAAAGACCTTAAGAACAGACTCAAAATAAGGAGGGCGCCCAAGGAATGTGTCATCCCAACACGGCGCTGTATGCAGAAGCGCTGGATCATTAGGTTCCTCCTAAACCACATACAAAGAAACTGTGGGGTGAGAGAGCACTGGAACAGGCTATCCAGAGAGCCTGTAGAGTCTCCTCTGGAGACGTTCAAAACCTGCCTGGGTGCCTTCCTGTGAGACCCAATCTAGGCAATCCTGCTCTGGCAGGGGGGTTGGACTAGATGAACTTTTGAGGTCCCCTCCAAGCCCGCACATTCTGCTCAAGTATCCATCCATCTCTCTCCAAACTTTCTGAAGGTAGACAACAAAGAGAAACACAACGCAGCTCTCTCTGGGTAAAGCTGTTAAAAGCAAGAGACTAAGATACGTGTTCAGCCCAAGCGGGAGGTACGGCACGGCGTGCACGCACATTTTAAACACTACTACGAATACGTTAAGCTTGCTAATGACAATCACATGTATTCTGCTCGGGGCTTTGTAGGTTTTTTAATGCACAACACACCTCCCCTATTTATACTGGCTAAGCAGCACCTGAACACTTAACCCATGTCAGAGGCTTTTGTGGCCGAGTCTTACTTTTTATAGTTTAAAATTCTGCGGTCTAGTTTCCAACGGATTCATTTTTTTCAGTGACTTTATTATCTAGTGGGAAAATTAAACATATTATGGTAGCAGCAATAATGGCTGCTTTCATTACTGCTCTGGTTTGGTGTGGGTTTGCTTGGTTAAATCATTAAGGTGTGGAAATCAGCCAGAAGAGAAACTTTGCAGCTCTTAGGAAAACAAGAGTGGATGGTAATGAGAAAGGTAGGAGCACTAAATAATAATAATAGTAATAATAATAACAACAATAATGTGCTTAAATGCTACCAAGGCTTTCCTTGGTTATTGTTTAAGGAAACCAAAGCAAAATTAAAGGGCCAATTGTCTCATAGTTATTAACTGGGTTTGGCTCAAATTTCCCCCGATTATACTTCTGTGATTTAAAACAACCAGAAGGCTGAGTTTGGAACAGGACGGTTTACCAGAGCCCATCTTTGAGCTAAATACCTGCCCCCAAAAGATGTTATACGGTTTCATTTTCAGGACCAGCTTCACCTGTGCTCCGAACATCACCACAGCGTTTTGCACAGGCGTTGCAGGAGTTGGATTCTACTGTGTGCGGTTTCTGACCAGAGAACACACAGAACAAAAAGGTCCATTAATATCCTAAATGAGATTCAGCAGCAAACTCAGTCCTGTCCAAGCGTGATGTTTTCCAAGAGATGAAGCAACAGGCCCACAGGAGATGCAGTTTTGTTGGTGTTTTCAAGCCCAGCAAACAGCCGACGCTACAAGCACGCCGAGGACATTTTTATACTTGAAACAGAAAAGCAAGTTGGTAAAAGAAGAGTTTAAGCGAAGTTTTGAAAGCAGTGTGATGCTATGTAAGATCTACACACTATTGCGTTTATATAGCGTAAAGTATTAGAGGCTACAGCAGAAAAATACTCTCTGGTATTCACTCTTCTTAGCTTCTTAGCACTGGCAGCAACAGAGCATCCAGAGAAATTCAGAGGGAAAACATGATGCAAGTATTAACAAGAGCATCGCCTCCAAGTCAGCTTCACACCCTGCAAAGCCAAGGCAAGCTGTGGATTGTTCTTACCTGCCTTGTCACTGCATCGAGAACCCAGATCCTGATGGCACTGTGCTTCACGCTGTGTACAACGGAGACTGGGACGGCTGTCCCTCTCCCAAATAAAATGACACTCGCTGGGTGGGCACTGATGGGAAGCACGTGGAGAAAGAGCCAGAGTTGCTGCTGCTGGCCCAGCCACTCTCTAGGGCTTCATCAACTTGATAAAGGAGTTGGTTTCAGTTTGTGTTAACACATAAACCTCAAGAGCTTGCTCCCCGCAGCATCAAGGTAGGCGACGTGTACCAGCCCTCAGCCAGCACTGCGAGTCACTGTGTGTTCAGCAGCGCAGTGCAGTTGGAAGCACCTTTACAAAAAAATCTATCCAAAACCACTTTTCATCATCACTTCTGAAAGCACAACCCTGACGCAGCCTTTGACCACGACACCGCCTTTGTCCGTGACACCTGAGCTGGCGTCACACCAGAGCACCACCACTGCCCGGTGAGGAGCTGCGGTGGGCTGGGAGGACCACGACAACCCTTCCTCTGTGAACAAGGTAATGCTGTGATAGCAAACAAAACCCCCCCTGGGACGGGAAAACAGAGAAACATGCTGGCCCACGCACAATTTTCAGAAGCTTTTGTCAATGTATTTTTCATTTTCTCTCTGTGAATCCTTGAAGCCTACAAACAAAACCTGCTTGCTTTCCAGCCCACTCATGCCAAGCTCCAAATTACTTAGCTGCTGAGAGTTTTAAGAGAGATACCAAAGAACACACCATGAATGAAAATGTAAAAATCAAAACCAAGGATAAACCTTGTTGTCATTTTCTACAGCCTTAGAGTTCAGACAGGTTCATCCTGTCTCAGGAGGATGCACCTGCCTGGGTCACCACCTCCACTCCCATAGTGAATTCAAGCAAAGCCTCTGGCTTTAAGTCTCCCCTCCTTGTTATTTGTCATTTCTCAGCTGTGCTCTTCAGCAAGAAATGTCTGCATGTGGAGACAGAAAGGAAAATCCTGGGAAGTGGATTAGAAAGTGACCAAGAGATGCTCAGAGGCCAACAATAAATTTGCCTTTAAGTCCTAAGAGACAGCAACAGATGGCATCAGGAGATGGGAAACAAAGAATGCAGAGGGAACAAAAGGTAACCCCCCAGCTCTCACATGAGCCTTGGTCACCATTCACTCCCTATAGCTAAAAACATGAGTCAGAATCCAAAAAGGGACCGTCGGCTTATTGAACAGCACTTGCTAGGGCATCACACTGACAGGAGACAAGAGACAAGGTTTGGTACCTGCAAGTCCAGCTCACAGGCAGACAGCTGTTTGCACTGGATTTTAAACTCTAACGCTTGCCTGGGAGATTAAATAAACAAAAGTGAGTTCTCCCTCTCAGAGCAAGCTCTGATTTAAAACCACTAAACCCCTCAAGACTTTTCAAGTGAGATGCTTGGTTCGTCATAAGACTCATCTACGGTGCTGGAGAGGCTGTCTACAGACTCATTTATTGGGCCATTTCCATTTCATGGGCTGTATTCACCCTGGCCTCACACGAGGATCTGGAGTGCAGTGTTGCTGCTTCTGCCACGACCGCTGCGGCTGAATCAGCGCTTCCCAACAAAGCAAAGCAAACTTTTTACGAGGTTAGGAGGTACCGTGCCTCTGCATCACGCTGTGTCCTCCCATCCTTGACAGCTACAGATACATCTGGATGACCATAAAGTCTGTCTGATTGTCTTCAGCAAGATAAAGATTTGCAAGTCCGTAGAATAAATCTTTGTCCGCACAAAACAGCTTCTACTGAATAACAGGACATAGCCAGCAGCAACTTCCAAAGCACAGAACGGGAAGGGGAAGCATCAGCAAAGCAAACACCGCCCTCAACAACGAGAATGAGAGGCTGTACTTCAGAAATTAATTAATTTCTTTTAGCCACCACACACACTTCAGGGCTCCTCTTTGTCATCTGGGGTGCACACACGCGTACACTCTAAAGGCCACTGCACTTGCCAGTGGTCAGACTTCACATGCAGTACCTAAGTGAATGATGCACCCCCACAGCTACCAGATGAAAAAAAAAAGTCATTTTAAAAAGAATTTAAAAATGGAAAACCTACCCAAACGAAGCCCCAAATCAACCACCCAGGGTTCCTAGCCCCATCAACACACTGAGCCACGGGCTGGCACATGCAGAATCAGAGCTGACGGCTCTGCACATCAGGTAGTTACTGACAGTCAGAAACCCACAGCCTCTGGGCATGTGAAATTTTATTAAAAATTACGAAGTTCAAAGCAAGAGCAAAGTACGATGATGCCCAGCATCTCCCTCGCTTAGTATCACTGTCCAGGAAGCAGCAGACACTGGCACCCACAACACCATACCTGAACCACAGACCTGTACAGAGGTTACGGCCAAGTGGTGTAGCTGAAGAAACTTATACAACACATCAACTAGAAAAAAGTAGAGAACAGAGAAAGAAAAAGATCACATTCAAGGGATGTTACGGCCACACACAAGCTGGAAGGTGCAAGAATTTCAAACAGAAAGATTCCTCACATTTTAATAGGAGCAAAAGCGAACATAAAAGGGATCACTGTTCCCTTAATGCTGCCTATGAGCTTCTGTTGTTCTCAAACCAGGGCAGGTGCTGTTCTCTATGCAGGGAGGTGGGTTTTACCTTAAATTCTCGATTTCCCACCTGTCTATAAGTATCTTTACAAAGCACAGAAAAGCATTATTAACGTAACAAAGACCTTAGCAGGTTTATTAGCTGATTAAGCCTTGTAGGTATTAGACGGTGTACTGTCTGCTGAGCAAAGAAACACAATCACGAGATCTTCCTGTTCACAGCTCCGGCACAGGAGCAGTTTGTGCTCCGTTTGCTGGTTTGTTTTAAGCAGCTCCCAATACAAGAAGCAGCTATGCAAAACAGAACAGTGTCTTCAGGGGTGGTTGATTCACTGCTTAATGCTTACAGGAGCCAGAGGAAGGGCAGATCCACGCTAAGGTAAACTTTGCGGTTTCTTCAGGTTCTGACATTCTGGGACACCACAGCTTTTTTGCGCTCACAGCACAGACACACAGGTCTCCTCTGCAAAATTAGCAGTCCATTTGTGACCCTTCCCTCCAACAAACGAGCACAAGGAGCCAGGGAAGAATTCTGTCTGGCACAAGGCAAATGTGAGGCACTTACCAAGAGCACCAGGCTAGTATATATCTCTCATTGAAGGAAGGCTATAAACTCCCACCGTGAGGGCTATCAACACTTCTGCACACTTCAAGCACCACTTTTTCATTAACCTGGATTTTTTCAAGTTGCTAAAAATAAAACCTTCCAAGTGAAACTGACGCCGAGTTACCAGACGGATCAGCACACGAAACACGCATGATATATACGTGAGAAATCCCACATCTGAAAACACGGTGTTAGCTGTTCAGGGTTGTTCCCAAAATACAGCACATGCTGAGTTATCTGTCTGGCCTTTAAGAACCTTGCAGCGGTGATAGTTTAAGGCATAGTATGGTCATCGTTGTCTTACTGCAGAAATGCCTTTCTGTAGCAGAAGTAAATATACACTGAATTCTGAGGTCCTTCACATCTGTACAGCATTACCTTTGAAATATAATCTTCCTCCCAATTATAATTAACTACCTTCCACATACGGGTTTATGACTTCAGTGTCTGTCCTCTTTTGTTAAAGGCAATGTTAAAGCCTGGCACCTCAGATGAAAACAACTGCAGCACATGATGGCCTTCCAAGGATGGGATGCACCTAAAAGGTTTCCAAACGCTGTGAAAGCAAGATCTGTTTCAAATCCACACTTCCTTAGGTGACATTGATTTTTTTACCGTGAGTTTATTTTATCTAGCTCTAACTCGTTACACATTCTGCTGCAAACCCTTCCTGCTTTTAATGCCCTTAAGGAGTCTGAGTCTCCTGCCTCTGGAACGCACAGCACAAACCGATTAGCAATGAAGAGGGGTAAAAGGAAATCAGTTTAATTCTCGTGTGTTATGTTGCAGTAAAGCCACAGCCCTGTTCGTTGTACTCCTTAAGGCACTCCCAAAGGGAGTCCTAGTGAAAGATCCAGGGCAAAACGTAGCCCATTTAAAGGAAAACACTTCTTTGTCACTTTGTAATGTAAACTCAGCCGTTTGCCGTTATAGCCAGAAGGGTGCTGTGGACAGCAGATGCCAAAGTTCACCTCAGTTTTACAACTTCAGCTAATAACTTTGGGCAACTTGAATTCCTACTGCAATAAACAGGCTTCAGAGCACTTGGGTATTCACAGAGCAGCAGCACCAACTTCCTTGTTAATTCCTACATAAAACATTTTAGCTTGCCACTGCATCACACAGGGGAGCTGAAGCACAGCTCTTGTTAGACTTTGGGGGAAACAGCACCCCAACCACTGCAAAGGGGCCAAGCTACCACACAGTAACATCCTACGTGTCTTCAATAAGTCACTCCTGGTTAAGAAATGTCTTCCACCCTTCTTCCACGTAAACAGTTTGCTTGCATTTCAGTGCACTCTGAAAAACGAAAAAGGCACCAGTTTACACTGAAGGTTTACAACCCACACAGTGTCAGCTCTCAAAATGGCACTGATCTACTTCAGCCCTTAAAAGAAAAGAGCAAATAAAATAGCATCCTCTGAAAATAAAAAAAAACCCACCCTGATTCATACATCTGCACTTAGGTAGCAGATTACAAGCAAACTTGTGGAACAGATTTTATTTCAAAATAAAGTAGAGGTCTGATCCTGGCAGTTACCAAGTGCTTCCTACTGCAGCCAAAGATAGCTGTGAAGCCTCAGTGTCCTTCGGGACACATCGAAACTGGTATAATCGTGAAAGTCCCCGAAAACAGGAGGGAGGAGGAGGAAAAGAGGGTAGGGAGAAAGCAAACAATTCTTCTAACCTTCTCAGCACGACTATAAAAAGAAAGTATCATATGACAGAACCAAAAAGAAGTATTGCTGCGGTCGTGGTTCAAACACTTCACGTAGCACTGAACACTGCTCATGTCTCATTGCAGAGCTGTAGCAGGTAAGACACTGGTGTAATTCTGGTTATTCTGTACAGAAACTTTGGCTTTAGTGGATGCTTCAAGGTACATACGGCCATCAAAACATTTCTGAAGGGAGCAAAGCAATTGAGACACTTATAAAAAGAGGAAACTACAAAGGATTTTATTTCCTTCTACATATCTGTAATTAAAACTCTTCAATTTGTCTAAAAAGACAACGTTACTTCTAGTTTAGTACTCACACACACAACGACTGGTGCCTCCCCTTGGGTTCCAACAGCTCTCTCTAGTTTCAGTAAGACCACTTGAAAAGCAAAGAAACACAAATTCCCTGAATGCAGCATGAGTAAATGCACAGAAGGAATACCAGAGGATGGAGATGCCTCCAAACTGCAGTGACACATTCTTGCTGTCCTAGCCCCTGATACTGCATACTGGCCTACTTCTGCCCCACTGGAGTTTCAGGAATAGCAACAAAGACAAAAACTCGTCCCATTTAGTCTTGTGCTGGACTCCCTGCGGGATGATTAAAGCACACTGGTTTTAAGAGACAAAGTTGGGAGCACAGACATACCACCTATCATCAAAGTGCACTGTCATAGAAACAATGAAGTTACAAAATCTACAGGCCCAAAGCAAAACCTTTTATTAGCAAACAAGTAAAGATTCATCGTCACTGGTATTGACTTCAGAGAGGGGAGTGGAGGACTCTAGCATTGGCACTTCCACAGAATGGCAACAAGCCGCATGAACACCCAAAGGCTCCTCCCGGTGTGAGTTCGGGCAGCACTGGTTTTGTCCATCCACTTGGATGTGAACACGCGTAGGGCTGTCTGGATAAGCAGACTCCCACTTTTTTAGGGGTAACCTACATGGCTCTTCACTGAGCGGATGACTTCCACTTAAACTACTGTCCTCTGGGACAGTCCTCCTGCTTGCTGACCCTCCATGGATCGTTTCTGTAACAATTTCAGATAGAGGATCTCTGAAAGCCTTTCCTGAATCCACTTTACTGAACTGCTTAAGCTCGTTGCCAGAGGTCTCGGCACCTGAAGTTTTATCAGCGTGTCCAGCCTCAGGCTCTGCGTGTGCTGCTGTGCAAGTATTTGGTAAGACATTTGAAGAAGATGGCTCTGTGATTTCAGTCTCTGGCTGCAAGCTGCTACATCCAGCTTCCTGTAGGCCCCTGGCTTGGCCATGGGCATCTGCCTCTGAACTAGGTCCTTCAGGGGTAGCGGGAGGACTCCGAGTAGCCCCATCAGCACGGTTGATGATTCCATCACCCAGCATAGTTTGTGAAGTGCGGGCAGGTGTCAGGAGTGGGATCTGCCCTCTCACCCGAGGTCTGTGGAAGAGTCTGTTCCAGAGCCTGCCCAAGCGCCGCCGAGATGAACTCCGTCTTGATGAGTGTCGTCTCATCTGCCTCCTCATGGCTGTTCGAATGTTCTGCAGCACAGAAGCCTGTAACACAGACACAACAAACTATGATTTCACACATACCCAAAGGCTTCCCCCTGTTCTTTCCACTAGCATCTCCACCACACCAGACTTCTCAGACTTGGTCTCTATACTTCTTTGTTAAATTCCTATTTTCTAATGAACTACTTAAGAATACCAAAGACCTCAGAGTTTCCTTCAGGAGTTTTAAGCTCTACTCGTCTGTCCAGGAAGACACAGCATTCTGTGGCAATCACCCCACCACGAAAGAACCAGACTGCAGATCACAGAGTCCTCTGTCATCAGCAACAGCAGAGGACCCTTAACAGCTGATAACAGAAGAAAAGCCAAGGCAAACTACTTCTCTGCTCAAGTAACAACCTTCACGTGCCTTACCACACCACGAGCTGTGTCACAGCTGGATATGTTCAACAGGGCACAGAAGATTTTTGAGAACTCAGCAATGAAACAGAAGACTGATTAATGGCTTCCCAGTGTAACACATTTGCAAACGAAAAGCAATCCCACAGTTTCCCCAAAACACTGCTACAGAACTTCCTTCCGATTCACTTTGGGCACATTTGCATTTTCAGCTTGAAAAGTCTTCTCTCTATTTACTGTCTGACTTTTCTCTGTTTCCGTTCACTGTCTTGATGTACAGCAAAACAGCATGTGCCTATCTCACTGCTGATCCCCAGCAAGCACATTTAATGTGCTCAGAGCACCAACATGTTTAACTGTCATTCAGCTCCCTAGTAAAACATGCACATTTTTATGACTTCCATACAATGAGCACAGCTACTGAAAGAATACAGTTCCAGATTGACTCTCTCGTTTAGAGCAGCTTGGCTGCCGACAGGCACCCGCGTCTCCATACCTGCGATGCATTGTACACAGGGAAGTCTTCGACTGGGGGGATAAGTCCTTGTGCAATGAGCTGCCCGTAGGAAGGTGGAGCTTCCCGCCGCACAAACTCTGCTTCCAGTCGCGTCATCTGGGTCTCAAATGCTCTGGAAACAAAAGCAAAGGGAAATCATGGAAGCGAAGTCACAGGCAGTTTGTTCTGCCTCCCTCACATTAACGCATAAAAGCAGCAGAGAAGGCTTCAAGCGATCATAAAAATCTTCAGCTCTGCTCAGGATGCCAAAATAAACCGAAGGACTAAGAGCACGGAGTGCAAACATCAAGTGAATCAAGTGAGCAAACTGTCTGGTGCTGTCGCAGGTTGGATTCTGAGTCAACTGAAGTTTTTCAGTAGGTCAGCTTATGCCAGAACAGCAGTAACTCAGTTCAAGAAGGGCCCAAAGGTTATTTTTGGAAAAGACAACACTCAGAACTGGAAACAATCACACAACAGGGGCAGCTTGCAGCTGCAGAGAGCTTTGGCTGCCCTGCCAGAACCAAGGCACCAAAGGTTCCCAACACAGCCCAGCAGCTGGTTTTCCACCCCTTAATCACATTTCACCAGGACAGAACGTAAAGCACCCTGTGCTGAAAACACAAACGGTGTCAGCAGCAACCGCATGCCCAGAGCTGGTGCAGATACAAGAGTCAGGCTTCAGAAAGTCTCTTACAGCTCTTTTCCAAAGGGCAGAGCCACACTTGCACAGACACAGAATGGAAACACGCACAAGGCATATGTGACCTGAGTCAGGGGGCAGAGCTGACATTCACACAGCAGTGCGGGTAAAAACTACTCAGAACAGGCCACATCACAGCAGGGCGCTGCTTTTAGTGGAACTGAGAGCTACAGTATTTGAGGAGGATGGGGGTAAGAGTTAGTCAGTTTAGATGCAGTACACTTCGCTGTAATACTTCAGTGTTCTGTTTTTTACAGTGGAAGGGGTTTGTTCCAGGAGAAGGTAGAAGAGGAAACTGCTCCAAACAGTTTTAAGTTCTGTCTGGCTACAAAATCAATGTTTTTCACAGACTGCAGAAGAGATGACATTCCCCTCACTTCTTCTGAAAATCTTAATACTCTTCTTGAAGACTAACACAGTGACTGCTATTTGTCATCAACTCCTTGGATTAATTTCACAGTATTCTGCAAATTCTCTGGTTAATAATCACAGAATCACAGAACATTAGGGATTGGAAGGGACCTCGAAAGATCATCTAGTCCAATCCCCCTACCAGAGCTGCTTTTCCAGTGGAGAAGGGACTGGGTGGCTACCTGATGGCTGGGTCCGTGCTTCCTGGGAAAGGGGACCGTGGTGCTGATGCCTTGGCCCCCCCCTTTCTTTCCACGGAAGAATCTACTCTTATTCCCTTCAAACAAGGCGGATAAAAACACTGCAGCTATCAAGGCATTGTAAAAGCAAGAGACTTACCTGTATTCCCTGGTCCTCAGAGAATATAACTTAAATGCACAACCCAGTGCTATCACCAGTAGCAAGCCACACACGAGGCTCCCAATCAGAGCTGCTGTGATGACCTTCCTGGGAACAATCACCAGGCAGTTATGTTCATCACTTCCATCCTGGCAATCTTCTTGACCATCGCAACGCCATGTCTCAAAGATGCAGAGATTTGTACCACAATGGAAGTTTCCTGGCTGGCAAGTAAAGCAGTTTTTTTCATCTGAGCCATCTGGGCAGTTCTTCTGGTTATTACAACGGTCAAGTATTGAGTAACAAAGCCCACTGTTTCCTTCACATGGGTACTCGTTCTTCTGGCATGCAGGACAGTTCTCCTCGTCCTTACCATTTGGGCAGTGCCACCAGCCATCACAATGCTGCTTATCGGTGAAACACTCCTCATCGCTGCCACAAGGGTGTTCCCAAGGAAGGCAATAGCCTTTCACCTGATAGGTTGCATTGAACCCATGGCCTGTGCTCTTGGAGCGGGCATGATAGGAGACAGTGAGCTGGCCCTTTGATGACTCCACACTCACCGAATGCCTATTGTTGTGGTATGAAAACGTTTGCATTAATTTATCGCCTCTCTCTTCGATACCATCATACACCTTTACGTAGTCATTGTAGCCCAACTGCAAATCAAGCTGCAAGAGAACATGCCGATTATCTTGTGTATCCACGTACCATGTGCAACGAAGGTCTGATCTGCTGTGATCAGCACGAAATAAGTCTGGGGAAGCAAAAGATCCATAAAAATTACCCAGCCTTTTGCCACAGGAAAGATCGGGACAATTGTCTTCATCAGAACCATCGCTGCAGTCCTTAACTGAATTACATCTCAGCTCATTCATCAAGCACTTGGTGGAGTGGGCGGCACTGCACTGGAACATTCCTGAGGGGCAGATACTGGATGGAGGCTCTGTAGGAGGGACAGTGCAGTTTCTCTCATCTGAGTTATCACCACACTCATCCATGGAATTACACTTCCAAGTACTGGGAATACACTTCCCATTTGCACAACGGAATTCATCTGACTGGCATTCAGCCTGACCTATCTTCCCTGTGAAAGAGGACAAGGAGAAAAAAATCAGGATCAAAACTTTTGGAACCATCTCACGTGAGGTTTTTAATGTCTTCTACCCCGCGCATCACAAGTCAGGACAGTACACTTCAGCCAAGAGGAAATAATATCAGTGTTACCATAGTAGCACCTTAATCAAGACTGCCCCAGTATGCCTGCCAACAGAAATTACTACTGCCTTCAGACTTTAACAAAACTATAATGTTTTACCTCTAATGTAAGAAAGGCGAAATCCCTGAGCCTGTCCTGAGCTTGAAGCATCAGAGTGAAAAAATATCCAAACGTGGTCCCTTGCAGAGATGAAAGACGGAGGTATGGAAGATCCACACACTTTGTACTCCTCCCTCTTGGAAGAGGGGCCAATCATCAACCAGTCTACTGCACACTTCTGAGAGTCTTCCAAATCAAAGTTCTTAAAACTGTCAGGAACAAAAGAAAACACGAGTTACAGAGAGCTCGTGCGTCTGGAACAAAGTCGAAGACAGGAAAAAAAACTGTAGCTGCCGACATTCTGCACCAAGCAGTGCTGACATGAAAAGATCACGTTCAAAGACAGCGAAACACCTACGGCATCTTGAGTACATGTAAACACAGCCGTGCTCTCCCAGCCTGGAAAAGCACCCATTCCACAGGCATAAACAGCACACCAAACAGTTCCAAAAGCTGAGAGGATTATTCCTCTTTTACTCAGAGCCCTTAAACAAAACTGCTTCCTAAAATACCGATGGGAGTAAAACTCCAGAATAGCTTATACAAAAGGCAGCTCGATTTCAGCGTGTTTCCAAACGTTAAAGCTGTGAACTATGGGATGAGAAACTGATGTCTTTGAGCAGTAAAAAGAACCCTAAAGAGATAAATATGAGACACAAGAATCGACTCTTCACATTCACAGATGGACAGGGAGAGGGCAAGAACTACTTCTCCTTGCACCTTGAGAATATAGTGTTGTACACTGCTAATAAAGGGCTTTTTGGGGTTCACTATCAAGGGTGCAGAAGAGGAAGAAACTTTTGTCCACTTTTCAAAGTGGAAGCACAGACGTACAGAGGATAACTGATTTTCCTGTCAGTTAGGGATCTGAAACAGACTGAGAGCAGAATCCAACAGTTCTCCACTAAGAAATCCAACCTTAGCCAGAAATCAGAGTACAAGGGTGATGAAGCAGAAGAGACCTCCATGGAACTATTATCTTCAACAGTCTCCCTGATAACATAGTGCCTCTCAGGCATGCAGAAGCTTCCAAAACAAACACCTTGGTATTAAGGGCACTACAGAATATTCATAACAATCAACTCTTTTTCAAAAACAATAAGCATCTTAATCATAGGTGCTCAGGAGTTTAAAATGCTGAATAAACATGATTTCTCTGAATACAGATGTTCAGTTGTGATGTAAAGCTATATACAACGGATCTATTCAATAGGTGCCACAGCTGTGGTAAAATTAGGTCTTCTAAAGGCAAAATAAAGTCGAAGTAATTATATTCTCATGCAACTAACCAACAGGCACTATTTTGAACACATTTTGCTTTGGGTAAGGCATTGTCACTACACTTCAGCATCCTTTGAAGTTAAACTGCTTCTTGCCCCATTTAAATTGGTAGCGATTTTCACTCAACCAAAAGCCATCATCAACCTAAAGCCATTACAACAACCTCTCCACAAAATAAACTCCTTTGTAAAGAAACATGAAACGGCATAAATACATCTGTATGTGCATATAAACACACAAAATAGGCTTTCACTTCATAATGCATTTAGAGCAAGCAAGGTTCTGTGTAAGAAGTTCCTGCCACACTAACCTGACATTAAATAACCCTCTGATGTATTTTACCTAGGAGCCCTGAGCAGTGCATTCAACCTCCGCTGCCTCACTTTTCATCATTTGTAATTAGATCTAGTGCTGTTGTTGTTACAGTCTTCTAAAGAATAATTTAATCCTGCTGCCCACAAAATAGAGTGCAGGGCTGCTTACTTCTTCCATTGAACTCTCTCAAACTGGCATGCAAACTTTTCTGTCAAAGGGGTTAGCCCAGTGGTTCAATGATCAAGTGTATGCAGTGGAAATAAGCACAGCCTTGTGCTCCCACTCCTTGTAGGCTCGTACAAACGTCTTGCAGTCTTTGGAAAAGTTGTGAATGAAGTCTACAGTTCTTGAGGGAGGTCTCAAGCCCTCTGTATCCAAACCCCATATCATTTTCTGTGATTAAAACACGAAACAGGATCAAGTTGTACTGACACAGAGAGAACTAATGGATAACATCACCCACACCTCATGAGCACTAGTCAGTACTGCAGTATTTTTACACCGCATCTAGGGAAGGGAAGCACAAGTTTTGACCTCACCTCAATCACTCCTTGGGATGCAAATAACCCCCTTCACCCACAAGCTTCCCTGATACTCAACACTCCTTTGCTCTGGCATCTCAGCCCTTGATGACAAAGGGAGGGAGAACACAGATTTCCTCCAGGCTTTTTCCCCATCTCCTAGTAGTTCAGGGGGCAGGGAGCAGAGGAGCACTTCAGTACAGTTCTGCAGGAGTCAAACACTAGTATTTCAAGCACTCAGAACTGCAGCATCAACAAGGTACAGAAATCGTCACTAGCACACAGAGCATCCTTTAACATCATGTGTCCCTTAGGCTGTTCTCAGTGTTACCTGCAATCTCCAGCACAGTATAGGAATACAGCAGGAGACTGGTGTAAGAGAATTATCTGACCAAGTTTTGCAGGTTTTGTTTCTTCTGAAAGACGTTGTCCAAAAGCACTAACTGTGTGGTTATCTTGCTTTTCAAAAGCCTTTTTCACAGCTAATTCCTTTTAAAAATATTCTAACTTTATAGCATATTAAACACTGGGAGCACCCAAACTCTGAGGACCAGAACAACTCGGTATGAGCAGACAGATATGGTACAAAATGTGTTTTTACAGAATTCCACAGAAATTATGAAAATGATTCCATTTTCCTCTCAGTGGTATGGTACCAGAAGTACCTCTAACCCTGAGCAGGACTCCAGGAGCTTACAGAAAATTACAGGATCAGCCACGTATCAGATCTTACCTGTAAGATTCCTCAAGTGAAGCAACAGTAGCCTACAACAGTATTTTAGAATCACAGAATTCATTAGGGATTGGAAGGGACCTCGAAAGATCATCTAGTCCAATCCCCCTGTCACAGCAGGATCACCTAGACCAAGT
>JAOXOE010000720.1:1509910-1610041 GCA_028565055.1 Phoeniculus purpureus | reverse complement strand
CTAGGTGATCCTGCTGTGGCAGGGGGATTGGACTAGATGATCTTTCAAGGTCCCTTCCAATCCCTAATGTTCTATGACTTTAAGATTTTCATTCAAAACTGTTTACCAAGGGGAAAAAACCAAGTTTTATAGGGAATATTCTGTAACACAAAGAGTCAATATACAAATAAAACCCAAATGCTTTTTTCTTTGATAATTTGTAAAACTTATTGACTTGTGGGTCTTCTCAGGTTTGGGACTCTTGCTTTCATCATTTGATATTTTCTGAATGAAAATACTGATTTCTGGGTGAGAAGTTGGCATCTGGATTTTAGGAGCCAGTGATGCATATACAAGCCAACTGTGGGATGTCGTCCTGCACACTCATTTCATTAGCAAATTCTGTCTTTTGGAATCTTCCCAGTACCGCTGAGAAGACAGTGTCCAACAAGGAGCATTTTCTTCTATTTGCCAGCCCTACTACCTTCCCCAGGCTGCTGCAGGACCACTGATGGAGGAGAGCTACAACAGGTCCCTGTGCTGGGCTGATCTGCAAGTCTGCTGTGTAACCAAAGAATCAAACTGACTGCATGCTGTAGAGACTTTTCCAGGCAAATTAGAGAGCCCCACTGTGCCTGCACCAATTACCCCATTGTTCTGCACAGAGGCAGTCAGTCTGATGCCTCGGGGAAACGTTAGAAATGTCCTGTAAACTGTTCAGAGCATGAAAAGTAAATCTGACCTGTCCTACGAGAACTGGACTTAGTGTAAAGTTAGCTGGTGCATGTTTATCTGTCCTTTGCTTATTAGGGTCCATCCTTTGCTGTGTGAGATGTGGAGCAGGCATGAAGACCCAACACCAAGAGAGGAACTCTGGAGGATGCAACTGAAATGGTATGTGCATTCAATGAGTGAATTTAGGCAACTATGGATAGTAGTGACCAGTTAAGTCAAAGAGACAGCAGAAGACACTATCACAAGACCTGTACCAAGAAGGAACATATATTCTAAGCAGACTAATAGCATTGCCTTGCAGCAGCCTCGTTAATTCTGTCAGCCTGTTCGTGATAAAACAGGACCTAAAATCCACAAATTACTTGCCTCTGAGTCCTGCAGTATTGACTAAAGCAGCTTTGACAAACATTCATTAATCCCGTAACAGCCTTCCATGACAGATCAGAGCATGCCCTGATTTGACTTACATTTAGTGTGGAAGATCACACACTGAGTCATACACAACTGGAATTCAGGAATATTGCCTCTCTCTCCTGTGTTACCCACACAGCACCCAGCTGGCAACTGATTTCATCAATCATTTCAGTATTTAGGAGGTGCCAGTCACCAGACCAGGATCCAGGAGACAGAGTTACCTCAGCGCATAAGAAAACGGGAAGAACTACATTCCCTGCACATGGCTGTGGGTAACCTGCACAACACAGGTAGACTATTTCAAGAAACTCCTCCTTACCAAACTACAGCTTTGGTCCTAAACAGAAGAGAAAGCCAGGTCTCTACTGTGCTGAGCACAGCTCGTTTTCTTGGTAAAATCTGGAAGGTTATTCCAGTAAGTGCATTTCCCAGACTTGCCAAATACTGGTTAAAATGTATAGGGTGCAATTAATGGCTGCAATTTTATTCAGATATACTAGGGACTTGAAACAAAGTTGTGGCAGGTAATCATAAAGATGGCATTTGCTATCTGCTCTGCTACTCAGTAATTGTTACTTAATACAATTGTGTGCGTGGTGTAGTCCTGGAAGCCTATATAGACCTTCCTCATCTGCCAGACTTTCTGTAAGTAATTGGCAAATATTTGCATACCACTAAAGGAAGCCCCTGCAGTAGTCTGGATGAGGAATGTGCATAGTCTCAGGCTGCAGATGTTGTCAGTGTTAGTCAACGAACCTAACCTTCGCCCTCGAATGACAGACTTATGCCAGTGGTATGCTGGCATTTGTGTCTGTCTGCATTTGATAGAAAGCTTGAAGTCTGTCTGTCTCGCTGTCTGCACTCTATTTTTATAAAACTCCCTACCATGTAGTGTCTAAGCATCTTCCAGGATAACTGAAATACGAAGAAATTAAAATAGTACAGTAAATGCAAAAGAACACATAAAGGTCAGTACTGGTTATGCTTGGGTCAGGACTGCAAGGTTTGGTTGTAAATAATTGATTATTAACAAGGGTCTTCATTTGTAGCTTGCTTTAAATAGTCGTCTTGATTTTCTAACCCCCAAGACTTAGCTATTTTGCACAATCAAACACTTGATGACCTCCTGCAAGCAAAGATTTTATCAGCTCTCTATCCCTCTGTGTTCGCAAAGTCTAAGGACTCGCAGAATTTTTACATCTTGCAGAATACGTAAAACTGCTTTCTGACACCTTAAAATAGACAGTGGTTTTGCCAGACAGATGTGAAAAACAGATTATCTGTTGGACATTGTGGAGTTCTTACAATGCATCATTCTATTTAATTGATTAATTGGATAAGGATGGCTAGGGGTAGTTTTGTAATAAATGGTAATTTTCTTCCTTTCTCATACGGACCTGCTATAGGAAGCAATAGACCACAGAAAATGGCTCCCCCCTTTGATTTTACTGCAGATCTGGCCACAGGAAATGTTGCACATTTGGATCAGGCAGGATAAACAGCAAGGGCTTCCTCTTTTGTGAAATCATCTTTAAGCAGCACCCCTCCCCAGGAAAATAGGTTTTCCACTTTACATAATGTTGCAGCAGCAGTGGTTTGTTCCTAAGTTTTTTCTGGGTAGGTTATGAACTTTACGGCTCTGACCACAGATCAGTTATTTATCATAACAGGAAAGATGAGACCAAAGATATTTCCTAACCTTCTTCTTTGCAGATAGAGAGAAGCAAGCCAACAAACACTAACGCTTCATAGTCAACCGAAAAATATTTTACAGAAATATTCACTCCTTTCTTCTAATCACATTTGCTTGAATTCATCTGTCATTTTAAAAAGCAAGGAAAAAAAAAAATCAGTATACACAGTTTCACTCCGACCTCCAGTGCAGTATGATCACTCCCGCGAAAGTAGACATACAGGTACAAAACTAATAATTTTGTTTAGAGACACACTAAAGGAGAAGATAGAGAAAAATCTTATTTCTAGAGAAGAGTCCTCCATTTGATATCTGTTACAGGTGTATCCCATGTTCAAGATATGAAAAAAGTCTTGAAGTATTGCTGGAAACAAGAAGTTCTTCCTCACCTAATACATTTCCTCCTCAAGAGTTGTCCCTCAGCTTCAGGGAGCCTGAAAACACTGATCTCTAGGGGCAGACCTACATATTTTTTTATGTTGCACGACAAAAATTAATAAACGTAGGAAAGCGTCTTCCTACTTTATAGTCCCACATGACGAGGAGCACATAGCTGGGATTGCTCAAGGGACTGTACCACAGACCCAAAGAGCAAAGTATTTCATACAGGACCAGATTGCAGCACTTAACCACAGGCCTGCAGCGTGCCGGTGCTGTTGGAGGGGGAGGTGTGGCAGACATGGACCTTTCCCAAACTAACCTACCAGGAGTGACCTCAGAGCAGTCACCAACAGGCACACTTTACAGGTCAAAGCTTTAAGAAATGAGGGAATAGTCTCAAGCATCTAAAGCTTTATTCACGCTACTTTGGAGCAGGGTTAAGACCCTCTTCAAATACTTCTCCATACTGTCACACACGTCAGCTGTCCCAGTTCATGGCAAACAGCTGGAGCCAGCAACTTCACTCTGTGCTCGTCTGTGAAAGTGTCTGTTCCTGTTGCATTTGCTCTGGTAGCATTTTGCTACCAGTCTAAGTAGCAAGAGATGCTTGCATCTTACTTTCAGCTTACTCTTACAGCTAGCACTGTGTTCAGGTGCCCTCAGCCTACATTTTAACAGGTTGTTTCTGGCATGTTCCTCGTAGATGCTGGTCTGAGAAATTAACAGAAATGGGAAACTTTACTGCAGTCCTTCACGGCTCAGGAGATTGCCTTGGGAAGGTCTTCCCTGCTTATCTGAGATGGGGGAAACACATTCAGGTAGACGCACAGAGGACCTGAACTTCCTTGGTTACACTACAGGAGATGCATCTGACTCAAAAGGCTGTTGGGAGTCAGGAAGCTCTAGCACTGGCTTTAGTAAACCTTGGATCAGATTCCAAATGAATTATTTTTGTTTCCTTTTGACATCAGTTGGATACTTCCTAGTTCACATGAGCCTGAACACACAAACGGGACTCAGCAGGTTCGAGCTGCAAACCATACAATGAAATCCTGCAAGCCTGAATTTGCTGAGGCTTGCCTCAAACAGAAATGTGGGTGATCTTCAGCTTACGGGGTGTAAAGCACAGTCTGCTGGCTGCAAAGCGCATGCTGCCATTTCTCCATCCCTGCGCATTAGCCAACACACATAAGAAGAGAGATACTCAAACACTATCTTGACTTTCATCCCATTCAACACAAACCCCAACACAACAAAAGATTCCCAACTGTCCCTTTACTGGAAACAACATCAAGGGAATATATATGCAATTAGCACTTCAAAAAAACCCTTTGAAGACTCACCAGTGTATCCCAAGATTAACACTTCCAGATTGAGAATTATGGTCTTTATGAGTGCACGAGTAAAGTTTGTGCCTTATTCTTGCAAAGATAATCGTAAAGGCTGTGGCCACCCTCTAGTGCTTAGAAAATCCTCTGTCATTAACATAGAGAGAGATGGATAGATAAATAGATAGCTAGATAAATAGATGGATGGATAGATAGATGTGAGCAGCAATTAAATTTAAAATAATTAGTTCCTGAAATTACTGCGTTTCCTCCGAACACAAATTTGGCTGTTATGCAAATATCTGAAATTACTTGGTTCAGTTTTTTCTAAGGAATTCTGCTTTGTTTGGTAAAGAAGACTTGACTGCTGCCCTTTTTGAATCATGACCCTTCTGTTTAAGCTGAAATGTCATTTATAACAAATACAGTATTTGTGGAGGAAAGACACATCTATTGTCTGAGAAGAACAAGACATTTAAATTCTGCAGTGATGGAGAAACTGAAAGGAAAGAGGTGGCTAAGGGGCTTTGTGAGTCGCACAATGCCTTGAGCACTGCAACAAGTCTAGAAAATAATAGTGATCTGCTTAGGGGTTGTGTCTGTTTCAAACAATGATGACAACTCTTCCAGTCTCATTTTAGTACTGTTGCTGTTATGGAAACTTTCTCTGTCCTCATCAGCTCGATTATGTGTCTCTGTGACATTAATGGATCACAGCTGGCACTTCCGGGGCTCAGCCTCTTGTGAAGGCATTCGCTTCCTTCATGTGCTCTTTGGTCAAGTTTTAAATCTTATTTTCAGAAGCTGAATGAAGATTATTAAGGGAGTTCTGAGGATTAATTGAGAAATGTGAAAACAGCAATGAGTGTTACTCGTACTTCTACCGCTGATAACTTTGTAAATAATGCCCTTAAATATTTGACAGGTACTCAGATTAAACACAAATTAAAAAAAAATTAATAAAACAAATTCAGATTCCACTCTCTCTGGCCTCTTGAGTACCTGTTGTCGCTTTGCTGGAACTAAGCTCTACACCACAGGGAATAATCTTACCTCTCCTGGTGAAAATTTTATGGTGGTACTCATAAGGGCTCGGGGCAAGAAGGACTTCTGGTGGTTTGGAGTGCTCTTAGGCCAACTGATCACTTAAATCACCTTGGCAAAAGATATACACTCTCAAGGATTAGATCCACTAAAGACCATTGTAATGCTGACTTTTAAGAGCTCAGCCATCCCACGGAATCTGCAACCCTGTGTATAGCTCCTGTGCAATGCCTCTCAGATTAAGGGCAGACAGGTGTGCAGGGAAAACAACCATCCAGATAAACCTCTGGTAAAGCCAAGAAGAAAGACATAGCTATGACCCTAATCATGTTGTGTGCCTTCCTTCAAACTGCAAAAGCACAGTGCCCACTACCCACAGCCTTGCCTGCAGGTTGAGATTGTAATGACACCAGCTATTTCTCTCAAACCTGACAGAGGTAGCAGCTGATTTTCCCTCCACTAGCTCCATGGTTACAGCAGTTGTCTAAGATGTGGGAAGCTGGAATCACTTCCCTTCTTTGCCAGAAGGGAGTTGTCCCTGGGTGTACCCATCACCCACTTCCCCGTTAACCCAGAGGGTGTGCTGTGAGGTCAGGAGCAGTGCTGGCAGTCTTGAGTGTGGAGTGTTGTACATACACCAGAAGAGAAGTTGCCAGTTCAGTACAGACAGCTCCCTCTCCCTGTTTACTCTGGGGTGTCCTCTCAAATGAGAACTTCATAAGAAATGGCAGCATGTCCGTGCCAGGTAACTGTGATACTGGGGGATTCATTGCAGCTGTCACCTCTGCTAGCTAAATTAAGGATAATTATATCTCCCAGTACATCCTCCTGGCTGAAACAGCAGTGAGATGGTGGTGTCAAACCAAGGGTGGTTTATGCACCACAGAGGGATGGATGGGATAACAAAGCAAGGGAAGCAGAGTGTAAGCTCTGTAGTATTCAACTGTATGTAGTTTGACTACTTCCCACTAATATACAACCCATTTCTGACTCTTAATGGAGGTGAAAGTTCTTTTTTGGTATTTTTACAGTTATAAGGCCTCCAGGATTTTTCTCTGAAAATCACTGACAAGCTCCTATCACAAGTGCAGATAACTCAGTGTTCAATGGCAGGGCTTGGCTGACAGCTGTATCACACTCATGAGCCAAACAATCAACTGCACTTAAGGCCAGATGACTCTCCTGTTGTACATCCATTTATGCTTCAAAGTACAGCTGTAAACAGCAGTTAAAACCTCTACAGAAAATGACAATTGCAGATTTCAGCTTGTAGAGGTGGGACAAACTAATTTGATTATTTAGTGCTGATCTCTCACTGATGCATTTTACATCATACATTCCCTGGGACCTATTCAAAGTGAGACACACAGCATGAGATCCAAATGTCAATTTACTCACCTCGAAACCTACTTCTAGCAAATCAGCAAACACTCTGTTATGATTTTCATGAGTTCTTTACACCAAGAAAATGTTTGGGCTAAGATCCATTCTGATTAGGCCCATCAGCTGATCTAAGTTGGCCCAACAAGGCTCTGCTCCAAATATGCTGCAAGAGGCTTTTTATACAAAATTATCAATAAAGTCACATTCAAGCTCTTAATCAGTTTCAACTGTAAATGCTTCACTTTCCACTTATTTTCACAAAATTCAAGTACTTCCTACATAAAGTGAGATCCATGTAACAAGAGCCTCTCTGAAATCTAAATTGTAAACTGGCCACATGGCTTTCGCCACTCAAGAAAAATAACAGCAGAGATCTGTAGATTGCCTTGGGAGCTAAGAAGTCTTCTCCTACATTTGGCTTTATGCTGTCCTTCACTGACCACCTGCATCCTCAGGACATTACATAAGGAAAGTGAAAAAGCCGAAGTAAGGCTGTGGGGGTTTAGTCAGTGAACAGCAACTGAAGCTCACCTGGCAGCAAAGCAAGATCAATACTGGTGAGTAATTATCTCAGAGTAGTTAATCACAGAATCACAGAACATTAGGGATTGGAAAGGATCTCGAAAGATCATCTAGTCCAATCCCCTTGCCAGAGCAGGATCACCTAGATCAAGTCGCACAGGAACATATCCAGGCAGATTTTAAACATCTTCAGGGAAGGAGACTCTACAACTCCCCTGGGCAGCCTGTTCCAGTGCTCTGTCACCATCACTGTGAAGAAGTTCCTTCTGATATTTACGTGGAACCTCCTATGTTCCAGCTGATACCCACTGCCCCTTGTCCTATCACTAGATGACACTGGGAACATCCATCCTCCTGACACCCACCCTTCACATATTTATAGACATTTAATGAGGTCACCCCTCAGTCTCCTCCAAGCTAAAGAGGCCCAGCTCCCTCAGCCTTTCCTCATAAGGATGATGTTCCACTCCATCATCTTAGTGGCTCTGTGCTGGACTCTATCCAGCAGTTCTGTGTCCTACTTGAGCTGAGAGGTCAACTAAATTGTTTATTATTTCATACACATTATACTGAACAATATTTACAATACGAGTTAGGTACTAATTTCTTCACAACAAAGAAACAAACCAAACAAATAAGACACACAATTTAATTCCATATTCCAAAATCACAATTCAGGTTTACCTCAATGTGAGAGCCAGTCCACAGATCAGACCAAGAAACAGTATAGAGAACAAAAAAATTGGAAAAAAAAGACACTAGTAGATGCAGAGAAAGAGATTTCCTTTAGTGCTTGTACACTTAGGAAGTAGTTTTCTAGCTTTAATAGTGCCTTGTAGCAGTTTAACAAGTTCAGACCACAAAAGAACGCCCACAAAACCGTTCAAAATCCTACTAGTGAATTGTTCCGCTAACCAAAATGACCAAAAGTTACCTACTGCCCCATATAACCACTGCTTTAAATCTTTGAGAAGGAGCTTCAGAAGAAGTATTTCCATTTGAAAAAATGGATCGTGAAGGATCTGTGGCATTTTGGATACAACCTGAAGAGATCAGTATTGAACTACATACTGTCTAGGGAAAGAGGAAAACAAATGCACTGGGAAAGATGCAGCAAAGAATGTAGAAAATAAATCTTGGTAAACTTTGAAAATATCTGCAAAGACACTGCGGAAAAGGCTGCTCTGCAGGACACGCATTAAACGCACCCTTGCTTAGAGACAAAGCAAAGTCTTTAAAATAAAAGAGCTGGAAGTTTACATCACTTCTCAGGTAGCAATGTGCTACTTTGGTGCTACCAACACTGCCCATTCAACCTATAAGCTGGTCCCTCATTAACTGTTGCTGGCATAATCTCAGCATTATTTTTAGTGCAGTACACAGAAGGAAGACAGGCTTGTAGCCAGCAGAAGAGGTCTGATGGAATATTTCAGTTTTAAAATAAAGCAGTACATGCTGTTTTAAAAGCTGAAAGGGAGAGCAGGGAAGACTTAAGAATGGTGGGAAAAACAGAAAGAAAAATCACTCCTCTTGTGTTGCTGTTCTTGGGAATACTTCACTTGTTCTACGTAACTAATGTGGGACCCAAGGTGTGGACTGAAGGAAAAGCTATTCTCACTCCATCAGTGAGATTGCATCATCACCTTGAAAACAGACCAGAATTCCTTCCCAGGAAACATGCACTGGGATTTATTAATTCTCTCCCAAACTCAGCTTACAATGAAGTTTACATGGGTTAAGCTGGCAAGAACATAATTTCTCATCTTCGAGAGCACAGGAGAGCTGTAAAGTGGGGATTTGTATGGAAAATTCAGCTGTGGCGAAACACGTGAAATTGTCCATAACCACGATCCCTGCGAGGACTGCAAAATGCTAAAGATTGGCAGGCAGTGAAGACAAAGTAGAGCAAATTCACACCTTGTGTCATCACAGGGACTTCAGCATCACACAGAGTAGCCTGTGCAAATGGCCATATGGGAAGTTTTGCTCCAACAAAATGATGCCCATGTGAAAGAAGTGACTCTTACACCCTCAGAGCTGTGTAAGGCTGCAGGTGCACTCAGGAGTCATCCTGCCTCTTCCCTTCCCGGGCCAGGAACAGTTCCAGTCTGTGGACTCGGACCTACCTATGCATGTGTTTTGCCACAGTCACTCCCAAGCTGTGCAGGCTGCAAGGATCTGCAGTACCAGGGAGACACTTGGCAAAACATCCAGTTACTGATGGGAAATAAAATCCTCCACGTTTCTGCAGGTACATGGATCACTTGAGAGTAGAGCTGAGACACTTGTCTACTGCTTCACAGTGCCATATACAGGGGTTTCATTTTCCTCTCTTTCGCTCATTTGGGCCAGGGTCAGCCAAAGTACAGCCTGCAGCTGCTCCCTCTTTGATTATTGATGAGGATCAGGATTTATTTTTTATATACAGCTCTGTAGGTGTGCAAGACATTTCACACAAATATACAAGGACAAGGCTCTGAAGAGTTTACACAGCCCAAACAAGTCGCAGCACAGCTAGTGAAGACACACATACAATTAAAGGTTGATTAATGGAAGACCCACATGTACCTTATTAGGCAAAAAAAACATAGGTTGCTTTGTGTGCCTTTTTCTGAAGGCAAAGGGTCATTTTTGTGTGTGACACTTCAGCCTTTTACTATAGCAACCTGCAGTTTCAGAGTCCAGCTCAAAGGACCCCCACACCCACACTTGGAGAGGTGATTTGTTTCAAAAACAGCTTGTGAAAAGGTGCACTCGAGAATAAACATTAGTGGGTAAAGGGCAGAAAATGGCCCTTAGCTTCTGCTCCAGAACAAATCCTGTGTTTCTTCGGTGTTGCTTACAGGACTTAGCAACCAGTTTCAAGGATGTGGCACTACTTTCCCAAGCTTTCTGAGCTCTTTATTTTCTTAGGAGTAGTTCCAGAGGTTGGTCAAGGGGCAAAGGAATTGCCCCAAAACACAGAGAAATAGTGAAGTTGTTCTAGGCTTTCTCCTGTTGTGTTACCCCTCTGCTGCTGGAATCTCATTTAGGGTTACAGCTACATCCCAGTGCCCCTCTCTGTGGGACTTACAGTGGATACTCCACAGTCACCCCATTTCTCACTGTTTCCTTCCATTCCCAATGATGAGGGTCTATAGCCAGAGGCATCCTCACACCATCTTCCACGCACTTGCATATGGGAAAACCCTCTGTATACTTGTCTATTTTCCTGCCTGTGCCTCACCACGACACAGCACCTGAACTAAAATGTGAAGAAGGGGATTGTTCTCTTCATGCTTTAACAACATGAACAAGTTTTAAATGGCAATGTTTTGTCTAGTTCTTATGCAAGTCAATTGCACTGTTCTTTGAGTAGGTGCGTGTTGAAATGTTGTACAGGTATTCAAACACACTCCTGAACAGGGATATCAGGGGAACCACAGTTCTGATTTCAGCTGTACCGTGTAGATTCTGCACGGCAGGTGACTGAGGCTCATGTTTATGATTCTCCTCTAGCTCAGGGGACTCAGGCTAAGAGACACAAAGCCCTGTTTTCAGAGTTTGCAGGCAACGCTAGAGGAGAACAAAGCTCTACGAAACAAGCTTAACCAATATTGTGTATCCTCACAGACACTAAGAGTCGCTTTCTAAAATTTTACCCTGAACTGGCCCAGATTTGTACTAGAACATAACCCCAGTATGCAAAAAAAGGACAGTAAGTTTAAGTCTCTGACATGTGTTTCGAATGGGGCTTTACGGGGCTTTGGGGATGAGCATGCTGTCAGAGCAGAATTTATGCTGAAGTTGAAAAAAAATCATGCAAGATTTAACAATGATCACTTCTGCTGATCACTGGAGCATGATTGCAGCTGACTGCAAGAAGGTTTTATGATGGAACCTAACACAAACTCTCATCAAGATAATCCTCAGCACTCTGAGTGAGTTGTGCCAAGGCAAGAGGCTAAAAGTAAGCAGAAGAATCAACAAAGAAACATGAGAACTAACTTGGCATAGCTGAGACCCACTGAATAAGCAATGCTTACCATCAAAGACCTCTAACGTTACTGAAATTTGTTTGGAAGCAGTTATCTAAGGGCTTCCAGATTTGACAATATAGCATAGCAGTCTTTTAAGCCAACATGAAGCAATAGGCATCCTAGAGCATTGCTGTAGCTAAAGAATACAGCTGGCAAGACTAGACTTATGGTCTTCCACAGAGCTATCACTGCAAGACATGCAGTGCTGTCCATGATGTTTCAGCAAAACACTTCCTGACTCCTGGAGCCTTCGAGTCAGCAATATTTACTGGAAAGGATGCAAAAACAGATGCCTTGAGTAAAAGCAAATCTACAAACCAGTCTTTCAACTAGTGAAAAAGGGCACTGATTAATGAGCTCTCATACAAAGGCAAACTTTTTATTCCATCAAGCTTACAGGTTGGCTAAAAGCCCCCAAAATTTTGCAAATCATGATTGGTCCTAAGGGGCTATCTCTGTCTGGTTAGTTTATTTGTTTGTATGTACATTCGGTAACTAAGGTCAAAAGTTTTATAGCAGCAACTGTCTCTGAACTGTTACTTGGCTTTGATTTTTCAGCTATGGCATTGAGACTTTTGTGCAATATTGTTAATAATAGAAGTGCACTTTGTTTTAGTTTTAACTAATTATAGACTTGCCTGACGCAGTACTTCATGTGCATGGGTAAAAGGTAATTGTATAGCCTCATAAAATCTAAAGATTAAATTCTGCCTTTAATTACATAGATTTACACTGGTGATACAGAGGATTTGGTGATGTCAGAACTCAGCTACAATAACAGTTTAGCCATGGGATTAGGCAAAGTATCTGTTAATTAATGTCAAATCATAGTGGCACGAACGTAATTTACAACCTTTCTTCAGAAATGACTGCCGGGACCTGAGCTGGGTAAGTATTAGAGTACCACAGTGGAGTTCGCACAAAGATGACTAATTCCAAGCCGTGAAATTCACATCAATGCATTTGATCAGTGTGAGTACTCTGCCATTCTTATTCCATCCCATTTCCAGCCTCCTATATGGTGTCTGGAACAACTTGTATAAAGGAGTTCTATTCATTCAAGTTCATCTAAGCACAACATTGCAGCCTCCTTTGCTTCACTAAAGCAAGTGTTTGTAAGCCAATAACATATTGATATTATGATTCACCTTAGACTTAGCATGCACACTCAGGGTAAAGATTATTGACGAAATCTGGGAGACAGGCATGACACCAGCTGTTGAGCTAACTTTTCTTTACAGATACTTAGCAGAAGCAGCAAAAGTCTGACAACTGTCCACTTGGCCTTTTGAGACAAATGTTTACAAACAACCCTAACAAATAATATCTGCAGAAAGTAGGATTTCCATGCATAGAAACATAGCTTAAGTTGCCGTGCAAGTGATTTGCTGTTGAGACATTGCATACTCACTGATGTGTAGCCTTATTTAAAATTTCCATTGATAAGCTGAGAAGGAGGAAAGTAGCCTTAAACACTGAAGAAAAGAGAGGTTTTCACCTTGAACACAAACTGTAAAAAGAAACAACACCACAAGCATCTACAACAAAGGGCTCTTTCGGGCGTGATGCACTGCTTTCTATTATCAGTGTATGTTTGCAAGAATGATGATGTTCAGGTTCCATTTTGGACTCCTGTTCATCAGAGTGAATAAACTTGTCCTTTTCCATTTTCTTCAAGCTGAAATTTGGCAGAGGACTGCTGGTGAGCGGGGAGCTTTTGGGAAGATTATTGTTTTTAAAATTTGGTCTTTTTATACTGTTCTAAATACAGCAGTGGGGAATATGCCCCGAGGAGCAATGCTGTTGCATGTCTCTCAGGGGAGGGGTATTGACAATTAGATATTGTCAGTCTCTTATTCAGTGCAAGAGGAAAACAAGCATTTGCATTTCGGGCTAACTCATGGTAGGCCTCTGGCCCAACAGAGTTCAGGGTGATGCTGTGGGGCCAGGAGGCTGGGAAGCTGTCCATAAAGGGTTCCCAAGGGTGGTCTGTAGTCCTCTTGCAACACACAGAGGTTTTGTATGTGGCCTAAGAAGAATCTGGGGGTTGCAGCTGTCCTCCACAAAACCAGCTGATTGTCAAGGCAAACATAGGGTGTCTTCCAGGAGCTTGGAGATAGGGTGAATGATGGGCACCTGGGATCTTTCAGTCACTGAAAGCCCAGCCTAGCCTGGCCCTCCAGGGCAGTCAGGCATTTTGGCAAGTTGCAACTATGCATTTCAGACCCATGGCTAGTTCACCAACCCTTCCCATTACTATGCATGACAGCAAGAATCCTCTGTGAGACCTGGTCCAGGAGTGTGATATTTCCAGAATCAAGATGAATTTCTGCTTTCAATAGCAGCAGAAGCAGTGCATAGCTCAACTCACGGTGTTAAGAGTTTAGCAGAAATGGGGATAGCAATTCTCATTCCAACCAGGGGCCAAAGTGACAGAGACACTTTGTCTTTAATGTGCTCCAGAGGCAATACCAGAAGTTAAATCTGAGAGAGGAGATGGGAGAGAAGAAATGAGAGCCAACAACAGAGATGAGGCAACCTAAATACCAATTTGCAACACTAATCCCCTGTTAGAATTTTTCTGAGAGTTCTATAATGTCCACAGCTACCTGACCTCACTCACCAACACAAACCCTGCCACATTCATCACAGAATCCCAAGAACCCCCAAACACAACCTGCTTAGAAGGTGCTCAGTAATGGTGTCTAGAAACATTGACCCTCCATTCATTTGCATGGAGTTCAACTCAACTGCAAATCAAATTTCTTCACTTTTTCTGTTTTGTGTCTGCCTGCACCATAGTCCTTAAAAGGATGCTATAGATAATTACAAAAGCAGTGAAAGTGTTTGCCAGGGCAAAATGTGCTGTTGTGAAGAGCTGAAGCACTTAATTAGATGTGGTGAGAGCTCAGCATTAAGCAGACATTGCAGGGTGGTACAATGGTCTTAATTACTTTGGCCTAATGGAAAAATTCTGGCCACTTAGAAAAAACGGTCTTTGGATCTGGCCCTTATCCTTTAGTTTCCACACTTGTCTGTTTACAAAACCCCAAAGTGTACAGACAGCTCCAAGTCTGGAAAGATGGCAGAGACCTAGAGCTAACCACAAAAGAGAGAAGCTTGAAATTCAGAGCATAAATTTTGAAAAACTTCATTTCCAAAGCTTTTAAAGAATAAGGTAAAAAACGTACATTTGTGCTGATTTGGGTTGGATTATGGGGAAATCCCTAATGCCCACTGATTGCTATAAACTGTAAGGTACCTTCCATCCATCTTGTTCTAATGTACAAATTGAAACGTTGGCAGCTAAACCTCTGAGCCCTGAGAAAAAGTGACCGCTGTCACTGGATTCCGTGGGTTGCTCATTCCTGTTTGCAGGACTGATTTATCTGGGCACCATTCTATAGCACATTTAATTTATCAGCTACATGGAAAATATGATAAAATATCTAACAAGAATATGCAAAAAAAGTAGGACATGACATGTAAGTTGTATCTATCTTTCCTCCTCTGCTTCTTAGAAACTAATGCAATTACAAAACCATTTTGATGAAGACTCTTTTGCTGACTCCTTCACATAAGAGAAGTTAGTGGTAGGCTCTTATCTCCTCCATCAGAAGAGCGTTCCTGGAAACAGGACAGTCCGTGGCTAGAGATAACGCATTGTGGAATCTTCTGCACCTACTGGGCTGTAGCATCTGCCCCCTTGGTCACACGTAAGTTATTGTAGTTATTGTAATGAGAGTCACTTTTGTCCCTGTATGGCTCACCATAGAGTAGAAGCGGTAGCAGTAGCAGTTTCCATCTCCTCAAACAGCGTGAAACCCTTTAAGAGCCTGCTTTGGAGCTAGAGGCTGTTCAGTCACTTGCTTTAGAAATATGTTAATATAAACCCCATGAGGAAGAGGTAACTTGCCAGTTTCTGGAAATGTACATTGAATAAGCAAAACAAATAGTACCTACAGCATACAGCTGCTGTCCTAAAGAGATGGGTTCTATGATGGGGCCAGGAGCCAATTAGCAACAATCGCTCCTGTTCCAACTACTGACAACCATTCACTGCATCACATTCTTACTGGGAACCAGCACTAGATGTGATTTGTTTTAAAAATACCCAAAGAGAAGCTGTATTAATCTTGGGAATAATGTACTTTTTATGACCCTTCCCATGGTCCATGTCTCCTTCCCTACTCCTAGCACACAGATGGCACAGTTGTTTCACAGTAGCTGCCTGGATCACCAAACTCTCAGCATGTAATTGTCTCACAAAGCATGCTGTAATACACAAGACATGGCTCATCATCAGTTGCTCTTAACCATCCTACTTCACTTGAATTGCAAAGGAACTCAGTACCCCTGCCCTGAAAACCTACAGATGAAGCCCAGCGATACAGCACCCGCTATGAGCTCAGCTTTCGGCCTGACAAAAAGTTAGTTGGTAAACAGGAGACATGAGCCAAGCAGATACCGTTTTGCAACAGCTGCTTCCTAATCACATATCAGCATTCTACACAACACTGAGAAAAGGGACTATTTTAAAATTCACTTTTGAAGAGGTATGGAGATTGTGTCATTCTTTCTTTAAACCTGGGCAAAGAGAAATCTCTCCTTGATCACTCCTGTTGGTCGTCCCTGAGGGCTGCCACCCTGATGTTTTAGCCATGTGGAAAGTCAGGGTGCTCCTTCTGCTCTAATGTTTGTTTTCTGCATCCCTGCTTTATTTTTAACAGCTTACAACAGAAACAAAAACGCCATCGCATGACTGTCTACAGCAAATAGCACATTGTGGTTTTGGGCTTGGACACTGGAACATGTAACTTCCCAGCAACAAGTACCGCTCTCTCTTTAGGGCTCTTCTGGTAATTCATGTCTCCTAGTGAGGGCTAAGGGAAGCTGTCACCTAGCGAACAAAACAGCTGTTTTGTACAGCCCTCCCAGCTAAGACAACAACCAAAATTACAACAGACTGCAATTATTATACAAGACATAATGCCGCCCAGCGCGGCAGGCTGTACTGATTAACACCAGCACGGGGCCTTGGACAACTGGGATATGGTCCTGACCTGCTAGAGGCTGCTATGTTTCCCCAGCCAAGTCATTTCACTTTTCTGCACTTCTATTTCCCAGGCTGCGAAGACAAGTGTGCTGTGGCTTATTTTTAAGCATTTCAGCAACTGACATGCTGTACCTCAAACTCCTTAAACGGTTACATCACTTTCACTGCTATGAAAAGTTCACTAAAGTGGCATTTCAAAATCCCTCTCTATGTATTGTGCTTTCTGTTCTCAAGTCTGACTGTGGTTTGACTTCTGGCATCTGACGATTAGGCTGCTGCAGTTGTTTGACTTCGGACAGCAGCTGCTAATTAATGCAGATCTTCTATAGATTTGAATGGGCTGTGTGGTCAGTAGAAACACAGCCACTGCAGTTTAAACCATGGTCTAGACATCATTTGCCTAGGTCCTGCTTATCAGTAGCTACTCCTTTGAGATGATGATTAAGAACCTGTAAAAGTTACTGAGTGCCTTTTTCAGGTGTGCCATTTGGACCACATAAGAGAAAACTCTAGACCCAGATTGATGAAGAAAAAGCATGCAAATTTTTATAAACAAAACATTTTTAAGAAAAACTACTTTTCTTGTGAAATACACCGTACAGCCATGTTCAGCCACTGCATTAATTGTTGATTATTACTAGTTTAGTCATTTAAATCCATTTTTGCTTTAAAAAAGACCAAAACTGGAAAATTACTGTGTTGACAAGAGTATCTCCTGTATAGATTGTCTTGCTGATAGTCGGATTTTCTTAACTATGTTTGATCTGTAATATATTAAACTTAGAAACTCATTAAATAATCCCAGTTTCTCTCTTCTGAGTTTTCCAATTTTTTCTTATTCTACTGCTGCACCCAGCCTGTCAGTGAGCTGAGATAAACAGGCTCTAGAGCAGCCGAGGTCAGCAGTCACAGACAGCAAGGAGACAAGACAAGCAAAGGGAGGAGGAAGAGATTATTACAACACATACAGAATGAAATATGGCCAGGAGTTGATTTAGCTCAGCTCTAGCAAAGTTAGCTTAGAATGGCCAGAAGCTGAAAAACATCACAACTATGATGCACATACTTTAACAAGCAAGCGTCAGTTCAATAGGCACAATACCCAGACAGTTCTTGTAGGCAGGTACACATGGGGATGATTCATATCATTATGAGAGCTGAGATAAAGGAATCATAAAACCACTTTGCCATGCTAATAAGGACTCTTTATACTGGTGGAGCAAAAAATCTAATCCTTCAGCATCTGTTCACATGATTAACATCATTGATTATTCATGTGGTCTCCCAAGGAAACACTAGACTATTTATTCACTGGGTTTGAATCCTTGATTTTTAGCTTAAGAAATCTGCTCCTCTAGCAAATGATCTGAAGGGATCATACTATCAGCAATAAAGTAATGGTACTAGAAGCTGAGCACTGGATCTCATCTTGGATGCTTTTGGAACATCCAACACGTTGCAGAGACATTACTTGCTTTCCCTCAGAGGAAGCAGCATGCTAATGCAGCTGAATTCACCAGAATTCAGGTCAAGTACTGGTCATTTTTCATTACTTCATTTCCCCTTCTCCTGCCTGGACCTTTGACTTCAAATGAAGGGTAATTGGCCTGTATCCCAAAAATGAGTTATCTTCAGTATCAACAGTAAAGGCTAAACTTCTGAAACAGGCACAACCTAAAAATCACACAAGCAGTGAGGGGGATTCAATCACATATTTCCCAAACAGTATTTTCAACTGTTCTGTAATTTAGCAGTTGTCCTGATGCACCAGCTGTGGTGCAGCTTGTCTTTCAGCACTATTTCCTACTCAACTCTTCATCACTGTGTCCAGAGTAATGATTTTCATACTATAATTGATGTAATCCAACCATTGTCTAACATGCTGATTTCAAATGTAATCTTATCAGACCTATAGCCACAAACTTGCAGTGAAATGTAAAAATTAAGGAACTGCAACAAATTACTTGAAAGTAATTGTGTGAAAGTAATAGCAAAATAGCAAAAATTGGATCCTGATGATGATAAAATTTAAAAGCGGACATTTAAAACTGTATTATTTCCCTGCTTCTGATACTGAAATTAGAAGTATCTTCCAGTAAAAACTGGCTAACTGAATGACCAACTAAATGACTCATATGATTTTTGAATTGACCAGGGATTGCTTCTGAGCTGCATATGCTCGTAGGAGTTCTCATGTCCAAGGACAGGCCAGAAAAAAAGGGGAACTGAAAATGGCTGACTGTAAAGACGGCTATGCACTACACTTCCTTATTTATACCACAATAAAATAGAAAATATTATTACCCATTTTAAACTTCAAATTTCTCGATCCCTAGGACTAAGAGCACCAGGAGACATACAAGTGTGTACACTTCATTCATGCCCATCCTGCATGCTAACTAGCCACTACACACACATGCAGAAAGGCTTTTGCATCCTGCTCACATTGTCCCTCACAGTAGGGACAGACAAACTGGGTGCCCACACACAGACAGTCTGAGGCTTTCCACTATCCTGTTTACATTCATTTACTCTCTGCCATATTTCCAGTTCCAAGCCTACGAAAAATTGAAGCTAATAGAAAACACACTGAGAAATCCTCGCCATCATTTTCAAGTGCTTTAGTATGACTCTAGTGCTGCTGCTCAGCCTTTAATACCTGACCTAAGACTAGTTTTGGGGCACAGATGAGGTCTTCCATTGCAAGGTCTGGCAGGCATGGCAAACACAAGAGGAGTCACCTCAGTTGCTCTCCATTTCTGAGTAACTTGGAGCACACTGGTTCTTTGTCCCTGCCCATGACAGGGGTGTTGGAAGCATATGATCTTTAAGGACATTTCCAACCTAAACCCCACTATGATTCTTAGCAAAAGCCACTACTCAGAGCCATCTTACAGGTATAAAATTCCAGCTCCAAACATAGAAGAATATAAGAATAGATTTGACTGAGCAACGCGTAAGTGAAACTATTTTTAAAGACAGAAATGGTGAGCTTAGAAATGAAGTTTACACAGAGGAAACCCTAAAGAAGCTGCAGCATAAGAGGGAAGCTTAGAACCACTGGTAGCCACTGGCCTCCAAGAGGAAGAACAACATTTGTTCTAGAACAGCAGGTATTTGAGAGGTGATGAGCACTGCTTCTGGCACTGACACGAAGAGGGGTCATTGTGGTCCCAAAAAAAGTACAGAGAACTGTGTTCTATACAAATCCCAACTCTCTGTGCATTTTCTCCTGAAGGAGCTTTGGAACTGCCAGGTTATGAATGAGAGATCTACACACACAAAAGAAAAACGCTGCGTTCAGAATTGTAGTCTATGAGTTCCCAATACAGATTTACACTCCCACTCTTTTGAAGGCCAATTAATATAATAAGGAGGAGCTGTAGACAGCATGAGTTTTCTTGTCCATGGTACACACCAAAAGTTTGCTTCCTGCAGAGTCTGAGCAATTAATAGGATCAGCCCAAACCTCTGTGGGAGATGAGGGTCAATATGACACTTCTCATTTCCTGAAAAACAATGCTCTTCCTGTATAAAATTCTGGAAGGAAAATTCTGAAAAAAAGGAAATCTAGGCCATGCAATGAACGCACAGGAAGAATGGCCCAAAGGCTATTGTGCGCTTCTCCCAAGAGATACCCTAGAGTCTCAAGGACTTCTTAAGCATGCACCACAGGGAACAGAGCTATCAGAGGACAGCACCACCACGAACAAAGCTAGCAATGCAGATGTTACTTTTACTGCATCTCTCAATCCTGTCCTACAGCTGGAGATCTTTTCAGGCTATTGTATGCTTACAAGAGAGAGCAACAGGCAGCTAAAAATAATGCACACATTGAGTCACAGAAAATATAAACCATCAGAAACAATAGGAAGTTTTAAGACATGGGGAAAGCAGAATTGAATTAATTATTTGTGCCTTCCTGAGAAGGAAAAAGCTATTTAAAATTCACCTGTTAAGCACACTTAAGGACACATAGACTTTCTCTTCCTGACCTTACCTAACCTCAAAGTTTTCATCATCTTGGTCAGTGCTGCAATCATCTATTGTAATAAGGGGCAAAATAAACTCCTCTTTAAAGCTGAAGTCATTTAGAGGAAAATTATAACTTCATTCCTCTGGAAAAACACTAGCAGATTGTTATCTCTACATGGATTATGACCATGAAGACCAGGACTGGACCTTACCATCAGCCATGCTGTACTGTATTTGGAGTAGTCAATAAAAAGAGACAAATAAGCACAGTTAGAGCAAAGTCAAGGCTGGAGCATAGATCCACAGGACAGCTGGGACCAAGAGGCATCAATGCTCACAAAGATACACTGGTCTAATTAAAATGGGTTTGAAGCTGATTCAGCGAGTGCTTTTAAGGCTACTTAAAATTCATCTAACATAACTCACTGTGGCACCCACTGATATGGGCAGTTTTAAACTGAGTGAAGAGCATCTCAGCCGGGGAAGAGAAAAGAGAAGGTTGTTCGTTACATTCATTCAACAAAATTGGATGGATGAGTTTGACTAGCAACAAGCAATATTGAATGAGGGTCTCATACACTTACTGAGCTTTTGTTTCTCTTCTCACTCAGCTTCCTCTGTGTGATGGGTTCAAGACCACAATTAAAGATAAAGGAAAAGAAAACAAAGCATTTAGGTCTCGATGAGATCTCGGATAGAATTTGCCAAACAACGGATAGCTTAGGCAAAATGGGAAAGGGTTTATTAACTCTATAACTGTACACAGAAAAGAAAAGGTTAAGCAAGCTAGTGCACAGAAACTGGAAACTGTCACAAATGCCATCACATAGCCTGAGAAAAATACAATGGGAGATCACTACTGTATCGGTCCTTGGGGTTTTTTCACATTAGAGACCTAAGAAAAGAACATGTCAATCGAGCAGAGACGAGTACCACCACTCTCTCTATTATTCATGTGTCACCCCTGCCTGCAAACAGCGGCACTCTCAGCTGTCCAGACTGGTGAATTCTTTAGCACAGCTTCTCCAGCTCAACGCTTATCAGGCAGGCCTGATTCCTCAGCACCTGAACTGCATCCCTCAATGCAGGAGACGTGCTTTCAAACAAAGAAACCAGACTCTGTCTTTCATGCCCAAGGTTTAAGGATTCTTGAGTCCTTCTGCTTTCTTCACCTAACACGAAGGAATTCTCCCCAATACTTGAGCATCCCCAGTTTTCCTCAGTGGCAGAAATGACAAACAGTATCTCTTCCTGTTGATCAGTGCTCTCTAAGATGGCGGCGGCAGTGGCCTCACAGCCCTGGCCACATGTGGGACCCAAGATGGAGACTGACTGCATGGCCGCCTCAGTAGGGGCCCCACCCCACACTCTGCAAATGTGGCTGAGAGTGTTCCATGACCCTCCCCTCTCCTCCTGTCTCAGCTCCAGGGGGAAAGGGGAGAATTCCTTCAGCTCAGCACAGGTCCCTGAACGGCTGCTCCATGGTTGGAGGGGATATGGTAGATCGGCACTAAGGACTTGCTTCTCTGGTCCGCATTGCCAGCTCCAGACTGGGCTAGGTTGAAGGTGGCACTGCCACTGCTGAGCCGGGGCCGTGCAGAGCCACCACATCCCTCCCTGCAGCAGAGCAGGTCCGGGGGCCGGGCCACAGCAGGCCCGTCTTTCCCCCGCACCACCCTCGAAGTGTGTGGCAGGGGTGAGCATGGGGCAGCAGCCCCATGCTGGGCTAGGAACCCTCACCCAGCCCATCCCTCAAGGGCAGGTACCTGAGACAATTGTAGTGTAACCTCCCCCAGGACAGGTCACTGAGGGGGGTGTCCCCTTAAAGCAACGTAGATTTTTCTTCATGAAAGCACAAATCTATACATCTGAAAATTCTGGTAATTTTCAAACTGCAACACGCTGCCTCACCTACTACAATATCTCCACATGTGCAACTCAGAGTGGCCAAAAGGGGACTTAGATTTGAAGAGCAGTGTCTTCTCCCATGAAGCCAGATGCAGATACTTATATAGTCCTTTAGAGGAGGTGGGGAAATGTATGCAGTACACTGAGTTAGCCTCAGATTATAAAATTTGGACAGTGCCAAAACTGGCACATGGAGAACAGTACAGAGAGACAGAGTACATCGGGATGACGTGGGCTGCTGGCAGGGGAGCTGGAAATGCTGCAATAGGTTGTGGGGCAAGGGAAGGAGGATCCTACCTGTGTCCTGACTATGTCCTGACAGTGCAGGATTATGAAAGTAGGCTCTGTATGGGGGCATTCTATGTGTCCTGACCACTCAAGAGATACCAGAATGTCTAGAAGGCATAAGGGCATCAACCACTACTCAGCTGCTGGGCAGCACCACCAAAGGCTGGAGGGCAAGAAAACATTGCAGCTGAGAGATGTGAAATGTTGCACCCACGACCAAGAGGGTGGTGTATTCTTGGACGTTGGAAGCAAAGCAGCCCGAGTTTAGCTTGCTGCCAGCCTCTGGGCTTTGTGGTGTTTAAGGACAGAGCAGTGGCAGACCCGACACTAGACACCCCAGCCTCAAGCTGAACAGTGCTGCACAACGCACAGCAACCATGTACTTCAGGCAGTTATGTGGGAGGAAAACAGAGATCTCAACAATCTCTATGCTCTCTTTCCCGTCTGTCCCCAGAAATACTGCCACTTTGGGCATACTAGATGCAGCAAGACAGCAACTGGCAGTGCTGCTCCCAGATTTGTCCACTGCCACAGGAAATCTGCTTCTGAAAACAGTAAAGACTGAAGCCCTTTAGAGGTGCCTAGAGCATGCAGAGCCTCTGTAGCATCATCAGACCATGCACTATAGAACGGCAGTCAAGCTTCTACCCTGCACCTCTTACATGACTGTCAGACTCAGCTATTCCCATTAGCTAAGCAGCAGTGCTGTGCAGAGCTAAACTTCATTGTCTAAATAGATTAAGCCTATCACTCCCCACAATACAGAAAGAAAGCAGCAGTGAAGAAATCAGCTGAAGTCAATGTAAACAGCGTAAAAGCATCTGTAGCTGGCTTGTACTGCCCTTCTCTAGGAGCTCTGGCCTCCTTAATAGGCATTTGCAAGAGGCTACTGTCAAAGCTAAGTGAATCCCCTCTTCCCTGGCTCTCACTGTAGGGTCATCAAGAACCTCTCTTTTTTTATTCTACACCTCCCTACAAATCTCCTAAGGATTAAGCTCTTTCTCAACTATTGGAAAATCCAGTTCCAGATGCCTGACCTACACACACAGGCCCAGTTGATAGGGAGTGGAGGGGGATCTCACATTTGTTTCTCAACCGGTCGAAAGACCAAGCGAAGCTGAGTCAGACAAATCCCTTGGCTTCCTCACAATCCACTCCCTTTGCTTTGGGGAGCTCCAACATGCTGGGAAGGGAGATAACATTTGGCAACAGTAAAGAGGAGTGTGCAGGAGAAGAAATAGGGAAGTCCACCTCCGAAAAATTACTGTAAAATCTGACTCCCAAAGATAGGCTGGTGAGACTGGGAGGAAGTGGAAAATCATCTCACCAGGAAGGTTCCATTTGGTAGTCAGAGAGCACAAAAGCTGGTCACTACCAGCAGATGTCTCCTGTTTTGTTATCTCTTCCTGCTGAGTTGCCCAACGGGAGAATGAAGATTTACTCGGCCCATAGCCTTCCCACTTCCATATCCCGTCTGCTTTGAAAAAACTCACTTGTTTCCAGCCTGGGTATTTTATCCTGCAAGAGAGCTGGTGCAAACATTTCCTGCAGCCCCCCATACAACCACAGCAAAGGCACAGAGGGGTGTAGTCTAACATAAGCCATGCTCTGGCAAACCCCAATGGTGACCAGGAGCTGGTTCTGATTAGAGCAGACCCCAAGATGCTGTAATCTCTTCTCCAATATTGCTCTAATCAGTGTCAGCTTGTAACACGTCCTCCGATCAGCGAGCTATAATTAATTGGCTATGGCTCTCCAAGGATCTGGGCACAGCTCTGATACCAGCATTTGCAGTTTAACTTGAGGTTAACACTTATCTAACATTGCTTAATTGGTTTTTCCCCAGTGCAAACCAGGACTGTTAGTGATGCATGTTAAATAGAAGAGATATGAGCACAGAAGCATGTGAATTGCTGTAAGTTTTGACTACCGCTCAGGCAGGTTTCAGCTGCCTGTTTACTTTGCTACGGTATGAAAGCCCTGCCTCAGTGGGGAGCCTATAGAACTGAGGCCATACATAAACCAAACCCGAGCAATGCAGGAAAAGTACAGTATGCCTTTCTTACACAAAGGCAACAGCAAATATTCTACTAAGTTAATGGTTCACTGATGCGACTCGGCTGCGAAAAAAAATAGGGATGCTTTATCTATGACCCTTGGCTTAGGTCTGAGATACAGCTTTAACTGAAGAGCAAAGGTTAACTGTAATAGAAAAATGTCAGCATTACTATGGCTTAACAAGCCACGTTCTGATGGGGTTCTTTACAAAACTTCTCTAATTAGGGCAATGCAGCCACAAAAAAGTTGATTGTACAGAATCATTTCTCAAGGCTTCTTCAGAGAACAAGACAACAGTTGCAGCTAGAAAGAAAAGACTTGGGGAAGCAGGAAGAGACTTCATACTTGCTTGAGTATGAAACTGTGAAGAGAAGCAGAAGTCAGAAAGGCTCTTGTTGATGGGAGTAACATCCTTTTAGACAGAGCTAAACACAGTAAAATTCACATCTCAAAAGTTGCGCCCAGGCACAGATTTCACTATGGGCTCAGTATTATCCTACCAGGCAGAGCTTAAACAAAGAAGTAATATGCAAAAAAAATAAGCAAATAGGAGGAACTCTTCAGACAAATGTTGCCGTTGGGTAGCACATAAATGCAAAAGAGAGCAGAAAATAGTGCCTCAGCCCAGGGGCCAGCCTTCCAAATTGCAGCCAGGGGTGGGGAAATACATTTTCCCAGTTGAACATCTGACAAACACAGTGTACGACTGGAGGGTACTGCTATTGCTTCGCTTGGCTGACAACTGCTCTTACCTTAGGGCATGGTGAAGAGAGGGAAATTAACTCTCGGCAACTGCAAACAGCCAGTCCCTGTTCTTGGCTACCATTACAACGCACCAATACCAAACTGGTCAGCTTGCACAGAACAAGCGTTAAATTAAATGACAGTGAGGGCAACGTGAGACACTGACAGGCACAAAAAAAAAATGAAATAAATAAACTGAAAGTAGTCAGTCTCCGCTGAGAGGAATTTTCATGTGGTTTTTCTGGCATTGTCTTTTGGGAAACACTGGGGTTTAGCTACCCTTCCAACTTCTGGAGTTCTCACAAAACCTCTAAACCAGGTCTTTATTTATAATAGGAATTTTGAAACTATTTTTTGCATTATTTTAGACTCATTCAATTCTTGACCCCAATCACATTGAACAGTGTGGTTACAACTAGCATAAATCTAGTTTTGTTATAAATCAGGACATGTTTGCCTGGAGACAGCCCTTTTTCTTCCCCTTGTTCATGTTCTGCAGCTGTCCAAAGACAAACCCAAACTCCCTGGAACCTGCAGCAGTCTCAGTGCCACAGCTGCTGGGGGCAGAGGTACAGAGCTGCAGGCTTCCCTCCCTTCATGGCCAGCCAGCTAGCCAACATGTGATCCAGTTTACACTGTGATGCTGAAAGACTGGAAGAATATCATGTTCCTGTGAGGGGTATTTGATCTCCCTACCAGGGATGAGGGCTGTCTGTGTCAGTTTGATAAAGATTCAGTAGCTGGCTGGTTGACTCCCTGGGGCACAGTTCAGGCTTGGCTTGAGCAGAGCAAACATTTTACCGCATTTCTACGTGGAGAATACATGATTCCAGGAATGCAACCATAACTGAGTATTCAAGGCTTTCCACAGTGGGGATTATTAAAAAGACAGCAACTGTCATCAGATATCAGTGATACCACAGTTGATTAGAATAGGAAATAAAATCTTTACTGGTGGTGAATGCTGATCTTAACTGTCATGCTGCTCTGGTACATCAGGTATCATATCAACACCAGAGAAGCAAAGCACTTCTATGATCCCACCTTCCCCATCAAATGGAAGACTTGTCAGGAAGATTTTGCATTAACTGATACAAATACCAGGGGCAGAAAACTGCTGGAGAAGAAAGGGTTCACTCACCTTTACAGAGCTAATTTCTCACCATGTGCCTTGAAATTCTTTTTCATCTTCACCTCCTAACTGCCAGCTTACCAAAACAAACCCCTGCGTTGTCCTAAGACAAGAGGATCAGATTTGCTTCTAACATTTTCAGATTTCACTTGGAATCCGAAAGAGCAGATGGTGCTCCTGGGAAAACACATTCTTGGGAGGTTCCCTCCCCAGTTCAATGGAGGTCAAACTGCATAAGCATCGACAAGCTCAATGAAACAGTGGAGTTCAGCATCTATCTGAAAACACATGCCAGCTCAGGATCTGGTCCTTCAAAAGTGCATTTATGCACAAATCCCTGCTCAAGTCAGGGGCATAGTAGAATGTTCCTAGAAGAGAGAATTTGACATCTCATGTAAGAGTTTTAAAAATACAAGTGAATTTTCAAGTTACACTGAAATATCACCAAGTCTTTAAACTGTCATTAGCAGACATCAGTCTGGTCAAAGAGAATTTAGCTTTGTGCCTACAAGGGGATATCTATCTCAAACTCCACCATTTGTTCAAATTTCTCAGATGTCCACGTGGTTTTGCCGCTGAGGCATGATTTCCACAGTAAACTGGTCATCAATCTGTTTGATTAGGAGATGAATCAAGACTCTATTTAACATTTTTCATCCTTTTTGTTTCATTAGGGTCAGGAAATTCTCTGCTTGATCAAGCAGATATTACTCTATGTTTGATGGAACTCACTGCCTGGAGACCCAAAAAAGCCATAAGCCCCAAAGACCCAGCTGTTATGAATAACTTGTACTGACATGTCTGATGTGGGCACAGGCAATACCCCACACTCTGCCCAGCAGACTCACAGCAACTGCCTGCATCTACTCAAACAAGTAAGCTAACAGAGTGCTTCCTGCAAAAAGAGCAGCCTCCCCACAGAACATGGTCATCTTCCTCTTACACGACTATTGCCTTCATGCCGACAGTGGCTTCATGCAGTGGCTAGAGCACACAAATTAAAAGACAGCAGGGAAGGGAAACAGGTTTAATTCTGTCTTGTAGTTGAGGGACATACCTGCTGCCCCACAGACACTGGAGCAAGGGCTTTCTCAGCTCTGCTGAGAGACACTGTTCAACCTTGCACTGAATTAAACAGTAACTGAGACAGAAAGAGGGGATTGGACAGGTAGGTTTAGGTTTCTCATCCTAATGCTAAAAAATTAGGTGGCCAACAAAATAGATGAATCCTGCCTCAGCTGCACCCACAAACTTAGGACTTCAGCTACAGTTCAATAATTATGACGTCCACCATCACAAAATGTCCACTTGCCTTGACCTAGGACTGTGTAGTATTTATGGCTCTTTTCTTCGTATTCCCTGTTCACAGATGTTGAGGTTGGAGATTATTTACTCAGGGCAAATTCTGATTCATTAACACAGAAGTAGAGCTATTCCATTAACAGTCACATTGAAACTAACTGGACTTCCAGTTTTACTGCCAAACTCTATACCCTCTTTCATCAAGAGGTTAACTGGGAGTAAAATGCGAGAGGATTATTTTTATCTACGGGGTTTTATTTCAAAATACTTCCATGCTTTCAGAACACTGAGTTTAGAGAGTTCATCCATTAGAGTCTAGTACGTTAGCATGAAGTGAAAGTTTGCAGCTGCACGTGATCCCGGAAACGCTGCAATACTTGCTGAAGTGCACTATCATAGTTTTGAAATTAGATTCACATTCTAAAAAAGAACTGAGATGAAATAGTTCTCCTACAATACAGCAAAGAACTACAAGAACTTACATAAGGTTTGCAGACAGCTGCTTCCCAGACTCTTGGTCACTGCTATTGGTTAGCAATTGGAAAAAGTTAAGTGAAGCAAGCAAAGCAAGAAAGCCATTGAGTACCCTTTGGACACTGTAGGAAGTTACAGTGATGGAGTTCTTACCTTTAAGGCAGATAAGGCGCCTCTAAAATCTAATTCCATACATTGTATTGCAAAATGTTACCTGTGTTGACACTGAGCCAACATCAAGCTGCACTAAGTGACCATTGCTGCTGCAACAGGTAGGTCTGACCACATAATCTCTTCTCTTCCATTGTGTAAGCACCAACCCTTGTGTGACTGCACAGGCAACCAGACCAGGGCACTGATCCACGTGAAAAACAACACAGAGTACCAGCTAGCCTTGTGTTCCCCACACCGTTCCATAAGCACTGGTGCTAAATACTGCTGGGCAAGTACAGCCAGTGAGACACCTTTCTCAGGAGTAACCCACACCTGGATTAGCACAAGGCTATCATAGTGCTGCAAGCTAAGAGGCTCTGCTGTCACAGTAAGTTCATGAAGCAGCAATCAGTGGGAATGAGATGACGGGACAGGTGCTGAGTAGATACCACACCACACGTATCTGATGTACAGAGGTTCAAATGGAAAATTAGGTTGCTCTAATATGGCATTGTGAAATTCTCCTGAGCGTTTCATAAACAAACATTTGCATCTTGGACACCTTTTACCATTTCTTCAGACACCCATGTTGAGCAAACTGGATGCATATGTTTTCTTTGTAAAGTTTCCAAACACAGTTGCCTCAACTCTTATTTCAGAGTCAGTGGGAATCCAAGCTAGGTAAGAGCTCAAGACAGGGCCCTTTGGGTAAAGAATATTGCAAACTATTTATCCAAAAGATCTAGTGTAATGCAATTTAATGTTTTGCAATGACAAGCGTTTCACATGTATCAATACTTCTATATTGATCATGCAAGCCCATCACAGCATACACAAGGGAAGAGCACAGCCTATACAACCCGCTGCTGCCAGACTCAGGAAGGAGCTGCAGTGCCTTGATACCGGCCCTGTAACGCATGCACACCACACTGTGGGTGACATGAGGTAGCAGCACCTGCCATCTGCACTGCTGAGCACCCCACTAAGGGCTTCACTCATGCACTAACAGGAGATTGCAAAGGACCTCGCTTCCCACCAATACCTGACAGACAAACATTGCTAGACCCACCAGATGTTTTGGCTGTGTGCAGATCTGCTCTCAAGACAGAGTTTCTATGGTGCCCTTTACCAGGAGTGGGAGGGATCCACGTACAGTTCATACTGCACTGAATTGTCTTATTCCTGATCCTTGCATTTAGTACCTCTTCTTTCAAAACAAGGAGCTTTTGAGAAGGTGCTAGAGCAGCCAGTTGTATGATCCTAGGTCACTGCTATCCATAGATGTATTGTGATTAAGGTTATCCAGAGTAACATGCATCTGGTAACAGTAGCTCAAGTGGCAAACTGATGCCTAAACCCATGCTGAAAAATAAGGAGAAGATTGCTCAGGGCTTGGTGGTTGGAACACAGGCTTTGGATGAATGACAGAGGTGTAAATCTTGCTTGAGTGGGCTTAAAGAGAGTCACATAGGAAGATTTATCCTCAAGATTGTTTCTTGAGGGTTTCTTGAGGGACATGACTTGCAAGAGCAGATTAAATCTGCAAGCAGAAACAGCACATTGCTTTTTCCCCACCTCCCTGAAATAATTTTATTGATACAATGCCAAATCCTCTTTTCTCTGCACAACAGTACAATTCCCGAACTACTCGCTTAGAATTGGCAGTTGGTTACAGCCTTACAGCCACCTAACAGCGCAGGATTTGCTCTGTTGTCTTTTTGTTGAAATGTGACTACCCTTCCTTCATACCCTTCCTTTTCTCGTGCAGATGCTGACCACAAGGAAAACCACAATGATAAAGCTGTTTTCTCTTATTAGTCCATTTTTGTAAACAGTTTTAAACGCATGAGCATAGCTCCTTGGTGTGCGTTAAGAAATGGAAATCTCCACTCTGAGTTGAAATCCTAATAAATAAACACATCTTGCTTTAGCTGGAGAGGAGAATGCTGTCTAGGTAAAGCTGTGTCTAGAAAAACCTTTGCAAAATAAATGATGCAGAATCAGCTCCTAATTGTTCCCATACTTACTGTATTGTGATTTTTTTTCTGCTTCACTGGACCATTTTTCATTTTTATCCCCCTTTGTAGAGTTATTGACAGTCGGATAAAATATTACAATATACCAAATGTATCTAAAAAAAAAGTCCTGACTCATTAGGCTGAGTCAATCTAACACATTTTCCAAATTATGCTCATACAGTCTAATTTTAAACCATTTTAATGTAATTTTAAAATGTTTCAGATTTTGGCAGGAAAAAAAGAAAAGGCAGCTAGCAATGGCAGAATAGAGATCCAGCTGGCAGGGAGATAGAAAGGCGAAAACAATTTTGAGAAATACATTGTAAATGGCAAGGAACTAAACATCCACTGTAATGAAAGCAAATGGATTTTAAATAACCCAGTTAGATTGTTTATGTATTTTTTAAAATAAAAATAATTAGCTATCTTACAAAAACAAAACCTTCTTAAATACAATGTACTTTGCAGAGGCTTTTGCATGGAAAAAGCTTTCTACTGCTCTGGCTTATAGAAGCAGCACACACAAAAGAAATTCTTCCCTCTAAAACCACATAGTAACAAATGTTGTGTTTTGTTCTCGCTTTGCTCTGCAAAGATTATTAGCTAGAAACTTTCTTAGATCCAGATAGTTAATTATTAGCTGTCTTAAATACAGGTATGAAAAATAACAAAATAAAACCAAGAATACAGCTCTCCTTCACCTGCTGTTGTCACAGGCAGTATTTTGGACCAATCAGCCGACGAACTGGCATTACTGAGAGGCCAAGTATGGATGCTCCCAGAGATAGCTCTAACAGAAGAAAGAACAAGCAATCCTCACAAAATGTCAAATTTTTTTTTGTCCTGGATAAAGGTGTATTAAGTGAAGTCTCTCTGTTTAGCTTTTCCATAGAGAAGCACAGTAACTGAGATTAAACAAGAAAGGTTGAAAAGCAAGACATGTTAAACTGAGAATTAGAATCTACTTGATCTGGAAACTGCTTAAAAGATATTTCAAATGTAGGCAAATATCCTAGATAGCCTAAATCTCCCATCTGTCTCTATCTGTCCTCCCAGCATGGATGAAAATTTTGTTAGAGGAAACCTTAGCTGCAGTGTATTGGATATAAAATGGCCCAGTTGGGGACATTGTACTCGAGGCAAACAGCTTCACAAGATCCTCTGAATTCCTGCCACTAAACCACTAGCTTTTCAGGTGGGTATAGACCTGGGACGGGGTGAGGGGGCAAAAAAAATCTCTCGTGGACACTAGAGCACCAGCCTCGGTACAGTGGCCATGCTCACTGCTGTCACCTTGCAGCTTGGGTGTATCTAGCTGCTGGCTTGCAGAGCAGCCCACACACTGCATCGTGCATGTGGGCCGGTGCATCAAGACCACTGTAATGAGTGAGAGACAGGCCTAGCACAGGGTGGACAGTCACTGTACCTTGTGTGCACATGAGAGACCTTCCCGGTCCGAATTAACAGCTAACAGCAGGCAACTCAGAAGACCGAGATAGCAGCTACTGTAGTTAAAAATCAGATACCAAATTGGCAGCAACATAACGACATCCCTAGCGATGCTGTGCTAACCCCACAGTCAGTAACAATGGATATTTTGGGTACCTGAGGTCACCAGGATCAACTAAATGCCAGTCCTATAAGGAGATCTGTAATGACCTGACTATCGTTGAAGTGAGTAAAAGAAACCATGTTTTTGCAAGATCAAGGTTAGAAAGTATAAATGCACAGAGGAGCCAGCTCTTGTCTCCTTTCAACTGGACAAATAGGTGCGATGATGGAAATGACCTTTTCACATTGCTTTGCAAAACCTCACTGTTGGTAGTTTCGAGAATCAGTCTGCTGGCCATTTGAGGTGAAGCCACAGCCTCATGCTCCCCAACAGTCCCTCTCTGTTCATGTCTTAGCATCTCATCATTAGCAATTCTGCAACTGATGGAAGGGCTGAACAGCCACAGATGTACTGAGAGACCTCATGATCATACAGTGCTAATGTGGTGTGGAACCGGTCTGGGAGGTGCCTTCCACCAGAGAGCTGGTTGCTGCATCTATCTCTTCTTTCCACAGCTGTTTGCTCCAGCCACTGCAAGGCTCAGCGCCAGTGTTCTCAGAAGGAAGGGCAGCAGAGCTGCCTAGCTAGGCTCACATCCTGCCACAAATGTTTTGCACAACCTCTGTCCAGTGCATGGCACAGTGGGGTTTCAGGTGCTGCCTCGAACAGTGCAAATAAACAGTTTGTGCCACAAGCACAAACTCAACTTTGGCAGCACAAAAATGACATAGTACCAGGAGATGGTTTTAGCTATTCAAATTTACTCTAATTTCAATGTGTCACTCAAAAAATGACCGTAGTTGTGCACAATGAAAAGGTAGGAAAAACCAAATTAAAGGGTTAAAGAGATGCAGGATTATAATTGACAAGATGTATTGTCTGGTGGAGTGTTTTTCTTCGTGATTCTGCCAAAACCAATCTACAACCACAGCATTCAACTTTTCAAGCGTGTTTGCCTGAGGAAAGCAAATTTTTGCACCTACACACGTGGGCTTTTCCCAGACATGTATGTGGCTGTCGTGAGTGCTATTATCCTTCATTAAAAGCGATAGATCTGCCAGATAAACAGGCACAGATTACCATTCCCCAGCTGAGACTGGATCTGTTACATAAGTAGTCACTCAGTTTCTATAGTTCAGCTTTACAAACATAAAGTCATATATGCTTTCTCAATGTCTCTCATCACGTTATAATTTCTTTTCTCTTTACCTGGAATCTCCTACAATTTTTTAGAAACCAAAACACTTCTCCTGATAATGACCAAGTACTGAAAATACCTACATTAAACTAACTGTGGAGTCTTAGTTCAGCAAAATCTAAATTAGTTCCAAATCAGAAAGTTTTCCTCAGAAAATACTCCAGGTATAATTACAGGTTCATGCAAGTTTGTTTTCCAGTGAAGGTAATGTAGGACTTTCCTTCATCGTGCAAGAAAAAAAAAGTCACATGTTGTGTGGAAGCTTGTCTGAAGTGATGGGAGTTTGCCTAGATACAACAAATTTCAGATTTAATTTTTTAAGAATGAACCATGTTGTCAGACATTAAACAGATGTGGTCAGCAATTTTCAACAGAAGTCATAGCATCTACATTTGTTCAATGAGATTGCTTTTAGCTTCCACACAGTCTAATCCCTCAATCAGCTCCTTACATTATTTGTTGGTAGAAAAACTGCCCTGGTTCCTGTATTCATTCACCTAACTGCTCTGAGCAAAACCTCCGGTCCCCAAATGGCATTTGGTCAGAGTGATGTCCATGTGCACAAGGCAAGCAGCTGACTGCTTTTGCTTGCACACCCATCCACACCGTCCAAAGCACATTCTTCTCATGTGCAATGGCTCTACTATGGCTCTGCCTCCAGATGTCCATTTCCAAAGCCATGGCAAAAGCCTGCTTCTCAGACCCCTGGCCAAGTCTGCCATGTAGAGAATCAGGGCTGCCTGGAAAAGAGCTATTCCATTTCTTGCAAAATAATTTCAGTGCTTGAAATTCGTCTGCAACACAATACAAAATAAAAACAAAACTCTCAAATATCCCGAGAAAGCAAGCCCTGCATCCCCAACTCAGTAGTCAGCAGTAAGAGTATTTGTTGATCTGTGGGAGATTCAGGTTCAAGTCCCCACACTGAACCAGGAAAACACTGACTTGAATCTGGATCTCCCACATCTCAGATGAGTGTCCTAACCACTAAGCTTGGGTGGAGCTCTTCCTCTTGCTTTACCCCACCCTGGATCTGATGACATTTTTACTGGAACAGATATATTTGTGTGGAGAGGAAAAAAGCACTAAACTCAGGGACAACTCCGATATGAAAAATCACTTCTGGCTATTTAGAATCTGCCAGAACTAGGATATATTCATCCATTTTGGAAACAGGTAAAAACATGATGCTCACCCACTTTTTAAGGATCTCTTCAGCAAATACAAGACAGGCCTGTTCTGCAAGAGGGGAAGGGGATTTGTCAAGTGAAGCAGAGAGAAATACACCCACTGCACATTTCAGAGTGCTCCGCGGGACTTACTGAGCAGCAGCCAAAGCAGGAGGACAAAGGAAGAGATGGTGCCAAAGGTTTCAACAGAACATAGACTGCCCCAACACTCTTCCAGTCATGTAAAAAGATACTGTAGGAGCACAGAGCATACATATGGACTTTCTTGAGCATCCCTGAGGCATGGAGAGCAGGGTAAAGGGAAAATTGTATCTCCTCCCTCTACTGCCAGCTCCCTAAAGGGCAGTACTAACCGGGCACTGGGATGTAGGTCGGTGACTTTTCAGATGAGAATGCTAAGCACTTCATCTGGTGAATTAATCTGGAGCCCTCATGCCTCAGACAACAGCTAGACCCCATTATTTTCAAGGCACAGGTTGAGCCTGCTCAGCATAGTCCCACTCTTACTTTTGTACCATGAGAACTCACTGAGAAGGCTGCCGTGAAAAACGAGATCAGTTCCAACAAAGCTGCCTGCTTTTCTGTTCTGCAAGTGTGAAACATAACCGAGTTCTACCAGTTTTGTGGGGGGAAGGAATTACAAAACTGCCTGACAAACTGCCATGGATTTCACTGGGGGCCAGCACAGCCTCTCTTCAGTGAGGTCCCCACTGACCTGCCTTGCTTAGGGCTCAGCCACACTGCAAGCTCTATTGCAATATTCTGTCCATTATTTCCTTTTCCTGATGGGTCTCTTAACCGTTCTGTTCATTTTACACACATGGAATCAAAAGCTCATTGTTCTACACACTTACAGGTTAACAAAGAAGCAGCACTCATTTTCCCTGAAGTTATTCCTGTTTTTCTCTCCTATCTTTCTTTTTAATAAAGAAGCTTTTTCTATGAAATATGGGATTCTCTTCAATTATTAACTGCTATCTAGTAACTTATTATACAAGATAAAATTAAATTACTGTTTAACCTTGGGCTGTACACCAGCAGGAGTCTTTTTGTGTGCCACTATTTCATACTGAATTGTCTCATACCAGGGGAAATATTTGGGGTTTAAAATCCATTTTTTATAATTTTATTGTATTTATGCTCTGGAAAAAGATGGTCAAACACAAAATATATTTCTCTGGCTCTACTGGAGCTTGAATTTGATCCCAATAGTACTGAGTTCTCAAGCACTATACCAGTTCTGTGAATGTCAAGAAGCACAGCAGGTGTGCACTAATAAATGTTTAAAGGGGAAATATTTTCAGTTTTTATCCACTCAAAGCAATAGAAGTAGTGACAGAATTAAGCTATCATCTTTGCAGACACCCAATTACTTTTAGTATCATGAAAATGAACAGCCGCACTGAAGAGTTCAAACAACACAGCAAAGATATGTAGATAGGAAAAAAAGATTATCTTCTAACACAAAGATATTTGGAGAAATTCAGGCAACTGATTACCCCATAAATACCGAGGAATACAGACCAGTCTAGCAGTCAGAACTCCCAGGCAACACATCAACTTGTGCTGACCAAGTCACCTTCCTCTTTGGCATTTTGGCTTTTTTATTTTTTAATATATCAAATTTATATCTGTCATTTGCTCTTGAAAAATGTATCTCCAGACAGCTCATCTCCACTATCAGCAGACAAATATTATTTGTTTACAGGATCTCAGGAAAGACTGTAGTCTATCAGAAAGACTATCTAAACAGAAAGAGTGTTTACTTTGTATAGGAATTGTTTTGAAGCAGTAACTGCTGCCAACCCGCTAAGATGTTGATACAGTCTCGTCAGTGTCCCTATCTATACATTACTACTGGCTGGTTCAGGATCAACAAATTGGATGCAGATCTCAACTGGACATTTCATTAGAGGCAAAGGAAAAACATTACTGGATCAATCCAAGGTCCTGTATCCAGCCTCTAGCACAAGTAACACACAGCAATACATTCCCAGTACAGCTTCCCAGTTTACAACAACAGTTCCAGCTTCATAAGCATAAGCAGTATCCTTCTGCTTGATAGTCTTTGATGGATTTTTCCCTCTATAAATTTCTCTCATACTTTTTAAGCCTGTCAGCTTTTGGCATCCACCACAATTCAAGTCAATGGGTTTCACATGGTGCTAAACCCCTTTCTGTTTGCTTTGAACATGTCCCTTGATAATCAATTTGATGTCACATTCTGCAACACTGGCCAGTATCTCCTAATCGCTTCTACAGGCCGCTTGGGAATGCCTCTTAACTCAAGCAAGCTGCTAATTCCCAGCCATTCTGGTTCTCCTGTGTATAGAAACTGTTCTCTGCCTTTGGTTGCCTGCAGCTGTTATGTCCTTTTGAGATGAGAACGCCATAGTGTTCAAAATGTGGGTGTATCAAGGATTCACAGAGTGATAGAGCAGTACATCTGATGTGTTCTCTAGTCCTCTCCACTAAATTTGAACATTTCATCTACCTCCCAGGCGCTGAAGCTGGCTGTGTTACTGAATCAGTTAATCTCTGCCCAAATGCTAGCAACTAGTTCAGGGCAAATGAAGTTGGCATGGTTTGCCTATGCATATCACTATGCATTCACACGCTGAAGTCAAAAGGCTCTGCTGGGATACCCTAACACAGTCTGCATCACGTGAAGACGCTGTATCAGATACCATAAGTATTTCAGAGTCTCTGTGTGATCCACTTTGGTTTGTTAATCTGAAATGTCAATTCAACTCTTCTCTCAACTTCTAAGGTTCCTCCCAGAGGGCTGCTCAATCCTTACACTAGACTGTTCTATGTACTTTATAAAAGGCTGGGAAGTCTAGATTAATATTCAAGCTGTTGGAAAAGGCAACAGATCTCTTCTTAGCTCTGTAAATGAAGCATCCATCCATCTCCCTAAAGATCTTTAACTGCTAACACATCTGCATTTCACAGTGGTCTTGAGAGAACCCAGCACATAACAAACGCAACCCTACTCTGTACATCCGATACTGAGGTAAGGCCATTTCCAAATAGCCGCTTTTTCTTGCTGTAATGCTAATCCTTTTCCATACTTTCCCACTCAGGCAGTTCACAAAAGACAGGCATGCTTCATTTTTAAAAATTTATTGCAGATGATAGTAAGAATAAACACGATAGACATCTTATAGTATGTAACCCTTAATTTCACCTACCTCTGACCAAAATGTTTAATTGTGGGAGTATAGTTAGATTTATCGTGTCAAAACTTTTTCTCTCATCTATATATGCAACACAGAACACTGTCCTTTACCCTATGCATAACTGGGTGATAGAAAAGGATTCCAGTCAGTTCTATTCCCTAAACCACAGAAGCTGTCCTTCTACAATAATCTCTTTATCAAACCATCAGATTGTTTTCTTGCTTAATATGACAGACACAATAAAACACTGGGGGCTTTGAGTTTCTTTCCTAAGTTCACAAGGTATGTTGGCTTGTACATACACGCTTTAATGACAAGAGGTAAAACACACTGAAAAAGTATGCAGCAGCATTGAAAGTGATCCAGGATGAGCAATACGATATTCAGCTTTACTAATTAGTGTGGAACATAGTTACTAAATTACCAATATCATTAACACATTGCATGCAACTTTGCATAATAGACTGCAAAGTAACCACATTGTAATTCCTGAGAACAGATAAGCACATTTGGTAGATTAGGCTCCTGAAGATGATTTCCTTAGTCACAATAGGATCCAACACTGTTATTTTCCCTCCCCATCACTTTTGGGGTTATTTTTTTTTGGCAAACAAACTGTTGGACACCGATTTTTAATGTAGTTGGTTTTGTTTTCAAGCAGTTAAAGAATACAATATGACCTATGCAAAGCTGAGTGAATTTTCTGGACAAAACATTAAAATCCAAGTCATATTTAGTCACCAATCATCTTTGTATATGTAAAACTCCACACTACATAAATAGAAGAGGAAAAAAGCCCAACGGACTGACCATCAGGGATGCTTTTTATCTTACCTTTTTTATCACATTACTCATCTCAACCAAATTTGACAAGAAAGGGTATATAACCAAAAGAAAGAGAATGCTGTAAAGAAGAAAAGGCTTTAATACGGTTTTAAAAATTTAAGAATATAAAAACAAATCCTTCTCTGTGATGGCTGCACCAAAGTTGACAGACTAACTTTTAGCCTCTAAGTGATCAAGAACCTCCCCCAACCTTCCATGCAACACTACTTCCATGGCTGACCTGACTACCCAATGAACAGCACTACTTAGCCTAGATGTGAGTCCCTCTTCTTCAAGACCACACATACTTTACCATCTAGATTTCAGAGTTACCTGTGTCCAAAATCATATCTTACAGCACTTTGTGCTGAGATGCATCAGGACTCCTTTCCAGTCAGCTGATCCACCTGACTTGAAAGTACAGCTTTTGCCTGTCTTCCAAGACTCCACAGCAAAGACACAGCAGAACTAACAGTCTTTGAATTACCTAGTTTCACTATAAGGTGCGGAAGTTGCGGTCCACATTACAGGCAAATCTGAGTGCACAGATCAACAAAATATGTGCTTAAGTCACCTCAATACCTAAATTAAGAAACTCTTACAGGGGTAGCAAAGCAACTAAGTCATGAGCCCAGCTAAGATCCAGGTTGGCAGTGCAGTATGGACCTTGCAGGAACTGCCCCCTTCTTGAATCTGGCAAACATAGTGCATCTAGATGACTTTTTGCATCAGTGTATACAACCTGAGGCAAAATCTGGGAGTCACCTACTCTGTCTCAGTTCTAATCACATTGCAGAAAGCACTTTTTGTCTCTAAATACCTCTTTTCTGTGTGTATGTCCTATGTGCTTTACTTAGGACAGTGCTTTGTGATTTGCCTGCAGCAAGGTCTATTCCTAAGACATAGAGACTTTTCAGTGTAGTGCCCTTTTCCAGATCCTCTCGCACATAATTAGTTGATATTTAAATACAGTCAGTTGGAGTGGAGTATGTTGTCTGTAAACAATGTGAAGGGAGTGAAAGAGAGAGACAGTGAAGCCAAACAACTTGACATCCTGCCAGCCCAGCAGGCATCTGAAAGGAGTTTTCAATTTCACATCAACATTTTTGTTCCAAGGAGAGGAAAAAGACAAAAAGAAAAGAGAATTTGCACTCTATTTGAAAGCTGTTACAATTCCATACACTGCCTGAAAAGTGATGTACACCTCAACTCCTTCAGCAACCTACTGAAACAAATTAGGAGCTGTGACACTCTTCCATCTTGACCCCTCAAGTGTTTCTGTTAAAAGACTTGAAGACTTTAAAAATACTGTAAGAGATTCAAACCTACTCTTTAACACAGTGTGAAACGTGCTTCTACCTTACTAAGTATTTAGTATCATACCACACTCTCCTCACTGTTTTCCTGAACCATGTGCTTTCATCTCTGTAAATGATGCCTGTAAAAGTTAGATTCACTTGCCAAATCAACTAACTATCCAAGGTGATCTTTGTCTATACTAATAAACTGAAAACACAGGAGGTGTCTTCATAGAATAACAGGCATGAGAATTTTCTGCCAGTTCTCCTTGCTGACTAGACATTATCCAAACTTTGGAGGCCACATAAACTTCAGTTCTGAATCAATAAACTTTGCTAGTAAGGTAGCTACATTAGCTTGAGCTTAATACTGGGCTAATGTGTTTATACTCGCATCCAGTCAGACCAGTATACAAGCAGAAGACCATGTGAGCCTTTCTTCTTTAGCAGACATATTCATTGCATTCTATAAAAACAGTGCCTGTAAGCTGCAGGCTACTATGCAATGAGGTAGAAGCAATACCTGTCAAAACACAGACTGAATGTTCAGAATCCATAAATACTCCTACTGAAATAAGAAGGGCTAGAAGCATGTAAGATTGGCTCATCCTCAGGAGAACAGTTAATCCAGGTACATGCACCACATGCAGTGCTATTCTACAGTCCCTAAAGAGTTCACTTAGATAGCTTGTATGGACCCTGAAGGTGCTCCAGGTATTCGGTGCAACTCCATTCAGCACAGAGCACAGTCCTTTACAGCACACCACTGCCTCTTTCTCTTCTCCTGGCTGGACAGTAGGAGTGGCAGAACAGATACCTAGAGGCTGTTCGGTTCAAAGAAGAATGTACCTTGCACTAAGGGACCTTAGGCTGGTAGTTCCCAGAGAGATTAACCTAAACTGCAATATTTGAATCTCACAAAGGAGCCACAGTCAATACATTTGAGCCAAGACTTGTTAGGGGATTGAATTGGTTTTTTTACAAATGCATGGAAAACTCACATGTTTGAGGAAAGGATTTGGGGAGAAAGAGAAGAGTATGCCAAACCTTTCCAGGCATAGCCCAAGGTGTAATGGATGTGCGCGCGCTCTCTCTGTGCAGACTTTCTGCACAATTTTCCCCTTCTGTTCTTGTGTTTACCAAAGAGCTAGAGTCCTGAAAAACATCCTCTGCATCATTTCCCAAATCACACGCTACATTGGTACAGCAGCACATCCTCAGCCCCTCAGATATCCCACATTTCACAGGATGTCACTCATGTTAATGCTGGAATACAGTTCAGGAAAATATGAAGCCCTTTCTTTTTATTGACTCAAGTTATTTCATAAAAATAAAGAAACATTAGTCCTAGACTACAGAGAATTATTTCTATGGGTGGAGTCTACAGCATTTTAAAGATTTTGTCTCTCTCTGACTGGAATTTGTCCTCGTGGTAACACTTTCCCAATTACATTGTACAATTTACTAGTGTAGTTAAACCTCTGTAGTTATATTAGAATTACTACTTCTTCCCTATGGTCAATCTTACTCCAGAATAAAGATGGGGCTTCACCTTTTATTTTAACTACTACATGGATTGAATAAATAGGCCAAGAAAGTGAAAAACATTCCTGTACCAGAATAACAGTTCTAGGCTAGATTAAACCTGAACATGGTTCTCACAGCCTTTCCCCAGCTGCCAGAGAAAAATCCCTACTGGACTTAAAGACTAGCATTCTTTCCTGCTTTCCTCTTTGTTGGTATACATACTGTGCAGACACAGCAAGGTTCTTTGCTCACTTTGGAGGGACTCCGAATGCCTTCAGCAGCCCTTCCCACATCCCACAATGTCTTACCCAGAAGTTGCCCTGTCAGTATCACAATAAAGGGAGTATCTTTGATAAAGAGCAAACATATGCCGGTTCTCAAGACAGAGACTCTACCTGCCCAGACCTAGACTGGAGCTGGTCTGCATTTGTCCAAGCTATGCTGAGGTTTAGGTACATCCTACTCACCAAGCAGCCTGCTCACTGTCTGCCATAGCAGTAGTAACATACAACTCTGCAGATATGCTCATGCTGAGGCCACTGAGGTAAGGTGCCTTGGTGTCTCATGGCACTAAGACAGTAATGCAGAGACAATTACATGGACACAACAGCTCATGGACCAAATCTACTAGCATATTTTTCCACATCAGCGTGACTGTCCACACAAAGGGACATTATTGGTCAAGTACTATGTGGACAGCTCTGAGTCAGTTTTGCCTGACTGTCTCCATTTTACATACTGCTTTCCAAAAGGCACTATCATCTTCCTTCTGCCACCACCATAGAAGGTCAGAGCCACTACAGTAAAGTAGCTCCAATCAAACCTGAGCTGAAAATGAGTGAGCCACAACTTCTCCTCACAATACCATGGAGAAGGTCTAAAATGTGGCTCAGATGCCTTACCATAACCTGGGAGGGGCTGGGATAGTTGCAGAGGTGGTGTGCTCAGCTCCCTGGAGGGAAGGTGCGTCTGGAATCACTCATCAGGAGGTTCCAAACCAATTAAGAAGAGACGCTCACAGGCTACGTTGTACTTTCATTTTTTTTTTTTCTAAAAGGAAATTGCTGGGCCACAGTATCAATGAACCTCTTTTCCGGAATCACTTTCAGGAGATTATACTGGGGAGAAAAAAACCAAAAACCACAAAGAACCAAAACCCCCAAAATTCCACACAGATTTTAAATGAATGTTTTTCACCAGCAAGAGCCCATCCCACAGTGCTTCTTCACAGATGACTCCAAAATGATCAGATCTGAATAAAACTTCTCAAGCACTTTCCTAGTACGAAACATCGATTCACTGAAAGCAATTCTTTTCTCCAGCAGCACACTCCATTTGTGAACACTACTCAAGGAAATTCTCAAAGCAAAGTTTTCTGCATTAATTTAAAAATTTCACTCCAAATAAAATCTCTTGTACAGGAATTTTTCTTTTAGACAAGAAGAACAACCCACAACTTTCTAATAGTTGTTAAAAGTATCTGTTACTTGTTTGAACTTGTTACAGCAAAAACACTAGGAAAAAGACAACAGTATGACTGTATTTGGTTTATGTTACAAGTTAATATGCTATTAAAATGTTTAGGTCTTATTATGCACTTTAAAAATGTTAGCGCTTAATGTGCTCTGATTGGGGCTTAACAAGCCCTTTAAAATATTACAATGTTAAACCACCAAATCACATTGTCTCTATAGAGTAAGAGGCTTAAAATATCCTCTGTTCTTCACAACCTAACCCTTACATTAATAAAAACAAAATCCAGTCATAATGAGTTTATATCATATATCAGAATGTTTTGACATCTTTAATGACTGGGAGTTAAAAAGTTGGCTTAACTCTGTGTGCTAGTGTGTGCTTGTTTGAGTGTAGGAGTTGAAGTTAGTGGTTTTCTGAAAGCCTTAAATAACAGAGATAATGGAGATGAACATCGTGCGTTTTTGCCATAACTGGTGTCTGGAATCCTATTGCCTAATTTAAAGGGCCAGTTATGCGAATGAATAACTGAGAAGGTATCCATTTTGCCTCACAGCTGTGATGCAGTGGGCAGAACAGTGAAGTAGTGACACTGTTGGTGAGATCTGGCGAATTCTGGTTAGCACCCACTAACTGCACCAAGCACTAAGGTGCAGATTTCCAACACTGCCAGAGCACCACAGGGAGTGAGGGCACAAACCTGGGCCAGACTTCTCTTCCCTGCCCAAACCAGCCAGTATCACATGCCAGCAGCAGTCTTGCAATGGCATTGGTCATCACAGATTTCCAGTATTAGAGAGTATGACTGTAAGAACTGTCATTAAAAACAGTTTTTGTTGTTATTCCTCGTTTGGAAGAAAGCTCCACAGCAAAGGACATCTATTGCAAACTCCAATGTAACGTGACAAACAACTAACAAAGCAACAATGTTGGCTTCACAAAGAAGATGCATGTGAAAAAATAATTGCAAAGAACAACATTCTCATTGGGGGAGGAATTTTTCTGGTCTGTACAACAAAGGATAACTGCAGTTACGGTCAGCAGACATCCCCTATCCATAGCTGCCCACAAAACATTATGACAGTAAACATAACGGGCTCGTTGCTCTGTTCTGCTCTTGAACTTTAATGTCAGTCACTCTCCAGAATTTGAATGATCACTTGGGCAAGATGTATTCACTTCAGTATATGCCCAGTTTTCTTGAAAACTATAAATCTGGGAGATGTCCAATCACAGCAAAACAAACCCACATGACTTATCTAGCTAATTACAGAGTGTGAACAGCAAATTCTAAAGTAATAGTCATGGCACATAGTTCTTGAGGTTGAAGTATCCTCACACGCCCTATTCATCAAATAATTCCAAATAAATAATGCAGCAAAATGCTCAATCTTCATGGATAATTAACAGAAAAAGTGGCCTAATTAGCCCAATAAACTGTTCACTGCGCTTAACTCTATGAAGTTTTAAAGTGCCATTCTTCATGAGTAAGATTTTCAAGAGGACTATTAAAGGATTACTATTTTCCAGCAACGTGGGATAGGTTTTAGAGCTGACTACTGTCACAAGTCAGACCATTTCAAGACATCAAGAGTATTGATGGCTCCCCATATTATGTTCTCACCACAGAGAGCTCAAGCTTATACTATCAACCTAACCTACACACTTCTCTGTGCTAATAAACCACTCTGCTATAATGTTTTACTTCTCATTAAACTGGACAAAAATTTCTTGCTAAATAACACGGAAAATTTCTCTCGCTTTTGGTTTTACTTGTTTATTACCATCAGTCTATTGTGAAACAAACATGAAAATGTTCAAAGGCTTTAAAAGTTCTTTTTCTCTTGAACTTTCATGTTCTGTTCATTTTAATTATGTGGTAAATTGATATTTTATTTTGCATATTAATGTTCCCATGTCCCTTTGTATTAAAATAACTAACACAAAAAAATTATTCCATCTGCTCTGCACTCAGCTGTTTACGCCCTCAGAGATGCTGGGCTCTGTGCAGACAACAAGTAAGTGTGCTCCAGAGCTACTCTTCCTAGTCCAATTTTTCTCCAATCTCAAGCACCCAAAATCATGAGTTTAATTATTATTAATCAAATCCATAAAGTAATCCAGACAGAAAAAAAGCCCAGAGCTTTAGCTTTCTTTCCATTTTCTTTCTAGAACTATTATTTCTAGAACTATTAAATTATCCACATGGCAGGTTTTCAAAGTCATCTTCTTAACAATTACAGCCTAAAACTTGTATCTCCCAAGAGAGAAGACAGAAAGAGAGGGCAACAGGGAAAAGAGAAAGACAGAGATGGGGAGAAAGACAGCCAACCATGGGATTGCTGGCTCAGCAAGTATTCTTTGCCTGGGAGGAGACCAGGGTACCAAGGCCAGAGATGGGTGCCTAGGCCACCACGTGGCAGAGCATCACAGTGTGTCCAGGCAGCAAGGTCAACCTCATGCTCTTCCCATTTTCTGGGAATATGTGGCTGTGGGAGATGCACAAGCACAAGGCACATGCCTGGGGCTGAGGAGTCCCCAGGGCAGCCCATGGGCAGATGTTCACACAATTGCCTGCACATTTACCCACTGTGGGCTCATAAAACACCACAGCCCATCTCCTTTCTTTTGTGCTCTTCTCTAAGTCATTAACTTATTTCAACAACTAGGGGTTGTTTTTCTTGTCCTTTGTCAGCCTAGTCTGGGTGCTGCAGTGACAGCGGACCAAGGCAGAAGCTTTGCAGGGAGAAGACTGAACAGAGGTGCAGGGCAGGACGTACTAGAAGCACAGACACACTCTGGATGCTACAAGTTGCTTTCCAACTTCATTCATGTTTCACCCTGTGCCAGGACACTAACCAAAGTTGCCAGCAAGCTACCAGCATAGGAGCTTGCAAACACAGCTGGTGCCATGCTGCTTTCCCACAGTGCAAAAGGGAGCAGCTTTTCCTGCAATGGAGAAACTATTACATTCAGATCCTGTTAATATTCCTTAATAGGCTAAAGGCAGAAGAGCAAGGGAAGACAGCAAACAATACATAACAGAGTTCAAATCATAGTGAAGTTCATTAACAATTAATACTCCCCTGTCAAGAATATGTCATGTAATTATATTTACTGCACTGAACAGAGGTAACCAATGTTTTGAGAGGGTGGTTTTGCACTCTCAAGATGACTCTCCTTTGGGGACAGCATATGTGAATAATAACTCAGAGATGGGATTATCCACTGTGAAAGAGCCTCCTCCAGCGCAGTGTGCCAGTTGTGATGGTTAGAAGGTTAGCTCCCTCTCCTGGATCGGATCAGAAAGTTAATGCACAATGCACTGATCTAAACCAAGGCTCAGGCAGTCCTCAGCATTCTTGTTCTGTATCTCCCTGGTCCTAGAACATCACTTAAGGGACATCTACTCTTCCTGAGGAGCTGGAGTGTGCAGAGAGATAGAGTATGTCACCTATGCAAGGACAACCATCTCACTGCCACACTCACCATGACCTTTGTTAAGTTGCCATACAACTGTAGGATGCAAAATAGGCATCTGCAGAGTCTGAGCAGCATGGCCTACTGACACAAACTGCCAGCATCCATTAAAAAAAAAAAAGCCTCTCTTGTGACTTTGACACTTTGTCCGTCAGCCTTACTACAAGCAAAAGGACCATTGCTGTGAGTAGGCATTTGGCTTGGACAGAGTGCATGTAAGGACAGCAGGACTTACTGCTTGAGCTCAGACTTCAAGTCTGAGGTGGAAACAGAGAACAAATAAGAAAAATTTGTATTAGGGTTTTGAATTATTTTACTAAGTGTCTTTGCAAAAAAAGTTTAAATATTGCATTTTACAGTTTTCACAGCCCAAGGGAATACAAAGCATTTTATTTAGAAAATTACAGCTTCAGTTTGCAGGGAAACTTGGAAAGCTGAGAAGCAAATAGTAAAAGAATGAAAATGTAGGTATTTGTAGCTCACTTACCATTTGGAATTTTATCAGATTCAGATAAAATCAATGGCAAAATAACTACAAAGTTCCTTTTGTTTTAAATGTAGGGCTAACAACAGCTATATGAACCTGCATGTATAAAAGTTTAAATAAAGTTGTTTTCCTGACTAAGTGTAGGACTTTATTAGCTGCTAAATACAATCCCTTAGGACTACATAGGACCTTTCATTGGAGAAACTGGAATTTCTTCACACTGTGAACAGTACCCTCCAGAAATAAACATGTACAACTTATGAGACAACAAGGCTGAAAACCAAAATGCAAGATGAAATGCACACAGGACAAGTGATTCGTCCAAACAGGAAACCATTAGGATTAAAGCCCAGACTTTTCAACTCCTCTATCTCCGCTTTCACTACTAAAAGAGCCACTCTAAAATGAAGACATTTTAAAAACAGTGACAAGAAAGAGACAGATATACAGACAATTGAAACTCCTTTAAGTTGGAATCTCCTCCTACAAGAGGTTCTTTCCTCTTGAGGAAATTGACTGAGGAGTCAATTGCCTTCCAGCTTAGACACTCCAGCTGGGTAGTCAGAGCGTTTTCCGAGCAGTATTGCCAAAGCGATTTAGAGCAGGGATGGGAATCCATGCCATCATAGGAGAGATTATCCACTACTGTATCTCACTAGCTGTAAGAAAAACAACCGTGCTATCCAGATTCAAAAGTGTTGGACTTTATGTTACTATTATAAGTAGATATTCATAGATACACAGGGAGTTGTCTCATGGGGTGTTGGTGCTCTATAAACATTGAATGAACTAAGGTTACTCTAGTTCAACTGTTCAGATAGGATGAGTTCCTTAAAAACATTGTGAACCACTCTGTTGCTGAGCTTGGATCCTCCTGAGCATCTCTGTCACAAAGCCACTATTCAGTTGCAGACTTTGGGTCCAATTACTCCACTACTTTGCGTCCCTCCTTACTGACTAGCTGCCTTTCACAACATGGGTGAGGTGCAAATAGGATAGATAGCATCACGGACAATACCTGCATTACCCTGACCTTCAGATCTGTCAGTCTGGAAGACCTTTATAAGAGCCAAGACATGTCTAAGCAGTTCTAATAAAAGTAAATATAAATCTTATTTTAAAACAAGGTAACTATTCAATGAATACAACTGGAAAAATTATATCATCCTATTTCGTTAAACCAAAAAATAGGCTTCTGCCACAAGCACACAACAACATAAAATTTAACTAATGATGAAATACATTACACGTTTCAGACATTATTTTCAGGATACCATATTCAAACATTCCCATAAAATATTCTACCTTAATGCCACACAAATTAGTAGTTAGGTTAAAGCTAGCTGGCTAATACTAGCATTAGATGAGGTAGGTTATAAAAGTATGTGCTCTTTGAAATCACAAAACATCACACACAGAACAGCCATCTAGCCCAGGAAAAGGTACTGAATTTTTTGCCTTCTGAAAAGACCAACAAATGTTGATTCTCTCCTGGGATCTAGATGAAGTCGTGCTGTAGCAGATCAACCGAGTCACTAGAATGATTTCCACCTTTCAACTCAAACTGTATAGGAGTCATTAGCTTTGATTAACACCGGGGAGTAAAGAGGACAGTAAGGGCTACCAGCAACCCTGATCATTATGAAGGAATTCAGCCAAGAAAGAAAGAATAATTCCTGGATACTGAAGCACAGAGATACAGAAAAGACACACACATGCTGGAAGCCTTCATGGGGTGCTGCAAACAGCCTCTTACATTAAAAATCTTGATTAACATGCATGACATGCATGTATATCCCCAGAGACACACATTTTAAGGCAAAAGGAAGACTCAAATTGCTCTGAACTGTTTTCCTGGCTCTCTGCACAACTGGTATCTGTGAAGGAATCTCAGGAAGAGTAAAGCATGGAGCACAGAACCTCTCCCAGGACTCAAACTAATGACATCATTTCTATGTCAGGATGAATCTACATTGCCAGAAATTATTTTGGCTCCTTCAGCTTCTACATAACTCCTGGAGAACTGAATATTCCCAAATCTTAGCTGTGTAAAAGCTGTACCTTAAATTTGGCTTTATTTATGTCACAACCCTGTACAAATTGGCAGCATTTAAACACAGATACTTTCTGCTGAGCACACGGTAGTAACCAACAATACAACTGGTCTTTATTCTGAGTACTGGGTATAAGAATTTACAAGGTAGTATAATGTTCCAGGGTTGCAAAGTTACAAATCTTGGAGATTTACTGTAATTCCTATTGATATGAACCAAAAAAATTCTTTCTGAATGAAACGTTGCAAGTTAGCAAAGGTTTTTATTCTCTGCTGCATCATCTGATTCATGTTTACCCTTAACATTAATATTAGCTGTGACAACTGTACTAAGAAACGCCTACAGAAAGTAGCAGCTTTACAAACCCTCAAGTTCCTTCAGTGACTGTTGAACTCTTTAGTCAAATAACACAACTTAAAATAAATGCAAACAGTTTCCTTATGTTCTACTCATGAGACGTGTATTTTTATACTTGGCCTTTGCAATTATTATGGAAAAAAAAGAAAACAGAAAGGAAGCCATGTACATTATATCAAGTGTTTTTCATAAACTCCCCCGATAGGTTCACTGCCAATATTATTGTTGCTCCTCCCCACAGAGAACAGTAAAATGACTTTCAAATCTGTTTCTTAGAAAGGACTGTTCTAGTCTCATCTTTCAGTCTCTGTAGATTTTCAGTAATTGCTGAGATGTTCTGATGTTCAACAATGTTACCCAAAGAGGTGTCAAATTTGATAATACTACTATGTTAAAATAATCCTTTCACAATACTATATACGCGCTAATGAGATCCTGTCAAAAATGATGAAAGGTTATCAGTTAATTTAAATACAGGATTTTACTTCAAGTTACAATAGAATTATTTGCAATTTAAATATTTAAAGCCAACCAATCCCTTCGGTATTCTCAACTTCTGCATTGCTTAATTTCTGAACCCTTCATACTCCCTTTTTGATTCCACGTCTCTGCAGTCATGGTATAATGGGAAAAGAAAACAGAAACTAAGACAGGAAAAAGTTCATGTTTTAAAAGACTGCTTTTCACAAGAAGTTTGAATTCTTAACTCATGTGAGGCCATTTAAAAGCTAACAGCTATATGAATAGTAAAGTAATAAGATATAAAACCTGATTGTTTTCAGAATTGTGAAGGGGTAGATGAACAAATACTGGAGACTTTTTCTAATTTACCTAATAACTTGGATAAAACCAGAAAAATTCTCAAATATATGTCCTTTAAGAAGCTGAGTTGGCAGTAAAGGATAAGAGTGATTAGCTGTTTATTAACAAATGATTACTGACATTATCCATTTTTTAAAATAGACCTGACTTTCCATGAAAAAGAGAGAATCATTAAGCTCAAGCTGGAATATTAATGACAGCCGGTAATCACTGTGAAGCTTTATGTAATTGGCCAGTTTGGATGCAAACCTAGCTTTTCTGGTCTTTTCTATTGAAAGCAGAGTCCCCTAATGCTGTCTTGAGCGCTACAATGAGAGTCCACCCTGACATTCTTCCCATGTTCCCACTGTGCTGACAGAAAGCCAAATGCACCTGTCCAACACAAAACAGACAGAGGACAGATCTAGAGACAGACTCAAAGCCTGTGGCCTCTCTCACCTCACAGAATGGTTGCGGAGAACAATTCAGTATCTCAGAAAACTGCAGAATGTCATGAATTCTGAGCTCTGTGTGCAAGACCTGTGCAAAATACCAGTCACTCATATGAGCTTATGCTCCGTGTGCTATGGATGAGTGGCTTCACTCCTATCTAAATGAGTGTGTGAAACACAGGTGACCAAGAGTGCGTCTGTACCAGAAGAGAGTCTTTCTTACTTTGTAGTGCTTAGAGAAAACCATCACTGCTGAAGTAGCTCAGCTTCTTCTCAGGAGATGCTTGTCACTATTGCCATTCCTAGCAAACAAGCCTGAAGTGCATGTTTCTGCTCCATGCTGTTTCTCAGTACTGCACCAGTCACAGCAGGAGTTGAGCAAGTGCTTCATTCAAACTGAAGAATAGTGCCTCATAGAGAAACAGGATTTTCACTTTTGATTTCAACAAAAGGCAAAACAACAGTTTCTGTGACTGCATTTCCTGTGGAACAATACATATTGAACTCTAAATGGTCAAGTAACATTATTAAAAGCTTATACATCATTTCAGATCAGATTTATTTAATGTTATCTTCCCATCATCTCCAGTATTATGAAACTGGACAGCAAAAATGCCGAAGTTCCTCTTTTACAGAGGGTATATCTTGTACAGAAAGTGCTGCATCTTGAACTCTCTTTTTGTGACCTGTCTCCTTAGGTCAGAAAGGGCAAGGACTGGCCAGCTGCAGGACTCAAGAGCTAACTTGTAAAGACCGTAACTGGCCTCTGTTGTTGCTAGTGGCAGTGTTAAATTTACCTAGCTAATAGGTTATTTCAGTTAAACATTCACATCCTGCACAGAGTGGATTTCTGAACTATGATTGGTATCCGTGCTATTGTTGATACACCCTTTCAGAATCTGTGGTGCATCAGAAAATGTGGTTTTTCTGGCCGAGCATCCTTGAATAACACCATGGTATTTGTATAAAGAATATGCAGGAAGGGAAGCTAAAAACTGAAATGTAAAATGAAATTTAAAGAGATAATTATAGCTAAACAATTTGTGTTTGATTACTGGGCTTTACATCAGGGAGTGCTCAATTGCACTCTCTTATTAATATAATCTTGGCAATCTGAGAACGACTGGGCAAAAGAAAAAACCTATCGTTCTGTACAGATGTGAATCAGCAGAATTGTGTTTTCTCAACTGGGAAGTGGTTTAAAGTTCCTCTTTCATCTCCTATTGTTTTTAGAGAATTGTCTTGTGATTGTTCTTCAGCTACATTAACTGAGCCACTCCCTGGATGGGCCCAGGATCTGCTTTGATTTCATTAACAATTTGAAACAAAAACCAAGGAACCTAGCAGTAGGATTAGATATGTACCAGGAGATATGACACCATCTCCCTGGCATGAAGAGATCTTTTCCATCAAAGAACTTTGATTAAATGCAGATAGCAAGGACATAATTTCTTGGCTTTAAAAGACAAATGCTTGTCCTCCATTCTTCCTTTGGCAACACATACTTAGTACAAGATGGGAGTAAGCCACTCTGCTACTTCCCTAGCAAATCCCATGGCAGTGAACAGATCATATCTGCAAGTTACAAGTCTCTGTGCAGATTCCAGGCCTCAGTGTTTCAGACCTATATACAGCTGCAAAAGCTCAAAATCTGGGTGTAACAAAGATGGTCTTACAAAATGCTCCTCTAACCCTGATGCACCTTTATCACACGCATCAGTTCACCATCTTCCTATTCCACAAAGGCCTAAGATGAAGCGATTGAAATGCCCAGTAGCATCATCCCCTCATGCCCACTCATTTTCACTGACAAGCGAAACTAACATAAAGAAGAAGGAAAAAAGACACAGGAAGAAGACTCTCTAGAAACCCCCTCTTTGTTTGCCTTTACCCACAGGCATCCACCTGCATTTGCTTGTTACATATTCACTTCCCTTCAGTGGAAGGGTTGAGACAGTGTAGAGGTTTAAACAAAAGTAAGATGAGCACTTATCTAGTACCCATGTCTTTACTATTCCTGGTCCATGTGTCAGTGGCCTAAGGGTTACCAGATTCTACTAGAATACTAGAAACATCACAAAAGTAACTCCATGAGCACTAACCAAATAAAGCTCATTAAAAGTGCACTTGTCTCATTTGGGGTCACTAACATGTGAAAATTGCCCAATTACATCTTGCAATTTGTATATATGAGAATTCATAGTGACTGAGTTTTGAAGGAGAAGAAATTGCAGTGTACGGCATTAATTCTGCAGGAGAGCTCCGAAGGGGAGAATGGTGGAAGCTGCTGAGCTGCAAACAGCTGGATGTGGAGGGGATCTGTGGGGTGACACCTACATTTGTCTTCCTTCTCTCTCTTTCTTCAGCCTCTGCTTCTGGCAGTTGACAAAGGCAGGCACAAGGAACAGGGAGTTGAGGAAAGGGGCAGCAGAAGTCACTTAAAAATCAAACAAGTTACTGCTGTATTCTTTGCTCCCATTAAGCTAAGGACTACTAACTTAGTTATACATTTGATCAAATATATTTATGATCTTTAAACTGTACAAAATAACTAAAATTTTAAACTAAAAAATTTCCCTTAGTCAGTAAATTATTTGACCAGACTAAGGGACGAGTGATTCCATGGCTGTTAACATCAGAGTAGTCAGCTGCATAGCATTCACATTTCATTGTAGAAAGAAGCAGATAAACAATCTCCTTCCATTGTTTGTAGTAATCAGAGACTGCTAAATAATTCCATGTCATTATTTTAGTTGTGCAACAAATAAGGGAAATAACAAATGAACTCTAAACCTCCTTCTGTGTACTTCGTTCTTGTGTTTAAAACCTCTCTTTTTTTACCTGTTTAAGGCAAAGCTGTGACTGATGCATGGTGTATGTGAAAAGAGGACATGCACGCTTTTCAAAGAACAGAAGCGAATCTCAAATCTGCTTTCCCTGGAAATCACCCTCATTTATACGTTAAAAATTACTGTCATCTCAGTGTCACATAGAAGTGAGGTTGTGTAAAATGTGTTAAATCTGACTGCATCCTGCTAACCAGTAAAACTTAAGGCTTTCAGGTCAGTAAGACTGGGAAAGCCTGAACACACCGCTAAGGGGGAAAAAAGGAAGTGTGCATCATTCAGTAAAATTCTAACCTCAAGCTTGGTAATCTCCTTCAAAATAGATTGGTGGTTAGGGTACCTAGAAAGTTAAGAAAGTCAAACAGATGCTTAATTCTATCAATTCATGTTTCTATTCTGATAGCACACATTACAAAACAGACCCTATTGTTTCAGGCTCTGCTCAAAAACAAAAGAAAAATAATCCCAGCCTACAGGATTTTATCAACTAAATGCAAAGAATTATTCTAGCAGACACAAACTCTGCTTGTTCACCATTAACTTCTACAGCCTGCACTGTATCTGAGACAGTATCACTGCAAGATATTTGTTATTGCTTGGTACAACCTGCTATAGGTCCCTCACTTCTGGCACAGAGTAAAGGAGAACATTTTCAAACAACCTCTTTGCTTCTGTTTTGTTTTCCACAACCACATAGTAACTGTGAGCTTAACGTCTGTATCTTTTTTTTATATCCTTGATCTCCAAAGCCCAAACCTAGAACTAATTTTAAATCATTTGAAAGCCAATTCAGAAAATTGGGAAGTCTTAGAAAAATTTTCTACCAGCTTTGTATTGACTTAGCTGGGGCTAAGTATCTCATCGTACAAGAGTGCACACAAATGCAGAGTGCTGCTGAGTTGCACATTTCTCAGCGCATGTGGGGAATGAGCAGGGAGAAGGAACATATCTTTTAACAATATTTTAGCCTTTGTATGTGCATCCTTCATTCACTGCAAATATCACAAGATGCTCTGTATACACCTTATGACCTTAGACAACCCAGAGGCTGCAACAGCTCAGCACCAGAGTAAGCTAAAACTACAGCATGGGCTGTTTCCTTGCTCAAGCTAAAGCTAAGAATTAGTAGGGAGTATGTTGCTGTTGCTTTGACAGCACAAGGATCACTTATCACTGTTAACACACTCAAAACAGCAGTAGATCTGAGCAACCTGAGCACACAGTGTGGTAAGGAAAGGTGACCTTGTGGTAACATTGTTTGTTCTTACTAGTATACTAAAATGGTTTGACAGGGGGTCGTGGAGTCTCCTTCTCTGGAGACATTTAAAACCTGCCTGGACATGTTCCTGTGCAACTTGGTCTAGGTGATGCTGCTGTGGCAGGGGGGTTGGACTAGATGATCTTTTGAGATCCCTTCCGATCCCTAATGATTCTATGATAGCATTCTCCATGTACCACTCTGGAGAAGACACCCAAAGGATTTAGATGTCCAGCTGCATTTTCTCCACAGAATCTGCATCTAGTAAAACACCACAGAGCCACTGAGGGTGCTATTGGTACACTGTCATCACAGAGCCAGACGTAAGAGACATTAATCAAATGTAAAACAGCACCATCATGGCAGGAAAACACACTTCCAAATGAATTTAACAGCTAAACAGCCTACAAAAAGCCGTTTCCCATCATTACAAGCATGATTTTGGAGAAATCTAGGTGTCATAGCCCAGCCCTGAAGAGCTGTGTGCCTTAGTGACTTCAGCCATGGAAGTAGGAGCTTCAAAGAAAAGAGTAGTCACATTGGAAAGAAGGCTCAGACAGGCAACTCAGAAGCGCACACAAATGGGGAAGAATGTAGCCAGGGAAAGGGAATACAATGAGGAAGGAGGAGGAATGGAGAGACTTGATAACCAGACAAGACTGCAACAAAGGAGCAAGGTCAGCAGTGGAGAGGAGGAGGCTGAATTTACTGGGAAATGCTGCTTTAGTCATCCCGAAACTGTTAAGTGGCCAACTCATCTGGAGAGACTTAGCAGGAGCAGAGGGGGAGCAGATTCACAAAACTGCTTGAGGAAGTGGTCTTGTCAGCCCCCTATGCCAAAAGCTCAGCAGTCAGCATGCTCACTTGGGTTGCATGGGATCAGTTGCCTTTCCCAGCTGGTGGCTTCTGAACCAAAGTTTCTGGAAGCACCTTACCCTAGGGCATTCAGAGTGGTGTGCTGAGCAGGGAGGGAGGGACAGAGCAGTCTCTCATGTTAAAACTATTTCACTCCTGTATGAAATGCTTTTATTCAGCATGTGTGAAGGATGAGGGAGAAAGGAGAAAATTACTCCATTACCTGGTTGTTGACAGGATAGATGAAAAGGCTGAAGTTTCTACAAACTGGAATAGCAACCAGAGGATGGATAGAGAACAATCAAGGTAACACCAACTCCTTTGAAGCAGCAACTACATTCCAATAAGGGCAGCTGTGTGTCCTCTTAGAAGATGCTAATTTCAGTTATCTCCTGCAGAATGGGATCAAAACATCTGTAATCCAGAGCAACTTCATAAACCTGGGCAACTGGATTTAAAAAAAAAACCAAAAACAACCTACAAAGAACCTGTTTGATATGTTTGGAACAGAAGGAGACTGTCACCTTACAAACAATAATTAATGTGGTTTTCAACTTGGTGAAGACTAACTGTAATGGTTTGAAGGAATTTAAGTTATTATTACTATTATTGTTGTTGTTGTTGTTGTTTGTTTAGCTTGGTGACCAAGCTAAAAAGAGACAGGAACAGAAACAGTGGTCTTTTGTCTGTGAGATACAGGAAGTTTCAGGAGCATTTGGGCATCAGCAGTGGGGAAACTGAAAAGAGCAACTAGAATCAAAAGGCAAGAAAGCTGAAAAAGGAAAATTAAGAGGAAGAGCTAACCCCACCCTATTCCTTCTGGCACCACAAGCATCCAGAGTACATGACACGAGTTCTTCCACTGTGTTACGGGAGTAGGAGAGCTCACTTGATTTCTACTACGCCTTCTTATCTACCATCTTCCACCTACATTTAAGATTCAGAATTGCCAGAACTTAGATTTTCTCTCTTGGCAACATTCTCTAGTCCCTCCCTCGTTTCAGTCTGAATGTACTGAGGTTACCAGGGTTTGCTTTGATCTTGAATCTGACCAGTGGAGTTTCTGTGTGCAAAGTAAATGCACTATTGTCTTCAAGGCATCAAGTGAGCTGTGTTACAGGATACAGCAAATATAAAAATTCATAGTTCATATATTGCTTTCAAATATCCCTTGGTTTTTTTCACATCAATGATAAAAAATTGAGAATTTTCTAGTTAGTTATCCTTAGTGTGTTTTAACATCCTCTCTTGAAACAAATCACAGGGCAGTCTAACGGCACATTAGAATGACCAGTGACAACTGAGGAATAGTCTGAGCTCTTTGCAGGGTACTATAATCATGGCACTTCTGTGGTGTCCCATGGGGAGAACAAACTTATAAAACACCAGATTTGTATTGAGTATTCATGACAGATAAATTAAGCCAAAAGTCATTGTGATTAATTAAATAATGTTAACGTATGTTAGTAAGGTTCCCTGTCCTGTGACAACTGCGCAGTTGTGGTTATGAATCTCCTCATCAACCTGTATCCTAAAAAATAGATAGACCAGTCAGCCCAAAAGAGGAATTCCTGTGGTACACAGCATTATACAGAACTACTACACATTAAAACAATCACTGCGCATTCATACAATCTTAGTTATTAATCTTTGAATCTGCATATTACATTTCATCCCAAAGCAGTCTGAAAGCTGCATATAAAGAATACCAAAGAAACGCTGAAAACTGTCAAATTTTGCAGCGAGATCTCCCTGTCCCAGGAAGGATTCAGTAGATGAGGCTAAAAGCTCTCGGCCATTCATATGAAGGCAAACCCTACTACAGAACAGAAGTACCACAAGACTTTTGAAATTATTATAAAGGCAGAGAAGAGCTCTACTTTAACATCAAGGAAGCTGAAACGTTTGCATTTGCCTTACTGAAATAAATGCAATCTTCAGGTACCTTACAAGCACTTCAGTGTAGAATTCTGGACATCAAATTTTACGCTTCAGTTCTGTTTAGGAACACATAAACCTCTGAATCAACTAAACGAGTGGCACATCTCCCCTAGCGTTTGTGTTGGCACTTCCATGCTGCCCCCTTCATTTTTCCTTGTCTTGCTTATCTGTGCTGTTCTGCCATCTTCTGCTTGTTCAAATCCTTCCAGACAAAGGCTTGAGCAACACAGCTCAAAGAGGAAGCTAATTGTTAAAAACAAGGGCTAAAATGTTTATGGCTCACTATCTAATTATGACTAAGATCTCCCTCACTTTTCCAGATAATAAACTCTGTAGAACAAGTATTGTTTTGTTTTGTTTAGCACTGTTACGGGCCAAGTACCTAGTCATCCTCTAATATATGCATTGTTATGCTTACATAACAGCTAGAATATCTTATCTATTTAGCATTCAGAAAACACCAGGTATTAGTCAATTAAATCAAATTCCTTGTTAGGAATTATCATAGTCATTTACAAAACACATCACCATCACAACTTCTTTAAAATACCACAGCAAATACCACAAGAATAGAACTGTTCAAATTTTAATACAGGTAGATCTCCTAATCAGAAAACAGGACCTGCTTAGTACATGCTGTGCTGTGTTATATGACATCTGTACAGGGATGTATCTCTGAATTGGAGCTGTCACACACTGGTGACCTTCAGCTCCTGTCAAGAGGTCAGCAGAAAAGATTTTGCCCAAAATGACTCCCACTTTGATGCCATAGCCATGACACTATTGTTTAACCAGGCAACAGCAAAATTAAATAAATACTTAAATATATATAAAAATAAATATTGCCAGTGCTGTCTCCTCACTCCTGTTTACATTTTAATGAACTCTTCTAGTAATAACTTCCAGTTTCCTCCATTTCCAGAAAGCCAGCACTCCATAAATATTGAGTTGTACTGTTATCTGCTGATGCACCAATTTTCTGTAAACAGAGAAAATCCAAACTTATCACTGGGCCTAGCTGTTGAAAAAGGTTAGTATAACCAAATAACAAAACAGGAATGTTGTTTACTTGTTAATGTTCTACTAATGAAAAAAAGCTGCTATGGCTTTGATTAATCTAGACCATACTGGACAATTCTGGCATAGCTTTCCTTGAGGAGTGACTATTGATTTCCTTTTCATTCTACACTTTGATACAACATATCTGGAATCTAGCCCAGGTTTCGTAACTGCTACTATCTCCACATTAACAGCCTGTGCAAGATTAGAAATAGCTTTTGAAGATATATGCAAGGGTGAGGCAATCCAAAAATTTTTTCCATTTCCACAGGTTGAGCTTTTACATCTGTCTGTGTAACAGCTTTTAAGGAATTAAAGGTGTTTGTAGGCACGATCAAATTCATCATTAGCAACTAATTAATTATGCCATTGTTTAATCTTCTAGCACAGCATTGTTTTTTCTCATCTCTGTCTGTATTTATAATACCTGGTGTAGACACAGTAATTACCAGTTACTATGAGATGGTGACTGCGTTATCAGCACTAGCTTGGGAGAACTACAGTCTCAAATGGTGAGAGCTGAGTAACACCGATGCTCTCAAGTAGATGCCAGTAAAAATCTTTGTACTGCTCCCCTCCAACTCGTATTTTGTCTAATGATACTCTGCATACACATCTGCATTCTGTATGGATCTCTTCTATTGATCTATACACATATGTAGCACAGGCAGAGCTTGTACAAAACTTGTAGGCTAGGTAAAAAAAATGTAGTAAAAAAAAAAAAGCCTTGGTAATTTGAAAGAAAAAATTTTTTACACTATCCACTGCAGTCTATTAGTTGCCTGGCACATGTGAGACACCACCATAATATATTCCAGTCGTTTCTAGGAATACAGAGCACAAGTGACATGGTATTCATGCCTCAGATAAGTCTTTGTTGAGAGAGGGTATGTTCTATTTTCCATTTACTTCCTCAAGTCAGAGAGCAACTACTCTGAAATTCTTGTCTCTGAAGGCATAAAAGGCCCAGCCACGCTGTACCGAGTCAATAGCCAAAGAACTGTAATTCTGTGAACTGCAATAAAGTAGGAGTTCATCAGTTCGCAACAACAAAGATTAGGACCTGGCCCATGAAACGATTATGAAGCAAGGACACAATGGCAAAAGTAAAAAGGCAACTGTATTTCCAGAATGGATTGTGAATGGCTCTTCCAGCAATGAAGAAGACATCCGTGCCATGTGAAAAACACTGAAATTTCTGGATTCTCTCATTCAGGATGCCATTTGAAACTACAATGTGTGTGCAAGGAAGGTCACAGGATGAAAACAGTAAAGAGCAAGGCTCACAGAGAGGAAACCAAAATAGCTGGTTTGGCTGGCAAAACCCAAGAAGGGTCAAAATCATTGTTCATTACCATAGCCACAGGAGTGGCCTCTTGAAGAAGAAAAACGTATTTAAATACATAAACATTTTAAAGATAAATTCACTGTGAAAACTACAAAAAAGCCAAGCCATGCTGAACTAATAATTCAGCCACTATTCATTTCAGTGTGTATCTATACAGCAATACGTCCATGACGGAACTCAGAGGTAACCCTTTACTCATCTGTTTCCTGAGAACTACTCCCAACTAAACTTATAGTACCAATTTATCCAAAAGGGAAAAATAAAACCATCCCTTCTCTGCAATAGTTAGAACTAGCACTGTCAAAGGCAATGAGCTGCCCATTCTGACAGAAAAGTTAGTTTATGGATCCACTTTTTAGAAAAACATCACTGTTAGGATTGCTCTTTTTAACTGTATATAAATATAAAGTCAAATGACCCAATACAGTAACAAGAAATTGCTTAAGACAAAACCAATGCTATGTAAATTTAAGACATTCACACCCACTACTGTTACACCCAGCCAAGCACTCACTGCCACAAGAAAATATTTTCTATTTAGATTTGTTTTGGACAAAAGCATTGGAAAATTAAACAGTCATTAAAATGAGAGACATATTGTTACACAGCATCTTCAACTAATACTTCGAAATTGCCATGAACTCCATAAGGACAAGGCAGGTAACATGTGGCAATCACACAGAAGAGAAAGCCTAGCGAATGGCAGGTTCTGGGGAGTCCAGACAGTGCTCTGCTGTCACAAAGTGAGCAAACATCAGGTTAAGAATTATGCTCGTTACTAGGTAGTGCTCTCTAACAGAGTAGCAGGGGAACCAGGGGCCTGGGGCACTTGAGCTCCTGTAAGACCATTTATAGAAGACTCTGCCTGAAAGCAAGTAGACAAATCCAGTTCTAACCTGGAGGAGGAATAGAAACACAAAGGTTTTTCCAGCCATTCTCCCCACCTTTTTTTTAATTAGTAATGATCCTACTGCAGACAGGTTTTGTATTTTTTGTGTTTGAACCACATAAGTGAGAGATAAAGGGAAGAACCTACCCAGTCTCAGCTTCCAGGAGCAACAGACAAAAAGAGCAGCAGTATTTGCTTCATAGCCACATTCTAGATTTGAGTTCTGTTAAAGATTGTTTCAGAAAAGCCATAGACCTAATTGGAGCACGGACTGGGCTTTTGTAACCATCATCTAATATTGAAAACTCTGTGCTGAACTGAGATACAGATTTTTTAGTGTGGAAATCAATGGTCACTGGAATAGGCCATATTTCTATGAATATGCTCCTTGTTTTTAGCAACGACATCAAATCATATGCACATTGTAGGTTATTACATCCTCAGTGATTAGCTGGATTCAAAGGGGCACCTGCTGGAAAAAATGAGTCATTTCCTTCTTATATTTTAACTGCATATTACAGTAAAACTACAGACAAATGCATAACACGACACAAAGGAAGCAGAAGTTTTAGACAGACAAAATACATGCTGTGCATTTTTAATAGTGTAGGTGATTAACCAAGTTGTTAGGGATGTGATACTGAAGTCTTTAGATCAAGGTCAGATGTCTTGGTACCTAACTAGAAAATACTGTTTTCCTGAAGGTATCATTTGATGAAAGTCCATGGCCTTTGCCACACAGGTCAAAGCATTCCCTTCCAGCACAAAGCATATGATTAATAAGGGCAGTAACACAGGAGGTAAAGAATGGGACAAAGAAAGCCACAGGCAAAAGCAACAATTAATAAATAATAGTTTGCAACACTCTAATATAGCACTTCACATGTCCAATGTGATAACTAATTAATCACAGCAACAACTTTGTACTCTGTGCTGCCTTTCATCCAGCTCCTCAAAGTGCTCTACAAATGTTAATTAACATGTAGGCTGCACTTTGAGGAAAGATATTATGGCATTGGCCTCAGTCAATGTTAATTTGTTCTTCAACAGCACAGCTTGTGAAATCTGGTTGTCTTTCCCAATGAAACATAAAATGTACAAATCTTCCTGGCAACAAATCTGAAAACGTGTTTCTCCATTCAAATGCAAGCTATTCCATTGTATTGCTAACAGTACGGCGTGCTACATCCCCTCATGCTGTGCTCCGGTGTAACTTCACATAACACAGCATGGCTTAAATATAAGAGAAGATTAACTTTTTTACAAGAAAATTGGGTAACTGGTATTTTAGTCTAAACATCTGGCACATTTTTAGCTAAACCTCCTTTAAAAAGCTATTTTGTCTTTGTTGTTGTGCACTCCCATACTACAGGTGTTTGACTAACATTAGCTCAACCACTAGATGATGACTAGATGTGATGACTAGACCAGGGCTACCCGACATGGCTGGATGTCTGCATATTTTGCAATTATTCTCATTCTTCTATTTAGCTTTGTTAATTTACATGACTTTTTGTATACATTCAACTAATTTCTGTTCATACAATCAATCTCCTGCTTCAAAGGAGTGTGTGCATGAATAAGACACTCTGGCTTTATCCAATGTCCCCATTAAAAAATTGTAATAGACTGCTTTTTTTAAATTCTTTGAGTGTGCTCACATAGTGCACGTTTCCCCAACTGTAGAGTCGCTGAAGCAAAACTTTTAAGGGTTCTGTGATCAGAGTTTGAAAAATTCAGCTAGTTCCCCTCTGTTGCACAGGTTAAGTAGAAAACTGTTAATAGAAATGGAAAGTTATTACCAACAATTGCAACTTCTCTGTCCTTGTCTTCTTAAAATCTCTTAATGGCACATCCAGACAACCTTACATTTACATTGTTGGAAAGGTCCATTTATCTTGCAGATTAATAAACTAAGGATACCTTCTTATGTCATCTATGTTTTGTATCAAAAACATCTTTGCAAAAAAATATTTTAGATAAACATGAAAACACCCACATTTAAGTTGCTGGGTGGAAATGCCAAGGAGAAGCAATACCAAACTAATCTAATCACTGAAGCATTAACACCATAGAAAGGGCTGCCTAATATTCTGCAATAAACATTTGCCATTTATTTTAGGAACCATTTCCAATGTCACGCCCTAGAAAAATACTAGCAGTTCAGGACAGAAACAGAACAAGCAGTTTCTGACTTTTGGAATTAAGAGAGTTCAAGGCAGAGACAAGTTTCACCTTAAGGACTGGAGATGGGGAAAAACAATAGGAGAGAGAGGCATGCAAGAACTAAAGAATACCACTGAACAGGTGTCTGCACAAGAACAACATGAGTAGAACTAATAAGCTTCATTTCAGTGAGCTTTGAAGTCAGTTGTAGGCTATTAAGAGAAACAGCGGCATTCCCGTAAGCAGGTTTATTAATAGTATTACACAAATAAGTCATTTCTTAATGACTTGAATGGCCATAACTAGCAAGGGCTTACAGCTTCCTTTTATCAATAAAGTGATTAAGACAATCCAAATTGCAATGTAAACTGACACACGCTGTGTGTGGCTGTGTACGTACGTGTGTAGCAACTGCTTTTAAATTATGCAAAGCATCTACCTGCGTTACGTTTACCCTAATTGGTTTTAGAACTTAAAATGCAGATGATGTAAACGGAAAAAGAATTAAAACCTTCTGCCTAGTGACCAGTATCATGTTTCAATAAATCCGAAACATCCAAGGGGTATGTACCCTGACTAATAAGGAATAGAAAAGAGTCAAACTTGCTGGGCTCATGAAGCAACCATTCTTCTGCTGCTCTTTAATCAAGATGTATTTCAACTTCTCATTGATTGTCCCATCCAGGAACCTGATGAGCAACTCTTCTAGCTACCACTTTGTCTTAAAAGAGAAAGACAGTGCCCCAGTGGCACTAAGAAGCTTTTGCCATTGTCCTCTTTTGGGAGTTTAGACATGCTTTTTAATGAAAGGAAGAACAAACCTTTACCTTTGAGATAATAAAGGACTTAAGAATGACTGCAACTTCCATCTAGCCACAGTTTAATTGTGTTGACACAGTATTTTTGAGCGTTCAAAACCAGCAGTATCCTGACTTCAACTGAATACTGCCTTCACTGAACACAGTGTCTTCTTCCATGATTACATCATTTATATCCTTTTTGAACTAAACATAAAGGCTACTCTCCAAAACTTAGGATGTATGGCATAGCTAGAGATAGTAGATGTCTCTGTTAAAAAAACCCTATTCTTACACGTACCTTTCATTTCACTAGAGATGCTCAAAGAAGAACCATTATTACATCAGTTTGTGACCCACTGTGTTTCTGGTTAGAGTTTTGCTCTTTTAAACCCATACTAGATACCCATTGTCAAGGTCAGGGATATTAAAAGTGATTTGTTAGATGTAAAATACTGTTTATTATAGTCGAAGGAGCAAGCCAGCTTGAAATAATAAATTAGTGCCAGATGAATAACTGCCAGAATTCTCTGTTATACATGCCTTTCCCTGGAAAGCATCCCAGATTTTCTTCTTGATAGGCTCTTTTACTAAAAGACTCCCTGACTTATGGAGTGTGAGCAAAAGTTATAGCTTATAAAAGGGTCAGAGAGGAGCATTAAGGGGCTCTGAAAACAACAACAACAAACAAAACTTGTGTATATACTGAGCTGTGGCTACAACCTACATGGTACAAACTAATGAACTGCAACAAACACTAAATAAAACTCATGAAGTTCACTCATGTAACAGCACGGGGTCAGTTACTTGTAGCACCATCAGAAGTCTGAAAACTGTGTGCAGGAAGAAACCAGAATTATTCTCCTCTTCCCCACTGCTCTCTGCATCGCTCTGTGCTGTTTTACAGACCACACACATCTGAAACACACTAGTAACTTGTCTCAATCATTCATTTCATCTTCAATGTGAACTTCAGTGATTGGGGAAGAACGTATCTTGATACCATGAAAGGAAAGAGAAAAGCCCTACTGATACCAGCAGGAAAGACTGTCCCAGGGTAAATGTCACCAGGTACAGAGTGAATTGTTATCTGTTGCTACTCTTCAAAGGAAAATAACAATCAGAATTTATATCCTTTGTTCTAACTGTGGGACTAAGGAAAAATGAACAAGTCCACCTCTTTGCCTCTCATGCTTGATTATTGATTTCACCACTATGTGCTGAGAAAGCAGGGTAGGACCATCGCTCACTGCAAGTCAGTGTTAACAGGAGGCATAAGGAAGTGGTTAAACCCAGGCAGCTGACTGTGGCTGGGAACCTGGAGAGAGAGAGAGGGATTACTAGATGTTTTCATTGTACATGTTGCAAATGTCATATATTTCCAGGTCTGTTGGATTGCTGCATCCTCACAAATAAGCCAAAAAGTGCCATCAAAAGCACTCTGCCAGCAATAAGGCAACAAAGAGGCTCCCACCGGAACAGTCAATGCTGAAAATAAAAGTAATGTTATAAATGTTTACATGATGTAAGTTTGGAGTGTAGAATCCAATAATTCTCACTGGCTCTTCTCTCTCACTTCCGTTCTTGGCAGCTAGATAACAAGTTCAGCCAAGCAACTTACTTAAAATGTACTGACATGAATCCCCACAGTGTAAATAACATATCTTACCTATGAAGGGTGATTGTGTTCCTTTTATTCTTGAAAATAACATCTCCCTAACTTTTCATGAAAATCAACTGTTTGCATTCTTCATACAGTTTATAGTTTAGTCTATAAACACAACACTGAACATTGCTGTTGAATAACTAGAAGTTTGACATGGGCCCAAATCTAAACCACAGAGCTGACACCCCAGAGCATAGAGGAAGTTTGAATCTGAACACTGCATCTCCAGTCTGTCTCTGTGGGAAATGAATTCACAAAGCAATAATATCATAAACAGCACTTAACATGTTAGGGCTGATCCTGCCAACCCATACTCCTCCAGCACAAAAACTCTTGGCTGGTCTTATAAACTGCTGAAGCCCTCACTAAAACTCTCTAAATGGACCTTATGTGAGAGTTAAGAATCATACCATTGCCAAAGGGTGACATTAACCCTTCTTGCCTGGAATCAGTCATCATGCTGGCGTAAGCAATATATGGTATTTATGAGTAGATCAGGCCATACATCACCCCTGCAAGAACACCAGTCATCCTCTCCTTCTTGGGATTTTATCACTAGTGATTTTTAAATAAGGTCAGATAAATCTCACGAGAACAGAATGCATGAAACACATTTGGGTCACCTTCTGCAACATCACAGCTGCTGTTGTCTGCTCTGCAGAATCAGATCCTTTTTGTTGACACTTTTTGCAGCTGACAGTCCAGTTCACTCTGGCTGTGCGTCTATAAGGGACTGGCCTGGGGGGTATCATATGAACTGAGTAGGAAGACAGCAAAGGCAAGTGCTGCGTTACTAGAGGAGGTGCAGACATGCTGAACATGTTGGAACAGTACAGCTCTGCTAGCTGAGATCTGTCCCCTGTCCTCACACTACTGGCACTGGCTATAGTTTCATTCTCCAGCTGGCTGGCTACATGTGTGTCTTCCACAGCAGACCAACGTTATCCTCCTGAATACACATGCTGCTTCTCTTCAGACTTCCACAGCTGAGATTTTCTTTTCACAAAAAAACAACATTTGTCTGTATTTTGATGCATTTTCTGAATGTGAATTCCTGGAGCAATTTTTTACCTTTCACTCTTCTACAATCTTCAAATGACAGCCTTAAAAATTTCCAGACTACGAAGAACGCTTTCTGTGCACAGACCAAACTGCCATATGCGAATCCTGCATATGGATAAGATTACTTGCAGAGACAGGTACAATAAAGGTGCTTGCATAGACAGGTTCACAAAGATACACACAGTGTCCAATTCACATACTGTCACATGATGTTTCCATAAGAAATTCAAAGGTATACCTGCTTCAATTTATTGCATGTACTATTAAACAACCAAATTTTTATTTTAACTGAACTCCCAGGATTTACTGTATTTGCTGAGTATTTAAAACAATGGACATTGCCTCAGCAACATTCGGTTATTATCAAATTTTATTCAGGCAAATCTCAAAAGTTTAAAAATAATTTAAAAAACTAGAAACTGAGACACACAGTCTTTTCCGGTTAGAGGTGAAAGATGCCAAGAAGTAATACTAAATACCAGCTGACACAGGAAACCGAGTTCAAGGCAAGCCAGCCTGACTCGGCATGATTTCTTTTCATTGTGGCAAAGAAAAAAATCAGCAGCACAGGTTGATATCAACAAGTAGGATCCAGTAGTGTGTTTCTCAGAGGATTTTTCTCTCACATCAGCTCTCAGCTGAAGGTTGAGATTCAAAATGTTCATGCCCTGTCAAACGCTATGGAAAATCTTTACAGAAGGAAAAGATAAAACAGTGCTCAGATGGCAGCATAGGAAATGCAGGCTGGCACCACAGCACGTGAACCTTCCCCTCAACACCAGCAGTCACAGGACTGATGCGACACAGGAACTCCAAGCTGCTGAGAAGCAACTGCCTGCTCTTGTCATCATACTTATCCCTTCATCTACTTCAGTATACCAACCAGGAAACCTTTAACTAGAAGACAAGAAAGCTGGCAATAAAAAGACAGGACTTTATACATTTGAACACTCACACAGAAGTATTAATGACTGATCTATTTCCTCCTGAATCTGGATTTGGAGAATGCATCACAGAATTCATAGCATTTGGGATTTTTTTACTTGCCATTTTATGCTTTCCTTAAGGTAACTTGAGCATAAATTATTTGAAACCTAAGCAAGCTAAACAATCAAAAAATAAATCAAAACATCTCAAATGGGATAACCCATGTCAGAGAAGACATGGCTAACAGCTGACTGTCAAGCAAAAGTCACTCCAGAGCTTGTGGTTAAATAAAGAGAGGGTGAGCTTACTAAAATATATCTTCACGCTATACATATAAAATCTGAGCAGAGTTGGAATCCTTTCCTAGAAGAACTGTAACAGACATCCATTAAAGCTGTGGCTGGAACATGACAACGCACCAGACCAGCTTGGAACTCATCCTCTTGCACGTAGCTTTTACTTCCACTATCAGACAAAGCTCTCAGAAACTCACCTTTCTAACTAGCTGCCGAGCCATTACAACTTCCCTTTACTACCCCTCAGCAAAAAAAAGACAGCTTAGGATAAACACATAAGTACTAGTTGTACAATCACATTACCCATTGCTTTTAATAATGTTACCTCCATTACTTTTAATAACGTTTTCGTTTGTTTCTGCTGTCTGGCAACCCCTGGCAATTTTAGAAATTAAGTCCTCTTTTCATCCAATGATTGAGGACCTGAAACCTACTGCACTGTAATATTGCTATAGCTTCACTGCATATGAAATCCTGCTACTTACTCCCTAGAACATCACCTGAAGAGCAGATGGTTTTTGATGGACTTTCAGAGCTTACATCTGAAGTGAGATGGTCCCACATTATAAAAGACCATTTGTAAGATTTGCTTAGCAGTAGACCACAAACATCAAACACTTTCACAGGCAAGCAAAAAGACAGCAGACAGATACCAACTCTGCAGAAGAGCTGGGACTGGAACCCAGGTCTCCTCACATTTCCTGTTTCATGACTTATTTACAGGGACTACATTCCTTCCATTCTCTGGGCATCTTTCCACCTTTTAATTAACCTCCAGTAGCAACCATTAACTTGCCCGGAATTACTAAAGAAAGGGGAACTGAAGGTCATCTGTGTTTTTGAGGAGATGGGATAAAAGCCCACCAGCAATCTAATATCAGGCTCACTTCTGGCAGAGAACGTTGCCACATGGTTCTTTCAAACCTTTGCTGGCAGCAGAAAGATACTGAAATGTAAAATACAGCCAGGAGTCATGAAGTCTAATGAAGAGCCAGAACGAATTCCTAGGCTTTTTCCACCTCAGTTCTACTGATACAATGAAGTGATTCCCAACAAGCAGCACAATCATTCTGAGTGCCAGAGCATGATTCAGCACATTGGTCCTCTCTGACCAAGGATTCTCCAGCGGTTATCACACTGTTCTCTAAGGCCTTTGCTCTGCTCAGATCTCCCATTGCCAGCAAAATGAAACCTTCCCTGGTTTATTTGTAAGATTTGTCACAGCACCTCATTCAGAGTAAAGAAGCCTCACACTAACTTATTCTGCATATTCCACTTCTGTAGAATCTCAAATCACTTCAGACACTACAAGAAAGCCTATAAAATTTATCCTTAAGCACCAGCAGAACAACACTAACATGCTGTCATGTACAGCAATTGAACATATGCTTCCTTCGGGAGTCTGACAGCTCGTGTTCAGGGACCACACTATCAACCTCTTGTATTTCTTCACACTTGCTTTTTGACATGGGACAACATCTACCAATAGCTTGTCACTCAAAGCTTTACAGCTAAGTTGGAGGTATAAAGGTATAAGGTATTTTGTGTTTTGTGCGTATTCTAATGCAACTGTGGTAAACCAAAGCAGTAGATAAAAACATCCTATAAAAACATTCTGAGTATCAGGCCACTTTAGTTTACAAAGCTGTTGAGGGATCCAAGGATTTTAACACTCATGAAAGAAGCAGGCATTTTACCGTATCATTTAGGAGGAAGGTAGGTACTTCAGTAGAAAACTGTAGTACAAAACACTGATACCTCATCTGAATATACCCTAATTCCAGAGAGACTCTTAATTTTTTGCCATATCATCTTGATCCTCGAGTTCTGCTCAGCACCTGTACAACTGCTCATCTAGATCAGGCAAGAATTCAGCACCAGCTTATCCAAGCTTCTTGACTTGCCTGACAGAAGTCAGAAACCCCCCAGTTTCAAAACGCAGAGAGCAATGCACACAGTTAAAGTGCTCATGCACAAAAACGAATTCAGAATGGACTGGACCAGAAAAGAGAGAGAAGCCAACAGGCACCTGCCTCCCTAGCTAGATGTTCACAGAGCTTACCTGGGCCCTTTCTGGAATTGGGACTTGACCCTGATTGCTGGTGAATTCTTTAGTCACCAGCAGATTCACACCCTCCCCTAGCACTGTCTCTCTTGTATTCCTTCTTATAGGCAGCTGACACGACTCTCCTGGAAGGAGAAAGAGGCAGGCTGGAGACTCTCCTACCTGAGATTTGCCTCCTCATTCAACTGCTGGAGGCCAGCTTAAAAAGTCACCTTTTAAAACAAATTATTTCTACTTTGTTTGAAAGAACAGGAGCCAGCATCTATCCTCAGGAACTCTGTTAGAGCTATGACTCCACACCTCCTGCTTTGTACAGGTCAGCTGAATCACTTGCCTGTGTGTCCCTGCTGGAGACCCAGTGCCCACCACATGGAGCTCTGCTCTCTCCATGGACAACACATGAGAGGACAGCCCTACAAGACAGGGTGTAAAGCCACTTGAAGAGACAGAAACAAGCTCCCTGACATGATACAAATGTGTTTAACTCCACGCTCTGCCTAGGCTGGAGGGCACTAACGCAATTACACAATTTCCCATATCCAAACTAGCTCGTTCAGCGGTTGCCTTGGTACCACTGTACAGCCCTGCTGTACTCCACATAGAGCAATAAGCCATCACCACCTAAGAACTACATAGCTACCTCAATCTACCCTCCAAACTTGAAAGCTCTCGTCAAAGGACTCAAACCAAGTTTCCCCATCTCACTAAGCACCCACACAACCACCACCAAGTCTTGCATTTCCCTCCCAAATTAACCCAGCTGTGATTCCTTACAAATTGACCCATTTCTTTATCCTGTCCACCGCACAGGAAAAGGTGGCAAGGCAGAGGTTCAATCAGAGGATGAGAGAACTGAAAGGGTAAGGCGAGAGCCTGAGCCCAGAACATGAAATTGTCTACTTGGAGCATATAAACAGTTGGCTGAGCCAAGATGGGGACAAATTAGTCTCTCTTCACAGTAAAAGACAGCTATGTCACCTACCCACACAAACATAACACTTCTTTACTTCCTCAGAGTTGCAGCGCATCTTGTAGAAGTGAACTGAACCTTTCAGGGATGCAACACCAACTCAGCCTAGCTGAAAAGCATTAGAGTCTTTCTGTGCATACAATGCATAGCAGTCATCGCCAGACATTAGGACTCTAGTGTCCTTCTGCAGCCACAAAATTCTAAACTCTATAAAACGTAGTGTAAAGGTCTTTGATTGCAATGGTGACTTATCCACATGAAAATCCTGAAAGTGCTAATAATCCATTTTTCATGTATTGTAGTTCTATAATTAAAAGCTCAAGTGTATCTTTTCACATAAATATTAAAATTACACTAATACCATGTGAATAGGGAGAATAAACTTTGACAGACAAAACCAGAATTCTGCTAGAATATCAGATGGACATTTTACTGCTTTACAGCAGTTATAGCCAGCACTTCTGCAACAATGGGGAGTTTCAATTACTCTGGGGCACCAGGCACAGATTGAAACTCATATTTCCTTATCTATTTAAAGTTGCTCAAATAAGCATAAAGTAGTGGTGTAATCAGAGAAGCTATTTCCATTAATCTTTATTTACAATTTTTTTTTTAAAACAGGCCATAAAGTTAGTTTATAGGGATGACGACTATCCAATCTCACAATATACACAATACCTGTGGGTTTACCCAGGCAGAATTCCCACTGAATCTGCAGGGATTTTTTTCCTGATTATGGAGCACAGAGTCATTTCCAGTATTTTACATTAGTTATCTCTGAGATGAGTGTTGCCAGTACTGGAGCAACCTCAAATGGAGAAACAGGACTAGTTCCATAGCAGCTTTTGCCTGAATTCTACTAGCTATAGCAGTTTGTAAGTCCACACCAGCTGCTATTAAGGTCCCTGAGTGTATGCTAGGGCAGCCCTATGTGTGACATCCTGTATTTCATTAGAACTTTAACTGAAATATATTGAGATGTGACATCCTGTATATCATTAGAACTTTAACTGAAATATATTGAGACAAAGTCAGGATAAAAGGTTCCCCTCCTCTTCATTCAAAAGTAATTATAGTCTCCAGCACACGTGAGAAAATTGTATTGTTTCAAACTCTAATTAGAAAAAACAGATAGAAAACCGGTTGAGTTACCTCACATGTATTCTGCAAGTTACTTACAAAGAGCAGCAATGCTTTATCTTCATTACAAGGACAGACAAGCATGGGCACCTAGCATGTGAGCAAAGGCAGTATTGATGTGGGGTATATAAAGCAGAGTGCTAGAGGGGGTGGACTGATTTGGTAGATTTACCTGGAAATAAGGAAAAAATGCAGAGAGCCAAAGCTTTCCCATTGACTCCCCAGGCTTTGGAGTCTGTTAGCTGCCTCATCAGGGCTCCGCTGGCTTCCTGGCAGGGACTCTGCAGGAGGCCACCCCTGCCAAGAGCTCTCTGACTTGCTGCTGACTCCACTACTCCCCCTCCTCAAGGAGGTGGAGACTCCACAGCACAGAACCCAAGCACATCCTTTCCAAAACTGCCAAGGCATGCACGAATCCAACCGTGCGAGCCGAGCTCTGCCCCTCCAACGCCCCCGCACCCGCTCGGGAGCTGCTCCCGCCCCACGCCCGGGACGCGGCTCCTCGGGCGCCTCCGGCGGGGTTAGGGCTCCGCCCAGCGGCCTCTCGGCGCACAACGCCTCCCCGACCTGGGAGTGCCCCGCGGCGACCCGCGTGTGCGGGACATCCTGCACCGGGACTGCTCTGCATCCAGCCGCCCAGACACGAACCCGTTCTGTCTGGGCCGGTGAGTGTCTCTCTAAACCAAGTGGCGGAGATGCCTTCTCGTCATCGGAAACAAAGCCCCACACTTTTCTAAGGCAGAAGAAACAAACCGTCCCTTTATCACATTCCCAACAGGAGGTTTTCAAAACTCCATAAGCCTTCAACGGAATGCCCACCAACCTATGGACTACACCTACAGAAGCTCTGAAGTATCAGTAATGAGCAGATGCTGCAACACTTAGGAACCATCATTCAAATGCCAAGTATTTACAGGGAAAGAAAAAACCCCCATAATTCTTCACTTAAAGGCTATTAAATATTTGGGGCTCACTTGACAAGTTGGGTAAACCCTACTTCACAAACATATAATCAAAAATCTTTTCTTATTTTCCAAGTGCAAAACAACAGACTACCAGCAAACTCATTAAGCAAAAGCAATTTCCATTTACAAGAGCTTAGATTCAGCTTTCCAAATACCTCATTGCTATCCCCCCCAATTAGCATGCCACATATGGAAGATATTACAAGTAGATACTCTTCACCTTTTGTCCTCAAAGCTATGAGAGGGACCAAGTGTTCTTTATTTCCTGATGAATCCTTAATTACCTGCAATGTGACATATTCCTCCTTCCTTCTTTTTGATCCTAAAATCTAAACGGCAAAGCCAACAAGGCACACTGTCTTTCTCTGACCCTTTCATTCTATATATTTCCCAGTCACAGACATTAAATAATAAACACTTGCAAATATGTAGCACCCATCTGCACTCCATTTCATTCTTGTCAGTCTCTTCATAGACCTGGTAGTCTCTATTAATGGCTTAACTAGAGTCATATCCATGATGAGTTATTTCTCAAGGGCCAGTAGAGATGTGCCGGACAGCAAACTGCTGTCTGCCCAGTATGGTGCCAGAACCATCAGACTCCAGGTATCTGAGTGGTCATCAGATATTACAGTACAATCAGCAGTTTCAGTCCGAGACACGGCTTCAAAATCTCAAATCCTATGTGTTAACGTAGGCATCACAAGCTGACGCACACAGCAAGGGAGAAGCAGGAAACTGCTGGGGTCATCAAACACATCTCTGCCTGTTCCCTGCTCTGACAACATTCCAGTACCCACCACTCCTGACAATAGCAAAGTATGTCAAATAACCTTTTTTAGCCTATAAGCCTTACAAAACATGTGCACTCTTTTATTTGGCATCCTATCCTAAAAATACACAAGCTGCCAAGTAAGCCAAAGACAAGATGCCTATTTGCCAAAGGACAGCCAACTAGCACATGGCACTTGGCTATCAGCCTGGAGTTCCCATGTTAACTGATCTTAAACAGGGCCAGGTTAGCATTTAAGAAACAATTTTGTGTTTGAAATGTTGGTATTAATATCTTAGTATCTCTTCTTATGCTAGTGAGGAAGTCTACTGCATGAAGTTGACAAAGCTCACACTGGCCAATCCTACATAGACCAGGATCATCACATGCTACTTAGTAGTTTGGACAAAGACAGCAAAGACAACTTTAACAGGAAGACCGTCACTCCTAAGAATTTTGCTCAAGAGTAGCTTTACTAGAGCAGGGAAAAAAGCAGCTTCAGTGGATGAGCTGGGATGTGTTTTGCTGTGGTAGCATTGTGGAACAGCTAAAATCATGGGCACGCTGTACCTGTAAAGTGTAAGAATCCCATGGATCCATTTGTCCCCTTTTTATTTTTATGTTCCAATCTACTTTAGAATAGCAGAACACTAAAGCAGTTCCAGTGGTTTTGCAGAGAGTACATCCAGCAGCAAGGTAAGTCAGCTTCATTATGGCTGTGACTTTGACTGGAAGAGACTGTATCTCCAGACACATTTATCTTGTTGCAATGAACAGAGGAGTCCTGTGGGTCAGCATAATTGTACTGTCACACATTGCAGTACGTGGCAAGCAAGGACAAAAAGAGTGTGACCTGCCTATAAAACAATAACCTTATTCAAATAAGTTTGTTATCCCAAAATGATCTGATCTTATTTGTTAATACTGCCTTTCTTTTTAAGGCTCCTGAACACTCAGCTTCAAGAAAAGCCCAATCACATGCTCAAATCCATGTTAAAGTACAAGCACAGTTTATAACTCAACACCTTCTGAATTATTATGTCCTTGGGACATGGAGTTTCTGCTACAATCAGTTCTTTTTATTTCTCATGTAGCAGCAATTCCATCTGGAAACAGCACAGTTATCTCCTGTCCAACAAAGACAGCACGCCTCCATGTGCTACGTGTCATCTCCTGGTATCTCAGCTTTCCCGGACTTCAGTGTCTCAGTTGAAAAAAATGGAGAAACAGGCAGTGGCCTGTTGCATAAGGTACACTCACAGCTCCTGACTGGACAGGCAAACAGTTAAGGAGGCACCAGGCACTGACAATTTTCTGAACAATTGCTCCATAACACTGTCTGGGTCAAGCCTGACCAGCTACAAGGAAGCTATCAACAGAGAATTTGCAGGCTGTTATTGCTTGACCACCTCGCTACATTTAAAAGCCATCTGACCCATCTAGTGCTTAACCCAGTGATTCAAGGTGCCCAAAGTATCAAACCAGCCAGTCACAAAGTGACAATCTACTAATAGCCATTAACATTCTCAAATGAAAAAAACCACAGCTCAATGCCAATATTAGTTTAATTAGTTACTGCGCTCATAGGGACTAACTTTAAACCGTACAAACAAAACTGAAAACCAGTAAGTACCTTGGGGTTTTTTTTCAAAACACAGTTAATAAAAGAACAGTAATAATGTATCAGAAAAACACAGACGCAACTTAATAATTATCCTTCACACTTGCACAGCACGTTTCATCTGAGAAACACTGAGCACTTGAAAGACTAGAATTAATTCTAATTAAACCTCTCAGCATCCTATGTAGTTATATGACATTTACAGAGCGGTAAGCGAGACTCAAGGGTTTGGTAAGCTGCACAGGATGATAGAGCTTGGCATTGGTGGAGTCAGACCCAAAAAAAAACACCTCAGGATCCTGGCTCCTAGTTGTGTTTTAACTGCCAGGCTACCTACCCTGCCTATTTTGTTCAGCGCTAGGTTCTCTGCTATAATAAAGTGACAGATGAGGCAAAGGGAAGAACAACCTATTTATATTCAAAAATTGTGAGATTTAATGGCCAGCTAAATTGTTTTAATAACTGACTATTTTCTTCGGGCTCTACATATGCTTCTCCATTGCCCCGTTTTCCATTTCACATGTAGTCTAAGCATGTTGAATCAAGCACCGTCAGGATAGAAATAACCTCTGCAAGGGAAAGATCCACATAATTCTAGATTTGGAAAATGCATCTTATTTCAAAATGCATATAATAGCACTCTACTCTTCACAAATAGAGTTTTCCATTAGAAATAATTGTTAAAAAATACATATTTAACTAACCGTATTTTAATGAGACATTTTCTTTTTAATTATCATTCAGCTCTCAGGAAGAGAGGGAACGTGAAGAAGCCAGACAAGAGAAGAGATAGTGAAGGATGAGAAAGAAAGAAGGTGCCAATCAGATAATTGCTTAGACCACAGATAAACACTTTCTAAAGCTTTAGAGAAACATTTTGCATTACAAGAAAAGTAGCATCTGCAAAAGAGTTGAGTCTTTTTTTCCAGTCTTCTTTTTCAGCTTATTAAATAATTATAATGCAGGGAAAAGCCTTTTTCAACCAATAAAAAAATGTTAAATATGCCTCAGATCTATTATTTGACAATTATTAGCAAACAAGGATCAACAGTTATTTGCAGGGCATCAAGGAAAAGACATAATATGCGAGAACCAACCATTCCAGCTGCTAATACCTCCATTTGAAGAGTGTCAGTCAAAACTGATTTTCATAAAGAATCTGGTACATTTGGGGAGAAAACTATTGTTAATTCACAAAGAAAATTCAAACATCGTAGTCCTGTACAGTACATACTGCCACTGGCCAAGTAGCTGAGATAGTCAGTGGTTATACAGTTTCACACCCGTGGGGCCCCTTCATATAGGTCCTTCCCATACGAAGGAAAACAGCACAGAAAATTGTACAACTAATTGTAACCACCCATAAGAGGACAAGAGAATGATGAGACACAATAAATCATTTTGCTTAAGATAATGCAATCTGTGACACACACAGAGGACTGAGTCTATTTGTTAAAACTTAGGCTGAATTTGCCCATTTTTTCAGAGAAATTGATTATTGTAGTGAGTACAAAACATATCTCCTACTTTTCTGTCACAGTACTGAAAACTCTGGCCTGTAAGTCGTTTATAGAACTAAGAGATACAGAACACACAGAGATCACCAAATAGCTATGTTTGGAAGGCACCTTTGGAGGCCCCTAGTTCAACTCCCAAGCTCAGCACAAGGCCAGCTAGAGCAGGTTGACCAAGGCTCAGCTTTTCAGCATCCCCAAGGGTGGAAACTCTGCAATTTTTCTGGGCAACCTGTTCCAGTGTTGGACCACCCTCTTGGTGAAAAAAATATTTCCTCATATCTAGTTGAAAAGTCTCTCGTTACAACGCGTGACCATTGACCTGGAAAAGTGTTAATTAACTCCTTGCCGAGCCTCCTTTTCCACAAAGAAATATCTTTCAGCATTTGCTATCTGAACTCCACATAACCTACGAGCATAAGGATGTTTGGTCTCTTCTTTCTTCCTAAGTTGGTTTTTTTTTTTGATTTGGAGACCAGCTATTTCATGTGGCTTTTGAACAAACTGTAATTAATTAAACCAAGTAGCTGGAATCTTCAGCAGAAAAAACCCTTACATTGCGTTCTGGAATGAACAAGTAAACCGATGTGCAAAAAAAAAAAAAAACAACAGATGACGCGCTGCTGTAACAATAAACTTTTAGGCTTTATGATAAATATGTAAGTCCTGATTTGGGAACCATGCTCTCACCTTGTGAAATCACAAAGAAACAGAATAAGAAATTATACGATCTTATACTTTTGCAGTTACCCCAAAAACAATCCAGAAAACCTTTTGAATTAACATGGGTATATTCCTAATTATCTGCACAGAACAAAATGTGATACAGATTCCTGAATACTGTTCCTAGCACCCTGAGAAGGGAAAGAAGAGACCAAAAAAACCCATAAAGCTACAAATAGCTGAAAATCCTTGGCCATCACCATTGCCAAATGCATTGCTGCTGCAAATTTCTCACTACTACCCAGGCTGTCATGTAGAACCTCATTCTTTGCTATCACTGCTTGGGTACCAGGTACAAAATAAGCTGTGATACTGCAAGAACCATGCAGAGACTGAAAGCAAGAGCTGAGAGCTGCTATATTGCAATAGCAGATCACCTTGCCTCACATGTACCCATCTTTTCCTGAGGAAAACGTCTTTCATATGAACTTCCACTTCCTAATTTAGCAATAAAACCTTCCTCTTTTTTTAGTTTACCAGTAACTTTTCCCGTTTAAAATATTTTGCAATGTTGTTCAGTCTCTACACAGGGTAGAATAATGGGGAAGGGGATGACGAGTATATTTTTTCATTTTTAAGCGTAGAGCCTTCAACTGAACCTGTAAAGTTTTGCTGGTATAGGAGACCAAAAGGAATAGCACAGGATACCATTCTCTAAATGTGGAAGAATTGCTTGTTTTCTGCTTGTGCTTGCTACACCTGAACACTTATATGACAGAGCTAATCCTGTCTAATAAGCAGACATTCTTTTTATGAGAGTCCCACTTTTACAATCCTGGTTTTCTCAGAGTCTATAATCCAAATTTTATCCACTTCCATCTACAAAACAATTCAAAATTCCACACACTGATTCTGTTTATAAAAGATAAAGAGATGGGGAAAAAGGAAAATGGACACAAAAACTGGATTCACACCACTAGAAAGATCCTAGGTTCACTCAGAGAAATGAAGATACAATAGCGCTTTGTTTTTTCCTTTTCCACAACAGTTGTCAAAACTGAGGGGATCAGAAAGGAAATAGTGTGATGAGGTTTCTGCTTTGCCACAAGGGCCTGCTATATTACTTTCCATGTAGCTATTAACCTCTGAAGTAATGGATTGACATGTCAACCATTTCATTAGAGCAACACAAGAAGAATGACTCTGTGGCTAACACACAGCACTGAAAGGCAAAGAGAAAGGTCCTGCTCCTGTCTGATACTCTGATACATCAACAGTCTGCAAAAATTGAGGCTAAGCTTGATCAATGTGAGGCTAAGATCCACTGGAGTGTCTGTATTTGGCATCCTGCCTGAGACACCTAACTTCTCAATCTTTCAGAGATGCTGAGCACCACAGTTCCAGTGAGGAAGACTGAATCTGTGATTGTCCACCATGGTCATCAGCATCCAAAGCACTGCACCCAAATTTTGAAGGTTTACTTTGCAAATATAAAGGCCTTAGTCTCTAGGATTTAGAAGTCATGTTTGAGGTGTTTACACGCCTCTTGAAAGAATTCAGTGTTTCTGTGGTGCTAGGATGCAAAATCTGATGGTACCAGAGGCCATTGGCTAAGTAGTGCACTAATGCAGGTAAACACGCTTCCCTCAAAGAGCTTCTCAGCTCTCAGATGAACTATTGAGAAAAATCTTGGTAGTGTTATGAAATAAAAATAACCAAAGCCTCAATAGAATAGGCACCTACAAATTCTATTTAAGAAATGATACAGCATGAGGTTCAAGGAACCTCACAACAAGAAAGCAATGTATATACTTAAATATATCTCACACATTCATAGAGTGTGGTGCAATAAAAGGGTGCGTGTGTTTTTTACCTTCTGTTTTTCCTCATAGCATTTTGTGTACAGCTTGGCTTCTATGTTTGGTCTAATGCAAGCAACTACACTACCACAGATTCTCTCATTACTCCTGTATTGGATTTAATTTTCCTTTGCTGTGAAGCACTACTTACTACTTAGTGTATTTCTCAGAGACATTCAAATCTTATTGAAATAAGGTCTCATATACTCTTTCAGTAGGAAACAGTTGTTGCCCAGCCCTTCACACAACTTCATGGTCTAGTGTGCCCCATTTCTACTGGAAGATAGAAGAGAAGCAGGTTCACAAAGTGGGAAAGGTACTGGAAGCACCTGATTTTATTTCCCAAGCTCCAGGGTGTTTAAAAGTAACAACACTACTTCGAGGACAGGGAGCAAGAGGAAGAATAGAAGCAGGCAAAGATATGGCTCCACTAATGAAACAGGAGAGATTTGAAAACAAAGACAACTCCTTGTCCAGGCTGCCTGCAAAGGAGGTCTCTCTCTCCTACAGGGCTAGACTCTTACTGTTAATTTGGTGACAATGCAAAGAGACTTTTTGTTGGGGCGTGGGTTGGAGGAGAGGTGCAGATTTGTTCGGGGGGATTTTCTAAACACAAAGACCATTTGTTGCCCACAAAGATATCCAATATCTTATATATCACTCTCCTTTTCATCTTTTGATCAGATTTTACAACATAGAAGGGTATCTTGGAATAATAAAAGGGGCCCCTAGTACAGGACTAGAGCACTCAGACACTACAGCAAGTAGTTCACTGTTGAAAAGCTTCTATTAGGCTCCAAAAGGATTAGCTCTCTCTTAACAATTCTGTTTTCACATGTTTGATCTCACTGATCTACACTCCATACTTCAAGATAGTGATGGGTTTTATCTCAGAAGTTTTTCTGACAACTTGTTTCTTCCTTTACCACAAGTCCATCCATCTCTCCAGCCTCCTCAGCATTTCATCTGCTGTGGAAATTGCACCAGCCTGTTACCACACTAGAGCTATTTCAGTTCTCAAGTTCAGAATACAGCAGATTCATAGTCCACATGGGTTCTTTTAGACTACAGTCTTTGCAAACATCCTTTCTGCTAGAACAGAGCAACATGACAGAAGATTTCCAGACCTGTCCTTGACTAGCTAGCTGGAAGAGCTCTGGTGAGCACGTTGCACTTGACAAATGACCTACCCCTTTCATTAGGTGAAGGCTCTGGTGTAGTTAACACACGTCTAGCATGTGGTTACTGAGTTTGCAGCACAAGAAGTGTAGAATGATGTGTTGGTGTATGGTTCTGCACAGGACCACGAGGTTGCAGAGAACTCAGCCACATGTACAGATGTCAGTGCTGTACATCACATATCGCACGCCTGGCTTGCTGCACCGTGTGTTGTAGCAGCCTTTCATAAAATACAGTAAAACAGACGTGCTACGCAGAATGTGTGGATAACTGCAGTGTATTGTGTGCCATAGCCCCAAATCAAAATGGGTAAAAGGACAGTAATTCAGGGGAACTTGAGGGACTTCATTCCAAAATTCTGAATATCGTGAATTAAGTTCAATCCACATGAGCTAAACAGATTCTTGAATCTGAAGAAGCAGAAACATTGAAGCTCTGCATATTCTGCCTATGTAACACAGGGTCACTAGTCATGCCACACCACCCAAAAGCACCTGGTGATTAGATATCTAGGATGTAGATTACCAGCCTAGGTCCTGTCCCCCCAAAAACATTGCCAATTGTTCTCTTCATCTCTGTTCTGCTGGCCAGAATACAAGTGAACAGAAAAAAAGCCCTGTTAACATAAAGATTTTTCAGGAAGAACCCAGTCCTGTGTGCAGCATGCATGCGCTTACAGCACCAGTGACCTTCATGTTCCTTGGAGGCACAGGAGAAACTCAGTTTTTAGTTTTTTCCAAGTGCTTCTCTGATTCACATCACCTTTTCACCCCAGTTCACGTTCTTGCAAGGAGCATGCAAAAAGCAAAGAAACAACCATGTACAACTAGGGGCAGTGCCCTGTTTTACAACACAAAGCAGAGGGCTGTAGGCATTCTTCAGAAATTGAAAAGCTAGCAAAAAAGGGTGTGTTGGGGTATATGAATTTTACCTTCTTAATTACCCTGTTATTTAAAGCTAATGAATAATTACTACAGCAACCTTGCTCTCATACAGTGTACACCTACTCAACCACAGCTCAAGATGAAACCAGACAATCACATTTGGGGCTCAATCCTCCAAATAGATTTTACTGAGTTTAATGCTTGGTTTACCAGCATTTCACACCATTAAGCACCATTTACTGAATCAGATCCTTCAGACATTCATTGATCTCAAAACAGTTTCAAGTTAATCACACATTGCAGGGTTGTTATACTTCAAAATTCTTGGCAATAATTCTCCTATTAATGTTTACATTCACCTACCAATTATTTATTGGAATTCCTTCAAGCATTTAAAAATCTTTTATAGGCTGGACTTTCCTTCAGAGATGCTGCTGACAAAGTAAAAGTGAAATCAAAAACCTTATTAGTACTAGTGATCCACAATAACTGAGGAATCTCAGAAGTAAATGTTAATTCAAACTGAGTGAGAGGAAGATTTTTGCAAATTTTACAGTGGTAAAACTTTCAAACATCAAGACACTGAAGGTCTATATTCTCCTTCACAGATCTTGTAATAGGACCAGTTCTAGAAGAGACAAAACGATTCTCCTGTAAGCAAACTTTATCTGCATTAGCTTTTTAAGCAAAGCAGATTTTCTGTCCATTGTGACCTCCTGCACAAGGACCAGATTAAAACCAATGTCTGAAGAAAAAACATACAGAAAATGCTAACCTTGACTGTGCTTTCCCTAAGAGAAATAAAGGAGAGGTTGCTTCTGGTGAGGAGTGGTACAAAAGCAAATGAAATCCCACTAGGATTTTGAGTTACCAATAAGGAATAAATAATGGAAAGTAGGTAGACTTGATTCATCTGCATTATCAACAGTTAAATCAGTTCCATGTACAAAGAAAACACAAATAGGCCTGCTTTAGGCAAATGTGGTTAGTTAGGGGTTTTGGGGGGAGAGTTGATTTTTTGGTTTGAGGTTTTTTGCTTTCTGTAAAGACATACTTGGAAGAGTGCAGGAAAAGAATGCAGGCTGTCTCACAGAGCGAAGCACTGACCTTAACCCCCTTCTGAGCAGGGAGAATGTGTGCGGTATCTCTTGTCTCTCCTACTAATTTTCTTCCCAGTCTGAAGTACAGACAGCCAGAAAAGAAGAACAGGCCAGCTCTTCCCTCACCATCCCAGGAGATGTACAGAAGGAGTTGTAAAGAGCAGAACCTAGCACATAGACTCGAATCCACTCCATCTACAGAGACTTTTATGGTTCCACATCACAGTTCTGGAGTGGTAGCAAAATATGTCTATTTGCACACTAGTCAGAATAAACAGGTTGACTTGTTATTACCATTAGAATTGGAAGAGTTGTAATTTTAGGCTACCTATACTGTAAAAGAACTTAAAACTTATTTCTAATGCACTTAAAAATCCAAGTTCAGAATTTATCCCTCTTCTCCACATCAACACAGTTTTGCTGACACTTCTTAGCCAACGTTTCAGTATGCTGGTACAATATAAAAGCAAAATGCTCAGCAATATATTCACCTCACCAACACAAAGAAGAGTTAGTTAAAAGACACGAGATTGTATTGTCTTCTCTGCCAATCTTGCAAATATTTTGGTTTATGTTTTCTAACATAACAAGCTCTTACTGTGCAGATGCACAAATCGGCCATCACTGACATTAACAGCAGCCAGCACAACCTGGAGATGGTAGTTTTGAAGGTGGTTTGCTCATTTTCAGCTATCTTCCCAGAATCACTTTGGTACAGATGTCATAGTCCCCACAAGAAGAGAATGACATAACATGATCCCTGTTTTAATCCTGAGTCAGGGAGCCGAGCAGATTTCTAGAAAGAGAGCAAACAAAAACCACACAAAGCTTCTGGGTTTCACTACAATTATCAGAGCTATTCTCTTTAACATCCAACTTTGTGTCTATCCCGACCTCCTCAGTTTTATTTCTCTAACAAGGTAAAGTACAGGCTAAATGCATACAAACATTTGCCATCTTTGGAACTAAGAGATTGAACACAATTTTCTTTAGACACTGAGTTTATTTGACTCTCATAAAACTTCTGCCAAATAAAAACTGTCTTAGAAGGCATTTCCAACCCAAAAGGTAAATTTACTATTATTTTAAGCACCAGAAGTGTTTGAAAATACAGAGAGTACATGAAGACACATACATCATTTTAAGTCTAGAACCTGTATTTTCTTAGTATCTATGTTAGGGAGTCTGAGTTCTCTACAATAACCCAAATGTTCATTGCTTTACAGTTCTGAATCTCAGGACAGGATAAGCCAGTATCAGCTAGACAGACACAGGCCTGATCCACTAAGAGAAGATAGGTATGTGGTATTTCCAGAATACAGAGCAAGAATTCTACCTGGAAACTTCCCTAATAGTTCAAGTGATGTGCTGAGGACAGCAGACAGATGCTGGCAGGGCGATATGCAAGAAGCCAGGCTAAGCTGAGCAACTTTGCATCAAATGAGTGCAAAACTAAGAAAGCTGCCAGGTAAGCACTCTAGTCAGGTTTTCTGTGTCACAGAACAGAGCTACGTTCTTCTGACTACAGCAGAAAACACACCACAAAAAATAACAGTGGGGATGGTTCTAAGGGTAAACCATAGGACAAGTTCATCACTGAAAGCTGTTTCACTTTTCAGAGGAAAAAAAAAAAAAAAAAAATCACAGAATCACAGGACATACAGTAGAATAAGTCATGTTTGGGGTGGGTTCTACTCTTGCCCCCCCTGCTGTTGAGCTGCTTTTCCCTCTAGTCTCGACATCATGCAGACAAGCAAGAGGTCCCAGTAAGAGCCTGTCACACTGCAGGACTCTTCTGCACTATTGCTTCCTTGGGAATTCCTCCTCCTCTCATCAGAAAGAGGACAGAAAGCACAAAGACAGCAACGAGTGTAAGACACAAAGTCAAGGGAAAGAGTCCCTTCCATTGAATGGGATGGAGGAGGAAGAAAAGACAGCCTCAGGATAGAAGTCTGAGAGATTATTTGTGGGGGAACTAAATGTGCACAGACATCACTGACTGCCAAACATCTCACAGGGTGCTGTCTCAGGAGTACAGCAGCACTGGCATTTGTCACCTTAGGACACACCTGGCCACCTTGCTCCCATCTGCTTTGGGAGTGACACATTTTTTGTTGTATGTGTGCTTCTCTATGTTAGTTCACTTATACTGGGCTCTCCTGAGAGATCCCCTGCAGAAATGGGGAAAGAGAGGCAAAGAAAGGCCAAGCTACCAAAAGCAGTGGTTATGCATCTCAAGCTCTGGTTCTTAACTCACTTGCAAGGAAAAAAAAAAAAATATAGACAGTGGGACAGGACAAACACTGCTGAATCTTTGCTATTAAATGAAACCAACTCTCATTACTTCTGCACTTGCCTTGTAATTGAGACAAGAAGAATAAATGCAAATGCATTCTAGTTAAATTTAGTTTTGTGAAGGCACATAACAATGAAGCAAAATCTGGATTTGGAGTATTATCCATGTTGAAACAAAGCTTTGTAACTCCTTCTGAGACAGCCTTGAAGCTGTTGCTGCGTATCGAAACAACGCAAAGACAGCCCAGTGTGCATTAATGTGGCAGCTTTACAGAACATTACATCTCTTGGATTTATAAGAACTGAATTTCTCCGTTGTTCTAACTACCCACAGGCACCATGGCTATGGATATAAGTCACTCACCCTCTCACTGTATGCAAAATGTTAGATACTGAGTTCCCAGGACCAGAGCGATTACTCACAAAACCAAAAGGACCATACACAGCTACCCTCTGGGAAACACCCACGTTCAAAGCTAACGCTTTCTTCCCTCAAAAATAGACTTCTTTTCAGAAACGCAGAAGCTCTGACAAGCCACAGGAACAGAAAGAGTGAAGCAGCCAGTATTTCAGTTTGAAAATATATCCTAGTACCAAAAAAGGTGGATATTAGAGAACTCCACAGTTACTGAAAGGTGCTTGTAACAAGGTTTATATTTGTACAGTGAGCAAACCCACTATTCAATAAGCTCAGTAGTACATGCTAGATCTCATGGATTAGGAGCTTTTGTGAAGCCTTTGTAACATGCTTCTTCCCATCATTAGTTCTTGTTTCCATGGGAGCTCTGAAGGTACTAGCTTTACAGAAGTCCTCTGAATTACTGAAGAATAAGGAATGAAATACCTGCAGGGATTTCACAGCTGCGCCCAGTGGTTTCAACCGTTGTATACATTATTTTCAGACAATGCCCAGTTTTCAGGCATGTGGTCCACATGGGGCTATCCTGATGATCTATTGAGTCTCTCAAAAGCCAGCTTCTTGGTCTGTTGGGTTTTTGATTACCTGACAGAAACTTTTATTTATTTCCTAGCAGTGAAGCAGAAAATGCCTCATGATTTAATGAGTCTACAGGTAAAACAATTTTAAAATCATACATGCCATCCTCAGAGATCAAGTGGACTTGCCACAATTTTAGATCCTTTAGGGTTTATCAAAGAGACAATCATTCACATCACAAAAGATATTCAATAAAACAGAAGAATGTTCTCTAAATGATTGTGGATGGTCAGTTAAGGAACATTTAATGCACTTTGGATGTTAGAAAATTATTTAATATATGCCTGGAAACAGACAGAAGCAGATATATACAGATACAAAAATGTAGTAAGGGCTCATTAACAGGGCATTAAACTAGATTTGAAGGGAGAGGGTACGTAACTGAATCATAGAATATTAGAGGTTGGAAAGGACCTCCAGAGATCAAATACCCCTGCCAAAGCAGGATCACTTAGGGCAGGTCACACAGGACTGCACCCAGGCAGGTTTTAAGAGTCTCTAGAGGAGAGTCCGCAATTTCTGCAGGCTAGCTGTTCCAGTGCTCCCTGCAGAAAAAAAAGTGATTGGCCCCTTCCAGTTGACATCCACACCTCAGATATTTATAGACATTTATAAGATCCCTTCTCAGTCTTCTCAAGACTAAACAGTGCCAATTGTCTCAGTCTTTCTTTATAGGGGAGATGCTAAAGTCCTTTATTCATCCTTGTAGCTCTCCACTGGATTGTCTCCACTAGATCCTTGTCTCTCTTGAATTGGAGAGCACGAAACTGAATACAGTACTCCAGGTGTAGTTTAACCAGGGCAGAGTAGAGGGGCAGGAAAACATCCCTACATCTGCTGGACACAGCTTTCTTAATGCATCCCAGGATACCATCTATCTGGACCTTTTGCAAGGCATTTGCCACTGCTCCACATGACATCTTTGTCTCTCAAACAGAAACACATGGATTTGACAGATGGACTGCTCAGTGGATGAAGAATTGGCTGGACAGTCACACTCAGAGAGTTGTGATCAACAGCTTGATATCCCAGTGCTGGACAGTTTTGGGCCCTGTACTGTTTAACATCTTTGTCAGTGACACAGATGGTGGCACTTAGTGTGCTCTCAGCAAGTTTGCCAATGACATCAAGCTGTGTGGTGTGGTTGACATGCTGGAGAGGAAGGGAGTTCATCCACAGGGACCTTGACAGGCTTGAGAACTGGGCCCATGCTAACTGCACGAGGTTTAACAAAATAAGGATGTCTCCTCCCTAGGACTGTTTAATGCCATGTAGGATGGGGCTCTGGGCAATGTGTTCTAGTGAAAGGTGTCCTTGCCCATAGCAAGGGGTTGGATGATCTGTGAGGTGCCTTCCAGCCTAAACTATTCTATAATTCTGTGATATAAGAAGACTACTGAAAAGTCATTCATCACTTCAAATCCTCAATATTAGACAGTTGTTTGGTATGCTATGTACTGTAAGTGTGGTAGTAGGAGAATTCTATGTCAGAAGGCTGTGTCATTACAAAAAATACCTTCTTGAGTAGTGCCTCAGTGAAAAGGTTCAGAAAAAAGCTACAGCAATTCCATAATGAAAACTTCACCATCCTCTACCTATAAAGTAACTAGGAAGCCAACTTTTGCTTCATCTGCTCCATCAGTGCTTCAGACTCTACTCTCAGAAACACCTGCTCTTCTGAAAGCCAAAAAAAAAAATGCAGATGACCTAGACAGGGATATACACTAGGGATGGTAAAAAGTAGGATGCCCTACAACAGAGGAGGATCTTAAATGTCAGACTATACTTAGAGCACAGGCTAAGGCTTGTGCTTCTATCCGAGAAAGCAGAGACACATGAAAAGAAAAAGGGGTTGGTAACTATAGCTGGAGGAGCATAAAGGAATTGTTTTATTTTGGTATGACACCAGGCTCCACTGGAACATTGTTCCAGGATCCAACTAGTTTCTGTATGTTCAACTGCTTTATAGGGTGAAAGAAAATGGCTTGGATGATGTGCTGGGTTTTGAGCAAGGCATCTTGCTACTGGTATGGCCAACAAGCATGATCCACAACTGAAGATGAGCAAACAGGAATTTCCCAAGCCAAATTTCAGTCAAGACAAAAAACACTTTTTCCTAGGAATTTGTAAATTAAAAAGAGCTTCACCCACTCTTCAACGTACAGAGCCTAAATACTTAAAAACTTGGTCTTGCAGATTACTCCTTTTTAAATGAGAACAATCTACTTTTCCAATTAGCAAATATAAACAAGTCTTCCGCCTCCTACTTTCCTTTCTCTTTTTCCCTCTCCAGTTTCATACTCTACCTCTTTGAGACTGAGAAAGACTTCTCTCTGCTGCAGATACAGCAAACATGACATCAGTGAAGCTGGAAACTAGTTCATATTGACAAAGGACAGTAGCTTATATCAATAGTACTGGATAAACAGAGGTTATGAACCTCTGCTAGATATGAGACTTAGAACTCAGACTGACCCCCTGTTCTGTGCATTGGCTTTTGCAAACTTGCCTGGTCAACCTCCCCTGTAAAACCACCTACCCCAGAGGGCTCTTGTAGAGCAGCTGTGGTAAAGACTGTGAGGCATGCTGAGGATGAGGGAATGGATGCCAGCAAGGAACTGTTCTCCCTGTGCACTCTGTTCCTTACCCTTCAAGTTAACAGGGATTGGAGCAAAGCCTTTTGTAATGAACATAACAAAAGATGATGAGTTGGCCTCAAAGCAGTAATAAAAAAAACTTGAAGAACTCTTATAATAAAAAACACATTCACATAACTGAGTTTTATTATTTCCCACAGTTTTATTTTAATATATGACTCAGGGTGTGGAGACAAAGGTGTGATTCAGACCCATAATGGGACTTTAAAAGCTTGTGCCATAGGGGTGGGCTAGGCCCTCTGGTTGCCGTTTACAGGAAGCCCCTAGTCAAACAAAACTACTACGCAGCTACACGTATGCTTTCTCCACATAAGGTAAGATGCATATAAAGCATGGTAGGTACACTGGGAGGAACAGACAAGAGACATGTATACAAAGACAGAAAATGCAACAATTAGAGAACAGAGGAAGCAAAAGCACTAGTCTTTCTGGCACATCAGATGTTGTGAATCTAAGCTTCACAAGGAAGAACAGCATTCAGACATAGCCAAGTTAAACGAGATCCTCTGACTTGTCATGGGCTTCCCCAGAGCTCCAAAGATTTGCTTTGAGTTCAGCTCGAATGTCCAACAACTCAGGTAGAAAAACACCAATTTTTCTGAGAGGTCAACAGCTCCCTGAGCTATTCCTGAAACACTGCAGGACTTGACTCAACAATCTGAGACTTTCCAGCTGAAAATACTCTGTGTGCCACAGGCTGACTGTGGTTCCAGTTCAACAAAGCACTTAAGCACTTTCATTAAGAGCACTTGCCAAACAGCCTGCTGTCCTATAGTTCCACAGGTGATACAAGGTGTAGATCATCACTATTTTCAACTCTGCACACCATGCAGTGTTGGACTTCTGTATCTCAGTGCTTCAGATGTGGCTGCAGTCGAACACTTTGCTCTTTTGATCAAGATTTCCCACAAAACTGTGGTTTTGTGATCATGCTATAGGTATGTATGGCTGTTCGTGTCTTCCAAGTTTGAAAGGAGGATGAGGATGGTCAGAAGGAATGTAAGCACATATGTAGAGGGTCAATAAAGGACACTGACCAGAGTACTGAAGGGAGGCAGAAAGAAGCTGATGAAGTTAGGGTGAGTTGCATGACTTGAAGGCACTCTGCAGCAATGTTTGCTCAGAGAATATACTGGATACTGCTGCAAATCAGCAGATTGCAAGTAGAGAATAAGCTCTAGACTCTAGTCCTCCTCTCTGTTAGAGACAGCACCTTTCATTAGCTTACACATTCCCCATGCCTTTCCTCATTGTGATGTGCAGACAGCAAGTGAATATCAACACCTGGCTTAAACTGCATCTTTCCAAGAGGTTGATGTGTTCACACAAAGGATGACTGGCCAAATGCACACACACACAGAAGAGCCCAGCTGCTTTCCAACATCATCTCCTCCTCTATTGGCAAGTTGCTCAAGAAAGAAGAAACATGCTGGCTTGAAGAATCTTCTGCTTCTACTTGGATTTGAGTAGGGCTGCTCTGTTTGGATTGAGGAGCCTCTGCACTCTCAGTAACCCATACAGAGGTACAGCCAGAAAAATCTTACCACACATACACACCTTCTGAATTTTGTCAGGCAACACCTGAAGAGCCTAAATCCCTTCTAGGAAAACAGGGAGAAAAATCTGATGCTATCATCAAAAATGTTTGGGACGATGCACTGTGCTGCAAGACCCCACCCCTGTAATGATACCATCAAAGCCTAACATAAAGAAGGCATCCTGCCCCTCCTCCACTTGAAAAAGCCCACCAGTGGTAATACCAAAGGAAAAAACAGTATGTAAGACTACACGCCTCCCAGCAGATTGCAATGGAGAAGAAACATATGTTTCAGAAACAGGCAACTAAGGCCAGAGAGGTAAGAAATTTGTCCAAGATCACATTAAGCAGCAGCATCTCAGCCCCATTCACCATTTCCTGGGCTGGAGCACAGAGCAGCTGTGAGTGAAAGGGCTCACTGTGCATCCTACCTATCTACAGCAACTCTGCTCCCATGCAGCTTTTCTTTAAACATGCATTGTTTTCAGGAGGAACCACCATGGCTGACAGGTTATAAATGGCCATCCTGTACTGGAAGCAAACCATCAACAGTGCTGCAGTACTCTTACAGTCCAATTTTTGAAGCAGTGCAAGGAAAGGAAGGTTTGGTGGTGCTGGTCCAATGCATTTGAATAGGACAGGTGCATAGCACTGCCCACACCTCTCTCTTGCTCTGCCTTGTGTGTGAGCAAAGCTCAAAAGCAACCCATTCCTTTCTGTCAGAGTGCACCTGTACCCTGCAGCAATCAGAAAGGAGGGGTGGGTGGATGACCCAATGTACTTGCAAGAGCCTGTCATCTCTGTCTCAGCAAATTTTGGGGCCTGAGTTTGTCATTAGTGGGGAAGCCAAGCCCAGATTTTAACCTCCTTGCAGCTCCGTTTTCCCTGTTTACCAGAGAAAATTATTTAATAAAAATTATTCCAGCGGCTTTACAGTGTAGTTTCTGTGAACTCTTTAAGTACTGGAGGGGATGTGTATGAACTCTAAGCACAACGCATTTAAACCAAATATACATTTCTGACTATAAGACACCTCTTCATCTTTCATATAGATGAGCTCCCGGATAACATCTATTTTATTTGTGGTTCTCTGTGCAAATACCCACCAATACATTAAGTGAAGAGCATGATGCACACTCCAGCTTTGTTATTCTTCTCAAAAATTATAATACTGTACAGATAAGAAGTGTCATTTCCTGACTATTCCATGGTACAATAGATACGCCAGTTTACAAAAAGGAGAGGGGGGAAAAAAGGGGGGGTTTTGTTTCAAAGACTGTTAAACAACATTATGTGCCAAACTGGCTTCCCCATTCTCTGAAGCACACAAAATAATAAGGTTCTACAATCAAGTCTCCATATCAAGATAATCACAGACAGCACCCTGTGAAGCACAATGCCTGGCTCCATTGGATACCTGGAGGCACAGCAATCCCACCTGGACTGCACCAGAGAGGCACACACCTCTGCAGGAAAATACACTAGCTAGCAGCTGAGACATGACAGCTTCTTACAGCACCTCTCCCCTGCAACAGGCCATAGAAACACACCTTGTCTCTTCTGGTGAAAGTCAGCAGGCTGATGGAAAAGCCTCTCACCCAGAGCATACAGTTCACAGCCCATTTAGAAAGCTGTTCCTTTCTGTTTCTCAGCTGTTAGCGAGCACCTTCCAGCTGAGACCCAGTAACTGGCTGTGTAAGCACTTCTAGTCAGTTCTAGGGCAAAGTCAAACAAGTTGGTTCAAACCACTGCCAGGTAGCTCAGCTAACTTGTTTTATTTTGTCCTGGAAGACTCTGGAGTGCCCACAGGTTGGGAAGAATTGAGAAAAGCTCAAAAATCCTGTGTGAATGGAGCTAATAGGCATCCTAAGCATTAGTCCCTTTTGGAGGCAAAGCCAGGAGAGGTTAAGTTAAACAGCATGGACCTTACCTTGACACAATCAATAATCAAGAAGGCAGCAGTCTGCTCCATCATGTCACAGTAGTAAATCTATGAACTCAGCAGTCTGGAGATTTCCTCTGGCAGCTGATTTACCCTCCACAAGAGAGAGCTGCTCTACCCCAGAGTCTTGAGTGCAGGCCCAGAGCACACTAACACCACCAGACAGCTATGCCTTGGGCCCCCAAAGCAAGAAAGGTCTGTTCCCCAACCCATTGCAGGAGCCCACAAAACACTGAGCAAGAGATCTGCCAGCAGACCTCAGCTGCAGCTATATGGTACTGTCAAAATTAAGCAGTATGTATGGCTGCAGGCAACCTAAACACAATCAGAAACAGAATTCTGGAGCTAATTCTATTAGCAGAACTAATGTTACTCAAAGTCTTTAGACTACACCTTCTCCATGATGGCCTGTGGATCATAGCAATAATGGTTGGCCTGACCTGAGAACAAGTTCTAGCCCTTCACCTAAGTTACAGATGGGCTATATTCAGACTGGGAGAACACATGGCAGAACCATCTCTGCTCCTCTGCTCTGTCTGTTTTGCTCCTTTCTGCATCAGGTACACCAGTCGATACTGGAGTGCAGCCCAGCCACCCTCAGAGACGGCTCGCTCCCCCTGCAGCACACACTGCAGAAAACTCTGCTCTACGAGTACACACTGAAGGATTATTGGGGGTTTTTTTAATGACAATGTGAACCCAAACCCACCTCAACAAGACTTTTACTACTACAGTAATTTTCACGTTAAGCTTAGGTGCCAAACTGAGAAACGAATAGCTGACCACCCAGCTGCGAGCCCAGAGTGCCATCTACTGGGCTGCTCTGAGGGTGCCCGCAGAATTGAGGGATGTTTCGAGTCGTGGTTGTCACATCCGATACGGAACGTTTCAGTAGATAAAAGGGAAGCGGTAGATATAAACAAATTTCCTTTAAACTGGAGATTTTAACTCTGCCCAGGATGTCACGTTTGTAAGCAAGATAATTAGAAGTAAGAGACAAGCTAGGTTACTCGTGTAAGTGGTTTTAAATTAAGTCCGTACCAGGGCTGTCAAGGAAGTTATTCACAATGCACCGACAAAAGGAAAGAAAGTTGAAGGTGAGTCCCCTGGAATCTAGCCAGGGACCAATGTTGTTAATTTTGAGTGACCACACGCAGGCCAAGGATTCATGGGTGCACCAAGCTAAGGGCAACTGTAAATGCAGAAATGAGGAGTAAATCGAGGACAACTTCAGTTAATTTGCGACACGTAAAGTCAAGATGCTGACATGCAGCTGAACGAGTGGTATAAGGAGATGGGGACCGATCACACAGAGACAGAATAGAGAAGGACAAAGTAGGTAGAAACACAGATGAAAAAGGATCTAGTGGTACGTTTCCTTCTGTAAAGGATGTAAAAACAAGTCATGGTGGACCTCAAACTAAAAGTCTAAGTGAACAGCACAACCATGTAATGCATACACAATTTTTTAAAAGTCCCAAGCTAGGAGAAGACTCACTTATAAGAATTGGCAGTTAACACTCCAACCCAATTAGCGGTTGTGAAGCAGTTAGCTTTAGTACTATGTCCAGCATAAGGCAACATCTTAAGAAATTGAAGCCATTACTGATGACTTCAATAAGAATAGGGTTTAGAAAGCATGTTTTTTGAAATAAGAACAGAGTTTAGAAAGAATGTTCTTTGAGGGGAAAAAAGAAACCATAAAATTAAGAAACCAGGGCCATTTTGCAATTTGCAGAAAAGACAAAAAGAAATACTCTAGCAAATTGAAAAATCAAAGCAGAGTATAAAAAAATTAAGAATCAGTTTCCCAGTGACCAGGAGAAGAAAATAATCTTAAATGTAGCAAAGAAAATTTAGATTGGTAATTTAAGAAGAGCTTTTTAATTGTTATAGTGGTGAAATGTTGAAATATTACAGTGAGTTTTTTATAAATGCATGAAACAAATGCTTGCTCTGGAATCAATCATCCTTCTGGGTCCCCTTCACCACCGCATCTCAATGTGCTCCGGTAACACATCAATTGTACCATTACTTAACTGAAACTAGGTTTTTTTTCAATAAATCTGGCTCTGGAAATCTCATTCATCCACAACCTCAAATAGTTCTTTGCATAATCTGCTTACCCTCATCTACTTATGTGCTGTCGTGAAATGTCATTGAAGGGATGATACTACTTGAACATTCAATGACCCACTTCACTGAGGTGGAAATTTTAAAATAGAGTTTTTACTCAGATGTGTGTAACAGATGTGTATGAACTGCTCAACAGTTCATACATGATGAGTAATTTATCTAAAAACCAGGAAACATTCTGGTCACCAGAATCTGTGGGTAAAAGCCTGCTCAGTGGGAGCTGTGCAAGTGCAAGGAAGCATCTGGCTCTGACCTTTTCGCTACATTGCCAAAACACTTCCCTTTATAGAGGCTGTGGTAGGATTTACTAACACACAGCAATCCTCTGCTGTATACAAGATGCACATTCCTCCCAGAGTTGCTCAAAAACACAGTAGTGGTGTCAGTAGAATCTACTGAGCTTCCTAAATCATGAGACTAAAGTTCCCAAGTCTTGCAGAGGACCACAGAAGAGTGGCACCAGTCAGCCTTAGCTACTAAGGCTCTTCCCAGTGCCCAGCAAATGCAATACATTACAGAATTCAGAAGACACACTTAATTGTCAGAAATACCTCAGATTAGAGAGCTTTGCAGAAGACCTGATTCTCAGTCTACTTTTCCAACTAGTTTATTTAAGTCCCCCTTTAGCAAGCCCAGAACTTGTTGTAAGCCTGAAGATCATGCATTTACTAACTCCAGTTCTTGGATGCATTATTGCGCCTTACTGATGAGAAAATGAGCCTTCCCAAAAACCTGAAACGAGACAATGGCTTACACATTCTGGTGACCCAATGCTCACAAAAGGTAAAAACATAAAAGAGCATTGATTATAAATAGTGTCTGTTGTGAATGAAATTTGTAATAATCAAGGTAGATGATAGAAACATAAGCAACAAATTCTTAGGATAATGCTAAATCCTAGGAATTACTTTTACCTAGTTTGGATCTTAGTAGTTTGCACAAGCTAATTAGCCTCTTTGACCTATTCCAGAACTGTTCTACTCTTAAAGAAACCTCTTTCCAGTTGCCATTATTGCACAGAAGAGTAGCTACCAAAAAATAAGCCTCTCTGGACAATTTCCTCCTTTGCGGGCCTACAGAAAAAGACTGTCTTCCATTTTCATGTGCACATCCCCCATTTTCTTGCTTAGGTACTGGGGAGTCATGCAGGACTCACTAATGCATCTTTCTCTACTGCAGCTTCCTGAAGAAACTGAGGTACAATATCATGTTACTAGAAATCAAACACCACCATTTTTTCCATCTTTATCATAAAGATGCTTTCAACAAGTAACTGATCTACCCGCACCTGGCTACAGTTAAGGTTGCCTGCTGGGACTCATTCACATTCAAGTGGAAAGTTTTCTTCTGCCTCCCTCCCACTGATACCAGTTCACAGTAAATGGGCCTTCCCTGTGCTTGTATTCTTGCTCTTAATCTTAATGGCTTACAAGTTTCTGTCCTGCTACAGAAAGGTGACAAAGCACATTGACACCAATGCCATGTAGTGGGACCCCACAGTCCCAAGTCAGCCATCAGTTGTGGGATTAGCCAAAGTCCTCTAACATGCACTTGGTACAGAGCACATCCATAAGCCTCCCATATTTTGCATGGGCATAACAGACTTTCCACAAGACACTATTCAGCATGGCAAACCTTACTCTCCACGTTATCAGCAATTAAGAATCACTTTTAAATGCCATCAATCCTCAAATTTTCTTTTGCTAAAGTAGTTAGTCCATAGCTTTATTTAAAGATACTCTTCAATACACTTTATCCTTCCAAGTAACTATTTCCCAGCTGTTGTTTATAGTGACCCCATTAAATTCAAAGTACGTTTTGGTTTTACAGAGTTCATCTTTTAAGACAACAGATATTGGTTTATAAGCTGGATACAGAAGTGGAGCGAGACTGGAAAGAACATCTACTATCATGGACAGTCTCTCTGTTTCTTTAAAATTGCTCCTTTCCCAGACAATTCACACACATTAAAGATGATATTAATTTTGAAACTCAGTTGCAGCATCCCTTTGCACATGAAATATTAAATTCCCTTTATTATTTCTTCCCAAAAAACAAAACTCAAAATGCATTGTTCACGTCTCTTTTTTCTAGAGCACCAGTTGCAATGAATGAAATAAATGGTTTCAACAACTTTAATAAATAATTTGCGTACATTTCAGAACGAGGAGAAAATGGGGACAAAAACAGCAACAAAAGAGAACACATGCAAGCTTCACTGATCCTCTCTGTGCAGTTGCTATGCAGCAATTGCCTTCCTACAAAGAACTTTGGCTTTTTTGCTTACTAACATTTCGTCATTCGAGTAGATACAGTATGTTCAGATCCAAAACAATTTTTTAGAAGTCTTTGCTCAGACAGCTGTCTCTGATAACTCCTAATTAGAATGTACATGCCCTCTGACTTGCTCATTTTGGAAATATATTAACAGGACAGAATATGCAAACTAAATAAGCAGCCAACACTACCACAAAAAAAGTCCTCTCTTCACTCTCATGTGAAAAACAGTGAAACAGGCAGCCACTCAGCTCAAAAAAAAAAAAGAGCATTTTTGGCAGTTAATGTGGGCAACCTTTGTCACTGCTGTCTTTTCCAACAGGTTTCTGGCCCACTGCTGTTTTACACTTCTGTGTTTTGCTATGGATGTGGGCATATCAAAAGCTCATGTTGTACACAGCCACCTGCTTACTCCTTCAGCAGTAGTAAAGCACTTACAGCTTTGAAAAGGGAAGTCATTTATTATGCACACCCTGGGAAAGGAATCGGTAAATCAGTATTCTTTATATGGATTTAGGTGAAGAATTTATCCTCTTTCCAGGGACAAATGAGAAAAATTAAGTACTCCACAGGGGTCTAGGACTACAATTGTAAATTAAATTACCAGCACAGTTTTGCTGGCTCTAGCCATTTGCATGTATTCAGTCCTGTGTGGTAGGAAGAGTCTGCACTGCTGCTGCACAGCCACCACCTTCCTCCATCATCAACAGCCCCTCGATTAACCCCCACCACCTGGTCATTAGGCTTACAGGCCTGCACTGCAAAGTGCATTCTGGTAGACACCTCAGCTAAGCACCTACCAAAATAATGCTGTGTATCTTGACAAAAGGGCAACCATGCAGCTTTATCTTCATGTCCAGGGCAAGAGCACAGGTCTTTTCAAATGGACACTTATGAAATCCCTACTTGGACAGGCAGCCAAGTGTTGGGTTTCTCCTTTCAGAGACTTCTACCACAGCCCAGGGAAACACCACTGCCCAGTCACAGAGGCTGCCTATTCCATCTGGGAAGAACCTCATGCAAAGGCAAGCTTACAGGTGCTGCCCTCAAGGGTGAACTTTCAAAGCAGGATTTGATGCTGAAACTGTAAAGCGTGATGGACAATACCCTGGCCTTGCAAAGCCACAATCAGATTTTCCAGGTCATTAATGTTTCTGCTGCAAAAGGTTTTCTTAGGACAAAAGTGAGATTCCACCCCATAGTTCTCCTGTGCCAGCCCTGTTCTTGTAGCCTTGTTCAAAATGTGTTGATTTGAAACTGGACAAGAAGCCATAATGCTCTGCTTTTCTGTTTAAATGGTTTGTGGGCTACCTCTCCGAAGGAGTGTTTTCTGGTGCATTTCTGTCTGGATTTTTTCCCTTCTTACTAACAGTAAAATACTTGAAAACATCTTGATAAATTCATCCAGTCATGCCTCACAGAAGGAACAAGAAGGAACAACTACAGATCAAAGTACCTATATTAACAGGCAGAGAGCACACATGTATGAATACTTCCTTTACTTCCTGGTGAAGCCCCCTACACTATCCAGAAAGTATAAAAAAGACCTTGCAGGTACTGCACAGCTGAGCTGAAGATTGTTTGAGTTCACTGGGTATTCATTTTCATCATCCCACAGCCAGTCATGCCTCGTTTCTTGCTAATGAGCATAAGAGGGTTGACTGAGGTTTTTGTCTTTCACACTATACCACAAAGTTTACACATATATTTCAGCCCAGACCAGCACTTCTATACAGCAAAAGAAACCAAGTGCAGTGTTATCCTTCTAAGTAGTCACTCATATAACAGATTCTGTGGTTGTTCTGTATAGGTTAACTGATACTAGACTCCTTTAGACTCTTAAACCTCAGCAATGCAGTTAGTAACAGTTAGCAACACAATTTATTCCCACATTTCTGGATATTTTACCTTTTTTATGAAGATAATATTTCTTGTAGCTTTACAAAAGAAATAAACCATCACAAACAACTTTTGCAGAGTAAATCACAAGGTCCAGACAAGAGTAGCACATAGCAAATTTCAAAGGTGCTAGAAATCACTCAAGCTGGTACAAGTGGAAAACAATCATTTAAACCGGCCAGAAGAAACACCTTGAACATCTGGCTACTTTCAAACATCTGCAACTTCACTTCTAGCCTTTGCATTTCTCTGTCTTCAAAAGGAGACCAGAACTACTATTTACGTAGTTTAGAATGTCATTCTTACAAAATGCTTCCTTATAAAAAGTACACAGCAGTTCAATAAAAAGGTATTTTAGAAGTAGTTAAGGAGGTAGTTTGTTCAGAAATGACAACTCCACAGAGTGATAGATCAGTTTAGGAAGCAAGTCTCAGCCTCTAAAAAATCAGTAAGCCTTTCTATAACAGTAGCAGATAAAGCAGCTTTATAAAGTAAAATCACTTACCATTATCAGCTTTATACAAATAGTCCTCCATCTCGCCACTCTTCACAACAGACTTTTGATTCTAAAGTCAAACAAAACCAGAATGTTATCACCAAAGAAACTTCCCACCTTCCTTCATTGAAGTGAAGGTCTAGACCTTCTCTCATTGATACCACTCCACCTAGACCATGGCATTAAGTGCCACAACCAGGCTTTTCTTAAATGCCTCCAGGGATGGAGAATCCACTACCCCCTGGGTAGTCCATTCAAATATCTGATCACCCTTTCCATGAGGAAGGGCTTCCTAACATCCAAACTAAACCTCCCCTGGCACAGCTTCAGGCCCTGCCCTCTCTAGTTGCCTGGGAGAAGGGCCTGACCACCACCTATCTACAACTTCCCTTCAGGTAGTTAAAGAGAGTGATAAGGTTCCCTCAAGTCTTCCTAGGCCAAACAACCCCAGCTTCCTTAGCCTCTCATAAGACTTTCCCTCTAGTCCCTTCCCCAGCCTCATTGCTCTCCCCTGGACCCACTCCAGCACCTCAATGTCTTTCTTGAAGTGAGGGACCCAGAACCACCCCCAGTACTCAAGGGGAGGCCTCACCAGGAGAATTCTCAGGAGGGGGAGAATTAAATCCCTAGTCCTCCTGGCCACACTATTCCTGATACAAGCCAGGATGCAGTAGGCCTTTCGTGCCACCTGAGCACACTGCTGGCTCCTGTTCAACCAGTACATTCTTATAATAATTTTCTAACCTGTGCACTTTCAGAACAGGTCACCCACACGGAGATTCTTTCTGAAGGCAAAACCTCCTCAGGAGGCTTATCTTGACTTAGGAACAAAGAATGAACCAGAAACTTCCATCAACAAGTCCTTGGCTGCTAGAGCTGAAGGGAAGGGCCCAGGCTCCCAGGCCTCATTTAACTCATTGACTTCACCTGACAGCAGAGACATCATCATCATCACCTAATGACACTCTACTCAAGGCAGTTTATTCGCAGTGCAAAAGGTTTGTGAATTACTGGGTGACATTATTCCCTTACCTTTACCTTGGTAGTCCTCGTTGTAGTGAAGTCTCACAACATTACAGACATCTCCCGTGTGAGGAAGGGAACTGTTCGTTATCTCGTTAAAGCTCCCAACAGATGACTCTAGCTGCAGCCTGTGGACACCTGCTGCTTGCCCAGTCAGTGGCGGGCAGTACCCTCGGCTGTGGGCTCCTCGGCAAGGAGGGTTTGAGACAAAGTGGGAAGGTGAAGGGTCTGACAAGGAACGTGACGACAGAGGTCAAGCAGTCAGCGTTTGGGCATGTCCCGCAGGGCTTGGCTGCGCTCTCCCTCCCGTGCGCTCTCAGTCTTGGTCACAGGCTAAGAGCAGGTGGGCCCGCACCGAGGAGATTCCCGTGGGGACAGCGCTGGAACCGAGTCCTGCGCGGAGTCACCGATCAGCGCTGCTCGGGCTGCGGTAACTCAGCTGCGGAAGCGGCTGTGCGGGGACACGCTGCGGAGTTCTCACAGCGGGGTTTGCAGTTCCCCCACAGAGGGCCCTGACGGGACCCCCCACCCGCTCCCCGCCTTAGCCC